>OY720639.1:45907262-46233647 GCA_963169105.1 Ceriagrion tenellum
TGGCTTTTCGGGTAAAACTGGAATTGCAAGTATCGTCATTAATGCAAGGGATAGCAAAAAGTGTTCGAGTAATTGCTGGAGAGGATTTTGTAGCTCTCATCACGTTGTCTTAGGAACTAAATTTTGCAAACCCTCCGATACTTGAAATGAAACTTTAACTTAGCACTCTCCAACTTCAAATTTTATTTTCCAGCCGTTCCGATGGTTGTCATCTTATTTGAACTTGAAAACATTTTCTTAGCAACGCAAAAGTTGTTGAAGCCTTGAAAAATTCGGAAAGATAACTGGAAAATGACAGCTGTTGAAACAATGATCTCTCGGTCGATTGAAACTCTCTATGTATCTGACTTTAAGTACTATGAAACTGTAATAATGAGTTTTTTATACCAAAATTTATTTGAGTGAGTTAATTGTTTTTTCTCTGTTTTTGTTAATTTTTTCTGTTAATACGACTCTACGGCAAACTTCCATGTGATTCATAGGTATGAGAGATATTTTGATCAAATTTTCAAGTCAATCGAGTCGCGCAAGTGAATTACGTTTGCATCAAATTAACTTAACTATCATTTTTTTTTAAATAGGGACGAAAATATTCGAAGCTTGACCTGTTGACCTGAATTTTACTCGTTGCATTAAAGCCTTTCGTCTGCTCGTTATACTCCAATTGCTTCGGTTCATTAAACAGGGCGCGTGATGATGATATTTTTTTCACAACTACATGGATCCAGGGTTCAAGTTTCAAAGCTAGGAGCATGTCCTCACTTGTTCTGCATATACCGTCGCCGCCAACTTTTCTTTTATTTCTTACGCCGTCCTGAATCTCTCTACGCTAAATATGTCCGCCAAGGAGAGGGCGTCCCAACTTTTTTTTCCCGCAACTGGAAAGAAAATGAAAACACAGGAAAAAATGAAAAAAGGAATAGGAAAAAATGTATATTTTTTTTACATTTACATGTAAATGGGAGAGACGGCCGCGGCTTAGCTTTTGACGCTCCTTTCTTCAGCGGACGGGATGAAAAATTAAAAAAAAGCAAAATAAAAAATAAACTAAAGAAAACAAAAGAGCTCAGGGCTCCGGCCCCATTTACCCTGGATGCAGAAACGCATCGCTGCCCCGGCAGTCTTTCATACGCGTCCGGAACAATGATTTTGGCGCGGAGATAGATCTCGACGGGTGGAAGCTTTGCAATTCGCGGAGCCAAAATATCTGGGATGCTCTGGATATATTATGCGGAATGAAGAGGAGACACTACGCTGGGCAAAGAAGACAAATTGCCCAAGTGGGAACATTTTAATGTTTACAACTCATTTTATGGCTTTTTGAATGTTTTATAATAAATATTGAAACCACCCCGCCACCACCACCACCAACTGCAAGGGCAAGTAGCAGAACGTATTATATCTACATCTACATACTGTGCTGTCCTTATGTGATTAGGCCCTGAAGGTAGACTACCACTGATGGAGAGAACAAATAAGAATCCCATTAGAGGAATGCTTCTGCGCTCCTGACTAAAAAGTAACGAAAAACATGACCTAAACCTCTTTTCCTCCGAACTCCTCATTTGATTGTAGAGTGAATCTACATCTGCGTACTAGCTTAATTTTTATTCCCTCAAACATTTTCTAATATTTATAAAAATCACTAAGAGAATATAATCGCTAATTCACTCTTCTTCGGCCAAACATCGCCGAAAGTGATTATCTCGCGCCAGAGCAGAATCATACCATCCTATGATATGAATCCACTGGATTGCCCGCAATGGAAGGCTTTAATAACACCGCGATCCAATTTCCTGTCCGATCGACCTGTTCAGTCATCCCTCGCATCGCGCTCGAATAAGGGATGAACGGAAACGCCAATAAATATCTTGGCTCTCGGAAGAAGGGGGTATATGGGGTGGTAGAACAATAGCCTAACACATTTAACCGATTCCAGTACAAATTTTAACTCAATCAAACAGTTCTACATCAAAATGAACCGTAGTAGCGTACGCTCGTTCTTCATTTTAAATCACTCATTTAAATACAGTAATAATTCTTCGTTGTATATGTATTGTACTTTAAAACAGTTTATAATTCATCGTTTACTGTTTTATTTGGAATGCTTTCAGCCAAAACTGTGTGATATAATTTTTTTGGAATAAATCGACTTCGATTAAGATAAGAGTTCCAGTCAAATACTTGGACTTGCAATTTTGTTGAAACTTTTTATGGCATGACATGAGGAATATCGTAATTCCTTTCAACGATGGGTTTTATACTTTAAGGACAAATCCTCAGCAAAATATTTGGTGAAAAAGTATTGGCAGGGTCTACTGATATTCTAAGCCTGAACTTATCTAATAGCTAAAGGATAAAGGAAAATTATTTTAATGCACTGTCATTCATAATACATTGGGTGGGTACTTTCATTATGAAAATTTATGTTATTAAAAATACTGCAAATTAAGAAAGATCCACTTGGGATATATGTCATGAAAAAAGTAGATGTCGCGGCCAATGTTTCAATCGACTCACCGGATAACGTTTTCTCGGAATAAGTGAATTTGCAGATTTCGTATTATATTTTTAAAATTGCTATATCCAAGATCAAAATTACCGTAAAAGCATGGCAAGGTCAGATAACTTTTAAGCCATCACGTATTATGGCCATAAGACGACTAAATACCGACCAAGACTTTGCCTTTATGTCGCTAATTGGATTGGATTACGAGTTTTGAGGCGCATAAATATTTTTTTAGCGCTCGGCTAATGTCACATTTCTTGCGGAAGGTCATTTAAAAAATACGGGCTCACTGACTCAGTGGTAAACAAAAAGGAAGCGAAATTGAGGACGACAAAAATCACTTACTGAAGACTGTCTCTGCGACAGCAATACTCTTATCAACCAAAAATCAGAACCTCTGAATAAATGAGTTATTTGCCAAACCACGTTAAAATAATGTTGCGTTTAATCCAGACATTCTTTTAATTGAGTGTGAGGTCATTTCCCATGTCATTAAGGGATTCTCTTGGACACAATGGAAAATAATACACGTAAATACAGTACTGAAATAGTAAGAACTTCATGGCTTTGAAGCTGAGGGTGTAAGCCCTCCCAGATTTCTCGAAAGTTTGGCTGTAATTAAATTTTCCATATTTTTTCGATATACTTCATGAAAGTAATTAGCGTTAAGGAAATTCTAAAAATTACGTAAAATTCACCAAAATCACTATGCATACCACTGAATTCATCTATTAGGGAACATCCATTTCGAGTTTTTGTCGTGAAATGCAATCATTTCTCGAATCTCCGGCCTTTAAGCCACTCAACATCGGTGGAAGCAAAAATGAAAAACAGACAGATTTTTGCCGATTAATTTATTAGTAATATCAAAATTTCTGTTTCTCGATTTCATTTCGATGAATAAATTAGCCTCTCATTTTCAGTTTTTCGGATAATCCCCCGAGTCAAGTGACTCAAGTTTATTAGGCAGAATTTGTGTAATAACTTGAGCGGTTTTTAATTGAAGCGTGTAAATTGCTAAGATGATTCAACTTTAAACGGACGACAAAGAATTTTTTTTCCTATGCTGGCTGGTTACAAGAAGTTAAGTTCTTAGTCAGGTCTGTAAAATGAAATGACACCTTTCAACGTAATATTTTTTCATAAATTGAATTTGATATTTCTTTATGTCAAATTAGATTATTGATAATAATCGTGAGAAAAATTGCATTTCTCTATCTAAAGTAAATGACATTTTCACGAAAAAGTTTTCGTAATCAGCGTATTCTTCTTTCGATTGACAGGTCTTCTTCGATTCTTTAGGTCCTTGATACAAGCAAGAAATTACAAACAAGGTCCTTAATAATGACATAACTTTGTCGAAACCATGGTCGCTGAGAATAAAATTGTGTGGAAAGTACAAACATTTTTAGGTCCTTGATACAAGCAATAAATTACAAACAAGGGCCTTAATAATGACGTAACTTTGTCGAAACCATGGTCGGAGAGAATAAAATTGTGTGGAAAGTACAAAGCGAGTTCTCTTTTCATATGGAATCGTACTATGCGTTTTATCGATAATAATTAATGTTGCAAATATCCACAAAGTTTTAGAAAAGACATAAGGAGGAGAAGAGCTTTAGCCTCGGGTAAGGATGTGAAGAAGAGGCTAGAGAAGATCTTGAATGACTTCAATGTCAATGAAACTACGTTAATGAGGCATCAGTCTACCTCATTTTGTCCATTTATCTGGATATTTCTACGCAAAATGATGTGAGGAGGACGCTGGTGTAGAGCTTGATATGTAGTGTAGCGTTGTACGGAGCAGAAACGTTGACCCTCAAAAAAGAGGACGGAATAGGCTGCAGGTATTTAAGCCGTGGGTGTGGAGAAGGATGGAGAAGGTGAGGTGTACGGAGAGGAAGACTAACGAGGAAGTGCTTGAGATGGTGGGCGAGGAAAGGAAACTTCTAAATATAATTCGAGATCGGCAGAGTATTTGGCTGGAGGATGTAATAATGGGTTGCTCAAGAGTGTGATAGAGGGAAGGATGTCGGGCAAGCGGAGAAGAGGATGAAAGAGAATAGGTTTTATGGATGGGATGAAGAAGGGTAGATCTTAAGATGAGGTGAAATAGGTTACACTCGAGCGAGACAGGCCCCTGAATGTGTGGAAAACCGGGTGGATATTCTTTGACATTTAACAAAACCTTCCTTAAGCGGAATAATACTTTTAAAAATACAATCTGAAAATAAAAATGCATTATTTCTATGGAAATGCATCTACTGTGGTTTCCCCGTAAGATAACTTTTAATGCTAATTTTGGTTACTTGTAGAAAACTTGTATCCTGTCTGATATCAAAAATGAAATGTTGGATTTCCACGCTCTATTTATCCCAAAATGAACTTTAAATTACGGGAGAATAAATGGAGGAATGGAACAAACTCTGGAGAGAAAATAGTTTTAATATCTAATATTATTGCTTTTTTCGTATAAAGTGAAAATTCACAAAATTTTGTGAAAAATAAATGCCATTCATTATCTTTTTTTTAGTTTGCGACGCCTCACAAAGTACGTTGGTAGAGACAGTTGGCGTTGCTCAGCTCTAGCACTAGCTCAATTCAAATGAAAAGAGTAAGGGCTGACCCCAGGTAGGGTAAGGTTCTTTAGAAAATTTTTAAAAGGGCGCCAGGCGCACAGGGAGTATATCACCAAAGAAAATCTTCCCCACGCAGCCTACGTAAGATAGTTTACACAAGGCTCATGAACAAACCAATTTTTTTATTGAGTATAATTCGGAAAACAAATAAATAAAGAAAAGTACACCCCGATACACTGGAAAGACGGAAAGAAATAATTTCAATATCTCTAGACTTCACAAAACTTTTTTCTGTGGCGCGTGTCATTTTTACAGTTTAAAAAAATCATTTTTCATTGATGAGGTGAGGCAAGTAGACTGCCATAAAGCAAACACATGCTGCTCTGCTCCTCTCCTGGATTTAGTTTAGATGAAGCTTAAAGCCCCGGCAACCGGTGTGACATGCCGTCCGGACATTCCCCAACATAGACACAACTTAATTCTGCCCAAAAAGAAACTCTAAAATTAAAAATGGTTCACCACGATGAGGACGGATAAATCTACCTGGTGGCAGTCAAGGAGAACCCAGAAAATATAAAGCACTTACCAATTGTATACTGGACAGGTTTTGTTCTCGTTCCAACTAAGTGCCTTTTTTCTAGATAATGACTTCATCAGGAGTTTCTAGATAATGACTTCATCAGTGTTCGTTCAATCTTAAGATTGGTTGACTGCCAACCTCAACCCTCCCCTTTCTGATGCTAGTTACCTTACATCCTGGTATATCTTCCTATGTACTATCCTCTTTATTTGACCCATGAAATTATTTGTGGGTCTTCCATCGGGGATTTTCCCTCTATTTTGCTTTCAATTATGTTCCTAACAAACCCATTGTGTCTTAGAGTGTGTCCAATTCATCTGGTTCTTTTTTTATGGTGCTCCATTTGGTCCTTTCCTCTTCTACTCCTTTGTACACGGGGGATCGGGTTGGTGTGGTTGTTAGAGTACTGGTTAGCCATATGGGGGACCAGGGTTCAAACCCCTGCAGAGGAGGATGTTTTTCAGCGAAAACTCGATCCCTAATTGAGTTTCTTGTGGGGGGTACTTCTAGTACAGTACTCCGTCTGTCGGATGAGACATTAAACCGTGGTCCCCTTGGCGCCTTTCGTTAAGAGCAGGCTAATGCTGACGCCGGGTTTCTATCCACCCTTCCTCCCTTACCTATCCCCTGTGGCGCAAATGACCTTAGCTGTCGGTCGCCTCCCCAAAAATCCAATCTAATCTAATCTTCTGTACGCCTCATCATTTCTTATTTTGTCCGTAAATTTTATCTTCATTTTGACGTTATTTATAATTTGCTTAATGCATGATGATTTTCACTAATTTAAGAAATTTACGTTGGAAAAGTAATTATCTTAGATTGGGATGAGTTGTTAACTCCTGATAAAATTTTCTAAACTTATTTTAACCATCTGTGCTCCTCGGAGATTCTTCCCATTCTCTGTAAGTAATTGGTAACTGTATTCAGAATGTTGTTACTTCTCATAATACGTGCTTCTGCTACGCGCTTTAAAGTTGCTCCTTCTGGTGAGTGTGTAATACACTAAAATACATTCATTGACAAAACTGAAGTACCTAACTTTTGCCATTATAAAACTTAGATGTGTTCTCCGAGGAAGAAATACTGTCTTTTGTGGGGGCATGAATAAAAAAAGATGGATTTTCTCATTCCTTTTAACGAAGGTAGTCCAATTTTAGCCTCCAACCAGCTATGTCAGCATGCATCCCATTTCGCGTTCCTTTTCCATTCATGACGGGGTGCGTCACCCACCCGCTCCATTTTCATGACCGAGGCATCGTTAGTTGAAAGGAAAACATGACAGTAACCCGAGCTCTTAATATTCCAACGCGTCGTCGACCATACAGGATGAAAAAAATGACTTTTTGTGAGAGCATAGGCTGAAATTCGCTACTGGAATGCTCGGTTCAAGGCGAAATTTGAGAGATAGGCTACTAAAAAAACGCTGCCTGCGTATGCTATGTTGTCTTGTCGGTGACATAGAGTAAGGGCCGTGTTATAGTGACACTCGAGTGCGGATTTTTCCCAAACCTCACTCACACTCCACTCGGTTGCTACTACGGTAAAATAAGACTTCACTCGAGTGACGCTGCTCTCTCGGACTCCACTCAAAAACGAACGACCCGTGTTGGGCACTCAAGTGCCTACTCATTTCGAGTGAGCAATTTTCAATAATTCTGCCGCGATCTCCTGGCATCTTTAAAATGAATTATTGGACGCAAAACTAATTTTACTCGTATTATTATTTTTCAGTAATCCTAGTTATTGGTGATGTGATTGCTTTGAGCGAAATTTGTGGCATCAATCTCCGTAGTTTTTGAAATTACATAGACCTGAAATAAATATCAGTCACCTGTTTCGTTACTCACACTCGAATGAGCCCAGTGTGAGTGCGTCTCTATGATATGAATCAACATTCACTCTCAATATGAGTGAGAGTGCTTACTCCACCGAGTTTGAGTGCCCACTCGGATTTAGTGACATTCTAAAATACGACCCTAAGACTTCGCAAAGCCAAATATGTGAAATTGTACCTTTTATTTTGACGCGATGACGATAAAGAGCGCATGTTACAGGTAAATTATTTCCACGAAACGAACCTTGGACCAATGGCGTGCCATGTCAATGGAAACATAACGACCCTACCCGGAATTATTAATTAAAGTCTCAATTAAAAGTTGAACACGATAGCGGTTCTATAAATTTTCGGGTTAATTCCCCCTCTCACGATAGCTCAGAATAAAGTTCACCCTTTCCAGTATAAGTTATTGAACAACAATTTATCTCCACAAATTCATATTACGCGCATACTTTTGAGAGTGGATTTAAAAAAGTAGCTTCCATAATAATGTATTGCAAGTTTATAAAATTCAAGCAAACTGCAAATTTACAGACTTTGCTTTATTTAAAGAACATCACACTTTGGTGAAAAGTGGTCCAAATTCTTCCATAAACCCTCCAAAATTCTCTTCGCGCGAGAATTATTCACCGGTTGTGTATCCTCGTATTGATTGAGTACCGAGGATAACATGCGTTGGGAGCAGTTAAATATCAAGGACGTCACTGTCCACCAGGATAAAGCTCATGGACATATCTCTGCTCGTGATAAGAAAACGAATGACATGTATTTTTTCTACCGTGATGAAAGAATAAATTGGAAAGACTTCTGCATTCTAATATATCTTTCAGGCAATGTTTTCACCGAAGGGATTTTGATAACAGGATCAAAACGGTGCTGAGTGGGTCACCGCTGTCTCCATTACACTAACTGGCACTATAAGGCAACATTTCAAGACTTTTGGGGAAATAAATTGGCTGATTTCTTGTCGCACTCATAGAAATAGGATGGAATATTTTGGTCAGACAATTACTTGGTGTGGGAGAATTAATTTGTAGCAGTTATCATTTTTACGGTAGTCCTTCCACCCGTAGATATGGTTTAAGCTCCTCAGAAGAGTAAAAAATATATTAAAAGGCTTCAATACTTCCCTCCACCACGTCATAATTAGTTTTCACCTTGTCTCTCCTCAAACCCATGGTGGGCACTTAGGTTTACTTTAATTTTATGATTGATAAACTGTTGGTCAGAAATTTAACTTCTGCATTACTGCAGTGTTGTTTAAAAGAATCCATGGACTAGCAGTTTCACAGACAGTGCAATGGACGGTGTATCGCTCTTGTTACATTCATTACCCTTCTTGATGTTCAGCATGTACGGTTGGATTCAAATGTATTGCAAAGAATCGAGCCACTTATGCTTCTCAAGGAAATTGAGCTTCACTTACGGCGATGTTATTCTTTGCTACGCAACGCTATCTATTCATCTGTTTATTTGCACGTATTCAAATGGTAATAGTTGACCAATTTCCTATATTGTGCTAATTTTTTATTACACTTTCGTTTTGGTTTTGATTTACGATTTGAGCATGGATAATTATTATTTATTAATCACAACTGTCAATCTAAATTATACATTACGTAGTATTTGCCGTAGATATATTTTATGCCAGGAACGATCTGTGTTTAATAATAAATTTTGGTATTTCAATTAATCAATACGTCGCAGAATGACATTGTTATTCGAGCTGATCGTATTATGTAATAACAAGTTAGCACAAAACAAACAATCGCTCAACTGTTACAATTTTAATACGTTGAAGTAAACAGCTGAATATATAGCGTTGCATGGCAAAGAATAACAGCGCCGTAAGTGAAACTCGATTTCCTTGAGAAGCGTAAGTGAGAGAGAGCTCGATTCTTTGCAATACATTTGAATCCAACTGTACATCAATTATTGATATTCTTCAAAAATCCTAGCGGCGGCCGAGTTTGAACTCGGAACATCGGAGTAGGAGGCCCGTTTTGTTTCCACTACGCCGACCATATTCCCGAGGTCGAGACGGAATGAGATCGATATAGAAGTCCGCATCACAGAGGAGGTGAGATCACGGGGTCAAATTGCGAGGAATGCGACTGATGCGAGAAATGCGTTCATGGCTAACGGGGTGGCGGGAGAAGCAACTTGGCGGGATTTTGACATGAAAAAGACATTACAGCCTGATCATATTCCACACTATGTCAAATGCACCGATCAGCTGACGCTATAACATAACCAAAGAGTTTATTGAACGCAGGATGGAATATTATAAAGTACGAATTTCCACAGAGAAAAAATCATCCGCCTTGAACGGGATTCGAACCCGGATCCCTCGATTTCCGGCCGAGTGCTTTAGCCAGTTAAGCTACCGAGGCGTCCTCTTTCCCTGTGGATATGTCCGGCAGTAGAGAACATCTAGTCCCGTAAAGGTCATAAAAATCGAATCCCGGTCAAGGCGGATGATTTTTTCTCTGTGGAAATTCGTACATTTGTGCATTGCGGGTGACTCCGTAAAAGTGAAACTCCGTGGCTAGTCCCGGATAGCTTAAAACTTGTCATTATAAAGTAGTTAATTATTCGACGTATATACCCAAGCATTATTCGTGAGTGAATCTATTCGTTTGTTTCTCAATTCCAGCACTGATTTTCAGTCGGTTGGGTTTCCCTATTCTACATCTACATAATACCCTGCAAGCCGCCACATGGGCATGTGGCAGGGGGTGTTAGGTCACCAGCCGTGTAAAGGTGTATGTTTTTTTGAGATGAAATGGTGACATGTATTATAGGAGTGTATTTAGTGGAGCTTAATTTTTATTGTGGTCGCTTATTGTTGGCGGAAAGAACGAGTTTCTGTACCTATCTGTTCGGCAGAGTATCTCTCTTATTTTATCGCATCTGTCAGACCTAGAGATGTAGTGAGGGATCATGATAATATTCTCTATGTCGCTGTGAAAAATGACAGTTCTGAATTTCTCGAGCAAGCTAAGCTTAGCTTGTAGCCTCTGAGTCCACCTTAATCTTTCTAGAAGTTTTGTGACACTATATGTGTTATTCTAGCTTATTGGTTCCGAGCCTATTCAAGCTTACTGGTTCAGGCTGCAAAACTACCCTCGAATCCTCCAAATTTCATATGAGTTCCTCGCGATCGAGTTGCATGAAAAAGGCTGGGTAGCATTGAAAATAAATGATTCCCAGTACGGGAGAAATATTGAAAAATATCGGTCAGTAATGTTGTGTTACATGGCTCAGAGACATTGGCATCGCTCAACGTCGTCCGCAGAAGCTAAAGTTTGCTGACTTCATAATCCTGAATGGAAATCTCTCATTCGAACACGCTCTGCGCTAAACAGATTGAAACAGTTGAACGCAGATACGCGATTGGATGGCACCAATTACTCCTTCTAAACACTCCCTAGCAACACACCGTAGCAAACGCACCTGTGGCGCCCAGCGGCGTGACGAAGCAGCAACGATTCGAGTATTTTATTTTCGAGTGTGCCCGCACCTATTCCTCCTGTCACTTGTTTTCCGATACCGGGATGAGACGTGACTCAGATGGCACGCTCCCGTCGAGCAAGAAAACATAAAAGGACGCGATCGATGGTAAGGAGAGAGAGTATCAATGGGAGTGACATTCCTTTCGGATACATTAGGAAAGAAAAAAAAGTCATCTTTCCCATCATTCACTTGAATGTTTGCGCTCCTCAAAAATCGGAACCGACTCAGATAAAGTAAACGGGAATGGAAATTATGCCGATTGCAATCCTGTACCGACAGCAATGAAACGATAAAAATGATCAAAAGACGTACATTTAACAACTCGTCCTCATCAGTATTCAGAGCAGGAGTTTCTATAATGGTTCCTACTTCCGAAGTATGCACCATCGAAAGCTCATCACCTGAGTCAAGAATTGCGTCGACCGACACGACTAGTGATGGGCTATAGTCCAAATTCTCCCGTGTAACTATTGAGTCTATTCTACGAAAGACGGAAGATGATTATACATAGGCCTTAACTGTCGATGCATTTAAATTGAACACGACGCATAAAATATATAGAATCATCAATGGAACTATATGTGGAGCCCAGAAGTCAAGGGGTCTAAGTGACATTTAAAAATAACAAGTTAGGTACAGGAATGGGATGTGAAACTATAAATCTTTGAGGTGGTAAAGGGATCCAAGTGATTTTATTGACAGGTGATGTTATCTAGGGTAAAGCCTCTTAACTACTTATTGGGTTATATCAAAAATTTTCAACTTTGACTTAAGTTTTCTCAAAACAACGTTTTTGTTACTTAGACCCCTTGACTTCTGGGGTCCTCATATTTAATGGGGTTCGATTAAGTACCGATTCCAGTGAAAATTAAAATATAAATAAATTAATGTGGGTGGAATGCTCCTGTAATGGACATGTATGAAAGGAGTGTGCTTCGTTGGTTAGGCCATGTTTAGAGAATGAATGAGAGTCGAATAACGAAACAGATATATGAGAGTAGAATGAATGGTGCTTGAGGTAGAGGTAGGCCGAGAAAGTTGTGGTTGAATGAGGTTGAGGAAATTTTCAGGGGGAGGAATATTAGGAGTCTTAAAAACAGGAGGGCGTGTATGAAGCAGTGTAAGGGGGTAAATGGGGCAAAAGATGTTTGCAAGGATAGGTGCAGTATGGAGGAAATTATTGAAGCAGAGTTAGGTGTACAAATACGTATTTATGAGTGAAACTTAGTGACTGTGCCTACTCTGGAGGGGAACGGCGTGATTGGCGAGTATGTATTCATGTAAGAATTGTTTGCAGTTTTCCACATAATGAAAAATCAGTTCTAAATGTCGGACCGGTTACCGTGTGTTCACATCATTATAAAGCTGGTCTACAATGAAATCGGTCGTGCATTAAAAACTTATTTTAGAAAAGAGCGGAAAGCTGCAAATAGTTTTTTTGTTTGACCATGAATAATTTCCACCACATATACCCTCAGGGAAAGGAAACCGCTGAAGGAGGCTAGGAAAAGGTGGAGTAATATTTTGAGCACGTTGCTAGGTATGCATAAGGATATGAAAGGATTGTGCTTCGTTGGTTAGGCCATGTATAGAGAATGGATGAGAGTCGAATAACGAAACAGATATATAAGGTGCTGGGAAATGTGTTGTTGGATAAAGAGGGAAGGAGAGGAAAGTAAACGGGATATATATGGGTAGAATCGAGGCAGGAAATGCGCAGAGTTAAAGAAATTATTAATTTACATCTACATTAACATACTACCCTGCTAGCCGCCACACGATCGATTGGCAGGGGGTATTAGGACACCAGTCGTGTAAAGATGTAAGGGATAAGGTTTTGGGAGCTGAAATGGAGACGTGTATTATGGGAGTGCATTTAGTGGAGGTCAGTTTTTATTACAGTCGCTTATTGTGCGCGGAAAGAACAAATGTTTTGTACCTATCTGTTGGCTAATGTATCTATCTTATTTTATCGCTTCTCTCAGACCTAGAGATGTAATGAGGCGTCGTGATATTACTCTCTGTGTGGCTCGAAAACAAAATTGCAATTTTTTCTCCGATTTCAACAACGACATATTTCCTTGGCATCCTGAATAATGGCTAAAAACGGGAAATTTGGCTCGAGCGTTTTACGCCTTATCTTATACATAGGAATATGAGCGCATGGGTACGCAAACATTCTCTCGAAAACTACGAGACTTATTCTCCTGAGAGTGTGTATTTATGTGTTCTTGGCTACGAGGAATCCATTGGACCAATTTTACTACCATAAAAGCGGTGCTGGAAAGTAAAAAAGGTAAAAATATAAAAAATGTTATACTATTGAATTAAATAGCATAATTTTTATTTCAATAATTATTATCAGTCAGCGTAGTACGCTGAGCGTACCGAGCAAAGCTCGGCCCACCGGTACTGGAGTCGAACACAAGCAGCAAACGTCCATAAGAGCCCACGCTGTCCACTGAATTTGGAACGGACTATAGAAAAAGTAATTTGGTAGTGGGGGGGGGGAATACCCGCATCTATCGAATGGTTAAGATGGCGGTCGGCGGATTCTCGGATCCTCGTGCCTCGTGCGAGAATCCGCTTATATCGATCGATCCCTCGCTCCGTGGAGGAGTCGACCTTGAAGCGAATCCTTCTCCCGCCCCCCCATCCCTTTGTCCTCCCTCGGCTGGAGCAACATACACACACTCTCTCCTCACTCTTCTTTTCCACTCAATATAAATCCAACGTGGATCCCGCCAATGTGTCAACCGACTGAAAGGCGGCGAAGGGAGAGAGAGAGGGAGTTTGAAAGCGGTCGCGGAATCCTGAGGCACCGGCGTCGCCCGCGTCGCGACGCTTTGGAATACGTAATGGCGCCCCAGATTCAGGTCCCTGCGAATCGATGTAGGTACTTGTCATAGTTACTGAATCGAGGGCTACCTGATGGATAAACCAACTTTTAGCTGCGGATGGGTCTTTAAATAACTTCCCCGTCTACTTCTCTGCACTCGATAAATTACTCACTTTATTCCTCCATTTTTAGATCGACAACCACAACAATTCGCATAATCAATTACTACCTAAATAAACAAGATACTCAGGGCGCTTTCAAGGTAGAACGCCAATCGCCGGCAATAGACGGCAGTTGCGCAAATCGATCTTTCTTTGTTCGGCTCTCCTCATGGCGGAAAGCCACCGATAGCCGGCGATCACCGGCGATAGACGGCTATTCCGCAAAATCGAAAGCACCGCTGCGTGGCGATCGCCGTCTGTCGTTAAGAACAAACAAATGAATCACCATATTCAACATCATTCAACATCAGCCGTTATCTAAATTCCATTTTCTTAGGCGAGAGGTTGTGGAACAGCATTTTCAAATGATACACAAAGGATATCGTACTCTCTACTTTGTTTTCAACTCTTACTACACGTTTTTCGCCTGTATATAAGTCATCATCAGGTACAACATTTGCTCAGTTGTCCATTTTATTACATTTGGTTGGGCATACCACCGATACGTATATTCGTTAATACCTATACCCATAAGTTCAACAGAATCAGGTGCAATGCAGCGGAAGTTACTTGATATGAAAGCAACTAAAGGTTGTACCTGATAATGACTGCTAGTCAGTTGAAATATGTGTATTGCGAGTTAAAAATAATGAAGACAATACGAAAGCCTTTTTGTATCATCTATCTATTGGTTATCTTTTTGTATCTATTGGTTACTGTAGTTACAACACGTGGGTGTTATTAATCGTGAAAACCACCGTACAAATTGATGGATTTAGCCTGTTATTTTTTAAGTATTCTACCGGTGAAGGTAGGTTTTGATGAAATTCAGAGGATCTCCTCACAATTTGCTACACTTTCAGGGGACTAACTACCTATAGTACTTCCTTTTTCCCCTCGGCATACGATCTACTCTTCTTCATCCCGTCTATGAAACCTAATCTCTTACTTCCTCTTCCCCACTTGCCCAACATCCTTCCCTTTATCACACTCTTAGAGACCCATCACCCCTTATTACATCCTCCAGCCACCTACTCTGCCGATCTCGAATTATATTCAGAACTCTCCTTTCCTCGCCCATCATCTCAAGCACTTCCTCGTTAGTCTTCCTCTCCGTACACCTCACCTTCTCCATTCTTCACCACTCCCACATCTCAAATACCTGCAGCCTATTCCGTCCTCTTTTCTGAGGGTCAACGTTTCTGCTCTGTACAACGCTACACTGCATATGAAGCTCTTCACCAGCGTCCTCCTCACATCATTTTGCATAGAAATCTCCAGATAAATGAACAAAATGAGGTAGACTGATGCCTCATTAACGTAGTTTCACTGACATTGAAGTCATTCAAGATCTTCTCTAGCCTCTTCTTCACATCCTTACCCGAGGCTAAAGCTCTTCTCCTCCTTATGTCTTTTCTACAACTTTGTGGATATTTGCAACATTGATTATTATCGATAAAACGCATAGTACGATTCCATATGAAAAGAGAACTCGCTTTGTACTTTCCACACAATTTTATTCTCTCCGACCATGGTTTCGACAAAGTTACGTCATTATTAAGGCCCTTGTTGGTAATTTCTTGCTTGTATCAAGGACCTAAAAATGTTTGTACTTTCCACACAATTTTATTCTCAGCGACCATGGTTTCGACAAAGTTATGTCATTATTAAGGACCTTGTTTGTAATTTCTTGCTTGTATCAAGGACCTAAAAATGTTTGTACTTTCCACACAATTTTATTCTCTGCGACCATGGTTTCGACAAAGTTATGTCATTATTAAGGACCTTGATAATGACATAACTCTGTCGAAACCATGGTCGCAGAGAATAAAATTGTGTGGAAAGTACAAAGCGAGTTTTCCTTTCATGTGTCGCTTTTACACAAAGTGAAGCCTGAAACTGTAAGTTGTGTACGATTCCATATTTTTATTAACCTAGTAGGTAGCTAAATAAACAATGATTATTATATAACTGATCAATAGTGCAGCACGAAAATAATAAGTGTTGGGTTGATAAAGAGAGTGGAATCAGACTAAGTGTTTCACCTATTATTCTTGCCGCCCATACTTTTATTAATACATATTTATACCCATAAGTTTAACACAATAACTCGGAATATAGTGAAATTTCTTCATTATGAAAACAAAAATCGCACTTTGCCACACGTTTTTAATCAAAACAAACAAAGTGAACATAGTTTTAACAAGAACAAAGTTTTAAACAAAGTGAATCATTTCAAATCAGTGAGTCCTTATCAGGTACTAGATTCTAGTAACAGCCTAGTTCCTGATGATTACTCTGGGAGTTTAAACGCGTCGTGTTGACATTTAAAACATGTAGGAATGTAAGATTGTTGTTTTCATTAATTTTACCCATATGGAAGAATTATAGCAAACCAGAGTTCATACTTGCTCCAAATTCACTCTCAGACTCTACAAAGTAAGAGAAATTATGAAATGCTAATCAAAATTTACCGCGCAAAACACTTTAAGAATCAACTTCAGAATTCATCTATCCGAGGGCGTTTGCGGCGTCTCTCTAGCAATGATTTTACTGTTCAATGTCCACCAATCACAGTATTTGAACCTTTCCATGAGCATGGAAATCAAGTACTCTAGCCTCACACCCTGGCCGCTTCCAGCAGTATTCAGCTGGGGAGATAAAACTCTTGAGTGAGTTGACGTATGCGTTTGTGAAACTCTAATCGGTGGGTTAAATCTGATAAAAGAGAATATAAACGGAAAAATTGTTAACTCATGCACTCTTACTTGAACTCGACCTTGGTACTGTTTCCAGTTTCACATTTCTTTGAGCTTGTCCAAGTAAACACCTTTCTGTTTGAAGTTTGCCTTTACGTCGTGGGTTGTCGCGCTCAGCGTTCGCAAGCGGGTACTCAATTGCATTACGCAGGTAGTTTCGAGGTCATCTCGCTCCTTAAAGCCCCCATGAGATTCACAGTGGATGAGGACGCCAGGGAAGCTAAACTGGCTTGAGCACTCGGCGCGAAATGGAGGGGTCTGGGTTCGAATTTCTTTCCAGGGGTGTTGCGTTTGAACCGATCGAGATTATTCCGATCACGTAACTAAGGAGTCACGTGGCACAATCACGAAGTGTTCCATATTTTTGTCCATGTAACATTCGTAAAATCTCGGTAAATCTTCGCTTGCGTCACACACCTTTCAAAAACTTTTCATCAAGTCAAAAATCTCAAGCAGCCTTCCCGATCGGGTTTATTACATCGGCATATCGTAGATGGAGCTGAATATTCCGATTATATACGCGATAGACAACATATCAGTCGCTTGAGTTGTCCGTTCTAACGGGTGGAACGCACAAATGTTTAGAGTCGTCCGTTGTCCTACCAGAATGCTTACATTAGTTACGTGTTCACAAGTATTTGAGATGATCCAAGCCATTGAGATAGATGGACAGGACGCTTGCTATTGTTGCCAATGCTAGAAGCGTGAGCTGACGTGAGTGTGGCCTGTACACCATATTTGTTAATCCCGATTGCCCTCAGCGCTTATGGGCTCAGGCACTCATTTCGCAATTTTAAGTTATCAATCGATAACTTACTAGAAACCATCATGCATTCATTTATTTGATATGCATTCTCCTTACACATATTTTTTTATTTCTTTAAACTGATAATAATCTGCATATCCGGTTAAAACTATGGAAATATCGAATATAATCTTTGCACTATTTAGCCAATATATTTTTTTAAGAGTTACTTGCCATAAATTTCAAATAGACGGTTGTTATTCTGACCATACGTGCGTTAATTCATCCATTCTGTCGTGCGTTTTGATAGTATCGGAAATTTTCCTTCCGATATTATTAAAATATGTAATTGTTACTTCGCTGCCGAAGAATGCTTTTATTTTTCAGCCTAGAGAATGGTAGCTGTATATGTAGGCCCAACCATCATTCATTTCATTACCGTGTGACCAAATAATTTTTCATTTGAAATACATTTTTTGGTTAAAAATAAGCTTCCATGAAGCTTTTCCTTATTTAAAGGCTTCCTGTTCATTCATAGCTTTCTCTTATTCTTGAAGATTTCACGTAAAGCACTAACTTATATCCTGGATGCCTCCATTTTATATTTTTTCGGCAATTCCCTTGTAGAAATCTCTTTTTCGAGCTGTAAATATGCTCCTTTCGGTCAGAGAACACGTTCCCATGAATCATGTCCACGAAACTGAGCAATCCATGATTGGATATATTTATTTAAGGTTATTTTTGTTTACTTATTTGTTGATCACAAAAGCTCTATGAAAACTAGGAAAGAGCAGGGACAACAAATTTAGTTGTTACTTCGGTTTCCAGGCTACAGTTTGATGACATGATACGCTCTCTATCTATTTCAATAGTTCAAACACATCCACCTAAGCGAATTTTGTTTCCACTGTGGATTTCCCACTGTTGTTTTGCCATCCTATCATTATGCTGGAAGTGGCAATGCTTCTAGGCTTCCTGTTGCTTTGATGCGCCAGCTCCATTTACTCACTACCCTCGACGGTCGTGTGGTGAGGGGAGATGGCTGATACTCATCCGCACTAGATCATTCTTCCGCATTAGCGTGTTATCCTACGCATATCCCGGATGGAGAGAACCAATTCCACTGTGAGTGTGTTCCCTGTCGGCCCTTTTTCCGTGGACTCACGAGGCGGGGAGAGTGGAAAGTGGATTTCAAAGGCTTTAGCCACCCGTGCGTTTGATTGGGAGGGAGCGGAATGCCTGTTAGATGCCTTTACTTTCCAATGAATGTTTTCGGTATGCTCTCGAGCGGGGTTGAAGAGAAATTCTTTGGGTACGTGTAACAATTTTTCAGTCCATATATTACCGTTCCGCATTCAGGCTGACAAGGGGAGTGTCAGATAGCCGGGTCTCAGATTTTATTCAAAGTTAGTAGTTGTACAGACTGCTGTATGTGGTTCATGAATCACCCCACATATAGTGTTATTTAACCAATAGTTTAAACAAAAAAGGCCTTTAAATATTTCAAAATTCCCTTTAGACGGGCCACCCACAACTGTCAAGCTACGAACAATTTGAATAGTATTAAGAATTATGCTTGAATAGTAAAAATATGAAGACAATATTATAAAATAATTATAGAAAATGGAAATCATGTGCATGAAGGAATCATGAAAATACGTCGTGAAAAGATAAGGAAGTGACATAATAAGAAGGCTGCCTTCGACCGAAAAAAGAGACTAAGCCTGATGTCGTGTATTCAAATGAAAAATTTGCCTCGCGCAAAAATAATATTTTCAGTTAAAATAAAAAAATCTTGAGTGCATTTTAGGATGCCGTAAAAGAAAAACTAAAAAAACAGCGGAAGAAACATACCCCGTATTGGAATCGAACCCGTGTCTCTAGACCGGAGACGAGCACGTCAGCCACCCGTCCAGCTTGTCAGTTATGTGAGTGGCCCGTATAAATGGAATTTAGAAATTTTTAAAGGCCTTTTTTGTTTAAACTATTGGATATATAACCCTATATGTGGGGTGATTCATGAACCACATACAGCAGTCTGTACAACTACTAAGTTTGAATAAAATCTGAGACCCGGATATCTGACACTCCCCTTCTTCTTCTTCTTAAGTCATCAACCCAAAGGTTGGTTGGCGGCAGTTCTCCATACTCTTCGGTCCTGTGCCATTCTTTTCAACTGCACATAAGTGGAGCAGCCTAACTCCTTCATTATTTGGCCCATAAACTCCAACCTAGGCCTGCCCCGGCAGTTGGCTCCCTCTACAGTGCCTTCTAAGATAGTGGCCAGCAATGTTTCGTGCCTTAGTTGGTGCCCGATCCAGATATTTCTTCTCTTTTTCAGTAGTTTCAGCAGACAAGGAGACTCCCCCACACGTTTGAGAACCTCCTCGTTACTGATTTTGTCCACCCAGGGAATCTTTAACATCCTTCTGAAACACCACATCTGGAATGCTTCCACCCTCCTCTCTTCTGCCTTGCCCAACGTCCAGGTCTCACTTCCATATAAAAATATGCTCCACACATAAGTTTGAAGAAGGCGTTTTCTTAGGTCTAGGCAGATATTTCTGGATGTTAGGAGTTTCCTTTTTTGATAAAACGCCTTCTTTGCCTGGTGAATTCTACTTAATAAGTCTCTTTTGCTCCTTCCATCGGCTGTTATTTTGCTTCCCAGGTAGGTAAACTCCTCTACGTTCTCCAATCGCCTGTCCCTTAAATACACTTTAGCTTGTCCCCCATACTTGCTAACCTTAAGTACTTTGGTCTTATCTACATTAATGTTCATATTATATCCTGCTGTTAGGATGTCCTCCATTGCCTCAAGTACCTCGCTCAGATCCTTTTCGCTCTCAGCCAGTAGTGCAATATCATCAGCGAACCTCATCATATCCAGTTTTTCTCCATGGATCTTGACACCACCTAGCTCCCCTACCTTTTCTCTCATCTCATCTAGAGCTCTCTGTATGTAGTAATTGAAGAGAATCGGTGATAGGGAGCATCCTTGTCTTACCCCTTGCCTTATAGTTGCTTCCTGCACATGGTCTCCACAGCGCACCACTGCCTTTTCCTCTTCATATAGGTTCCAGATTACTCTCCTGTCCTTGTATTTAATTCCTGCTTCTTTCAGCATTTGGAACATTGGTGCCCAACGAACCTTGTCAAACGCCTTTTCTAAGTCTATGAAGGCCACAAATGTGTCTTTGTTCTTTCTCAGTCGTTTTTCTATTATGGTTCTGAGCGAGAGAATAGCTTCGCGTGTCCCTCTTCCTTTTCTAAATCCAAATTGATCATTGGATAAAAGTGCGTCAATTTTAGGTTCAACTCTCTTCAGTATGATGGATGTAAGTATTTTGGAAGCATGCGTGACAAGGCTTAGGGTGCGGTATTGTTCACATTTTTTCGCCGAATTCTTTTTCGGCAGGGGGACAAGGATGCATTTTTTGAAATCATCTGGAAGATTTTCTGTTTCGTACATCGTCTGGACAAGATGGTAGAGGGTGTCTGAGGTCTGTTCACCCGCTTCTTTGATCAGTTCTGCCGGCAGGTTGTCGATGCCTGGGGCTTTTTGCTCACGTAGTTTTGTAACTGATAAGTTAAATTCGGATCTCATAATTGGGTCACCTCTGTTGTCATCTTCAACTTCGTCGTCATGTTCAAGAACAGAATTTTTGGTTAGAATTTCATCTCCATATAATTTCTCGAGGTATTCTTTCCAACGTTTTGCTACTTTGTCTGATTCGTACAAGAGCTTTCCATTTTCTGCTTCTATCGCACATCCCTTTATTTTCTTCTGACCAAAAAATGCTTTAATGGATGAATATGCGGATTCCACATTCCCATTCTCCATCATCTGTTCGACTCCTTGTGAGTGAAAAACTCGAACATACACTTGTCTATTCAGTTAGATGGTAAGGCATCAAATTTTAAGGTCACTCATTGAGTAATGTGGCAGCACAAAAATATATTCTTAATTAACTTACAAATTTTACTCCATTTTCCCTGGTGGGGAAGGAACTACATTATAGCAAGATTCAGCAATATTAAGGTTGCGCAGCGGTAAAATCATAAACAGTTTCTTGTGATTATGCATTCGTGATCAACGGAATGGGTAATACGCAATACCGAGAAGATTGATATTTAATCATTGATCACTTTTTTATCGTGGGAAGGTCTGCAACTAGTTACCTTGAGAATATTAATTTGTTCCTCATCATGCGTAACGTCCTTGATAACATGGTACCACAGTATTTACATCGTAAATTGAGAGCAAAACAATGTAAGAAGCGGTAAAATTTTAAAAGCTGAAAGGAGAGTTTGATTTTATCGCGCTTATGCTTGCCATTTGCAAACATTTGTATGGAACGTGGCACTCTATAAATCGGAAGGATGAACCATTGGAAAAGCTGGCTAGAGAAGACCAGAAGACTATGAAACCCGGTGCTGGAGGAGGATGTTTAAGATAAAATGAAGGGCTTAAATAAGAATTTATGGAGTTTACGGAAGAGTAGGAGGGGGAAGAACCATATGGAATACCCTACAGAAGAGAAGATCCATATGGATTGGACACACCCTAAGACACAATGGATTTGTTAATAACATAATTGAAGGCAAAATAGAGGGAAAAGTCCCCAGAGGAAGACCCAGGAATAAGTTCATGGACCAAATAAATAGGATAGTACATAGGAATAGATACCAGGAGGTAAGGGAACTAGCATTAGATAGGGGAGGGTTGAGAGCTGCAGTCAACCAATCTTAGGATTGAACGACCAATGATAATGATGATCCATACCAAAATATAGCCGAGGAGATCATACAAAAATGGAGGAGAATTGTCACGTGACTCATGAAGCCAAGTCGCCATGACAGTTGTCATTGTTTGCGCTTTACTCTGTCTAGCAATTCAGGCTCTTCCTTTTCATTTTGGTGAAATGTAGGTTAAAAACTACAGCCAATCAATGCTTTGTCACTGGTAGATTGCACTAACTGGGCAAATCCTTCATACATGCCTCTTGCTCTTGCTAAACCTTCGCCCATGAGCGTTGATGGCAGAGCTTTCCTCATTTCATCTTAACCCTCTTGATTATAACATTCGTATTGTCTTATTACTTCAGAAGTTCTATCATCTAAAGCTGTGTGCATTTATGTTTATTATCCGAGGAGAGGTCCAGCTAAATGCGTTCTGTTTAAATTACCATGGCCCAGATCTTTCTGGGAAACCACAGGTGGTACGGGGAAATTAACGCATCCCTACCTCTGGCTTCATGCGTTAATATATCTTACCCTTAAGTGAGGTATGCGGTGAGCTCGTCTCTCAGTAACCGCGATCATTCTTGTCTCGGAGTACGCCGCGGATAAATTTACTTAATTAAGTCTATGGCTTTCCGCCACGTAGGAGCAAAATTTTGTGCACCCTACTTTCCACCACGCTTTTATGTCAGCGTTTCAGTTGCCTTACTTCACCAAAAATGTCATCATATTTGAAAAATCATCATCCACCTTCCATTTTCGTAAATATACTCTGCCAGCTTCGGTAGATGCACGGTAGTGATCGGTTTTTCTCGGAAAAAATCAACATACTGTGACTCGACTATGTCTTTGTTGGAGCACCATTTTGAAAGCCGTAATTTTCTGTTTCCATTCTTTATAAATAAATGAATATACATGTGATAACACGGAAATGTATACGGATGTGGCATATGAAACAACTGTTTTTTTTATAAAACCCTAATTATTGAAGCAAAAATTGTGTTGCTTTTTTCACTGAGCGCCCCTTCTATTACGGTGCTTAAGGAAACTAAGAGCTTCGTTGTTTTAACTAACGAGAATCCTATTTATGAGATAAAGACAAAAGAAGTACGATTAACATGGATGAGCACACCTCTTTGGGGCTGTAACACACGGATACACGTGATCAAGGAAATCCGTAGTTGATATTATTCATTCTCTTTATGTCCCCACTTTTTGCCCTCATTACCTTTGCAAAGGCTCCCTTTGGGTTGATTTGGTTTCAGTTTGTCCGCAGTGAATCTGCTGTTATGAAAAATGCGCAATATAAAGTAAAACTTTCCCCTTTTCCACCAATAAACTAATACCAACGAGTGGTAATAATAATATTCTGTGCTAATACTTATAAAAGTTACTCTGTGAGGTATAACCATATTTCCTCCCATGCATTTCAAAAATTTACTCGAAATCTACATAATTCAGTTGTGTATTTGATGAGGAAAGACCAAGATTGGGAAGACAGCAGATTTATATAACTTGTGTTAATAAATATCCCCTTTTTCCAAATAAATTAATATTTTACCTTAAGTGGTGAGAAGCCTTCGTCATGGATGAATTTACTGGCACTAGATGGTGTTAATTCAAAGCTCCGACCTTCAAACGTTTATTTGTTCAGGAAACTCATATGAAAATTAAAATTATTGTTCCTTAAATCTTCGGCACCAAAATATATTAAATATTCACGAAAATTCTAGGCTCTCCATATGTAAAATAAATTTCATTTCAATATTCTAGAAAGGGTAAAATAGTGACTATTGCACAATATTCATCGCAATTTGATTTCAAATGAGTCAAGGTGTGTTTATTTATTCGACATATAATTTATCTGGTTATAAAATAAAAATTCTGGGATTTTTTTAATGTATGTGAAATACTACGGAAAAAATGACACCAAAATTACATCATCGTTTCAGCCATTTTCTATATCTGTATGTCTCCTTCGGACATTTACTTTAATCAGTATAGACTGTAATTACGGTAAACTATTAGTCAAACTTTCATGAATAAAACGTCCCGGTTTCACTCTCGTCAAAACTAAATACGTCCCCGTTTTGGGAAATCAGAATACGGGACCCTACTTTACTATACCGTCCGTGCTAAACCATGATCTGTAACGTCTGCTAAGCTTCATTTATTGCATTCAAAAGTTGAAGATATGACTTGGTAGAAGGTCGACATTGTAGTAAATCAAACTTTGTACCTTCCATAGTTTCATTATTAAGAGTACAACCGGTTTCGGTAGTTACGCCATCATGAGGCACGCTAGTGTACCCGATGAAATTTTTTTGCTTGTGGAATGCCTATAGTTTTCGCGAATGCTTAATATATTTTACCACCACAGTGTACCTAATGATGGCATAACTGCTGAAACATGTTGCACTCTTTTTTTTGCTTACCGGACGATTCTGTTGGCCCGTATATCCCCGGAATCCCAATAGGCTTCTGTGCCTGTCATCAGGTTCTCCAGGGACCGGACCAACAGAACTTGACACACATCCATGCCCTGGGTGGTGAAAAACCCACCCAGGCGGGACTCGAACCCGTGACCCTCGGTGTAGCAGGCGAGGACTTTACTCCGCCGCCACCGGGGCCGGCATAATAAAACTGTTGAAATAATAAAATAATAAAAAACTTAATAATAAAACTGTGGAAAACACAAAGTTAAATTTTACTACACTTGATTTTACTTTTGAGAATCATAGGGTTTGACGGTGTAACTAATCACTTCAGGCTTGACTATGGGGAACCTCTCCAAATCGGAAATTAAAATACTCTAGTAATGCTCCACTAAATAGATTTATTGCTTAAGACCCGGGTTTCGTCACGTAATGACATCTTCAGCTAAAAAATATTATTCCACATGCGTATATATATAAAATCAGGTGCACTCAGGTATGTGGAATAATATTTGTTACCTGAAGATGTCATTATGTGACGAAATCCTGCTCGTAAGCAATAAATCTATTTAGTGGACCATTAATAGAGTATTTTAATTTCCGGGTTTGACGGTGTTTCTTTTACTGTCACTCTACAATGTTTTCTACCAACGATAGCTGAACGATTTCTCGTCAGTTTTCACTATCCACGAGGTAAAGTGGCTTATTAGATTTTCAATAAACGGGCATAAAATTTAGGTGATTCTCTACGTTTATATGAGCATACAATTTTCTACATGTGTACCGGACGAAAATAGAGCTACGTTAGTGAAACTGGTGCAGGAAAAACCGTATTGATTCTCTTGAATGTTGACGTTAAACTGTAAAAACCACCTCGCCTCATGTTTAATTCTCAAGTCTGCTTCATAGAAGCACTCGATCTCGCCCAACTTCTACACGAGATGAAATCCGAATTTAAGCTTCTAATTCAAAATTTCGAATGAAACAGCCGAATTTTTCTTCACTTTCATTTCAACAATGGCCCATTTGCCGTGGTGCTAACCGTAGATGACAATAATTCCAAAAGTTTCCATTTGTACAAAAAAACGCTGAATATGGGATTAGGCCCGATCTGCACCACAACCTTTAAATGAGCGTGTTTTTGCAAATTAAGTTTGGAATAATTTTTTTTCTGTTTTCATTTTCTGTAGATTTACGGAAAATAAAAGAAAGGGTATTATCAAGTAACAACAAGATCGCGGAAAAAACGACATTTTAAACCTGTTTGTACTGCAATCTATTTCCCTAATTTCAATCTCATGATCTGATCTACCTTGGTATGTTGGGGTTCATAAGATCTTAATAACTTCGTCGGAAGATATATTGTTTTTTAATTTACATTAAAGATTAAGTTGAATTTTTAATCGTCGATCTGAAAGCGTTTCCCATTTCAGTGTTTGCTATAGGTCAGTAACACTAACGAGACTGTCACAATGGCCTTTGACTTACCTTCCAGATCTTCTCTGCAACCTTTTTAACTCTGTTTTTAAGCCTACCTCATGAGAAATCCCAAACTAGTGGGCATATTTGTATACCACCAGACGTAAGGGTGAGGTTTTACTTCAATTATTTGGTCATCTGCCGGTTAGGATATTTTTAGATAGCAGAGGACAAATAGCCTTCAGATTTTTACGTGTGTAGGGGCCTATCTGCCTACAATATTTCTTTCTTCATCTTAGCACACGTCCTGCCCTTCTTCATTCCTTCCATAAAACCTATTCTCCTCATTCTCCTTTATCGCATATCCAACATCCCTCATACCCAACATTCCCTCTTATATGGACCTAAGTATCGCTTGGACCATCATTTCCTCTCCAAACCACCTGCTCTGCCACCTCCTAATATCCTTCAGAAACTTTCTTCTTCCACCCGCCATACTAAACACTTCCCCGTTTGTCTTCCTTTCCGTCCATCTCACCTTCTCTGTCCTTCTCCACACCCACATCTCAAACGCCTGTAGACTATAGTAGTCTGTCTTTCTTAGAGTTCACGTTTCCGCCCCATACAACTCCAGCTCTTTACCAGCCATTTCTCTATACCCTTACTCAAAGTCCCCGTCATCAGCCCCCTTTCTGTTATTTGAGCGCTTCTTTCGCCAGCGCTATTCTCCTACATATGCCTTTGCTACTGTCCCCATTTTATTCCAGCGTGCTACACGAAGAGTTAAATTGCTTCATTTCGTGCCGGAGGTTTGATATGTTTTATGAAACAAATCATTTTAATCCGCGGGGGAGAAACCTCGGGGGAGTGTGCTGGCGAATAAGGACCCAAGAGCTTCAGAATCTGAATGAGGCGGTCTCGGGGTTTCGCGCTTTCTGGGCCACGAGCGGGCGACCGAAGGACAACACTTGGTGGGGGGAAGGAAGCCAGTGAAGCTTCGGCGATCACGTGCACGGGTATTGACCACCTGAAGCCATCGCCTCCACCCACCCCCTAGACTCTCCCCTCGGCCGAGTTGAAAGCTCGAACTGGAAGAACTTCGGGCTTTATGAAATATCACGTACCTACCTTTCCTTCAATTACTTTAGTTTTTCTCAGCATTGTTAGGGGTGTAACTGATTGAACCCGCGAATATACACTGAACAGATGAATATAGTTTTTGACAGTTTTAGCGAGATTATTCTCCAGTCATAATTGAGACCATACTCAAGTTTTACTTATTTGATTGAGCAACTGTAATAAGCATGAAGAAATACTGTGACAATGGTGCCACAAAAACTTTATTTTAAATGACTAAAATTCTCATTTTTTAAATAAATATAAAAGTATACTGTGTTACCTTGATTTTTTTCAGCCGTATGCAGAAAATGCCATTGCGACCGAAGCTTTTTTTAAAGTTCTCTGAAACAACTGCGGTTGGCAATTGATTATATCTCTGAAGTAACATCACGTGGGACGGAAGAAGTTCGACGGACATCAACCGAATAATAGCTCAAGCTAAGAAAGGCGTTCATGGGAAAAAGACAACTGCTGTGCTCAAAGAGGATAGAGCTGAAAACTAATAAAAAATATGTGAAAATATTTGTTTATAGCGTGGCGCTCTATGGGTGGAAAGGACGGACCGTTGGAAAATCCGTCCAGAACAGATTAGAAGCCTTTGGAACCTGGTGCAGGAATATGATGCTGACGATAAAATGAACGGGTGAATTAAGAAATGATGAAGTTTACAGAAGAATAGAAGAGGGGAGGAACCTATGGAAGACGATATGGAAAAGAGGAACCAGATGAATCGGACAAACTGAGGCACGATGGGCTTGTAAAGAACATAATTGAAGGTGAAATAGAGAGAAAGTCTGTAAGAAAAAGACCCAGGGATAAGTTCATGGACAAAATAAAGAGGAAAGTGCAGGAAAGAATACCATAAAATAACTGTCATTAGATAGGGAATGATGGAGGGCTGCAGTCAACCAATCATAGGCTTGGACGACCAATGAATGATGAAGCAATATATTTATTTATTTAAATCGCTAAGAAGTTATACGAACGACACTCTGTTGAACCCCTGTAAGAAATTCCTCATTTTTTCAAGACAGTCTTTCTAGAGGGCATATCCGTACTATTTCCCTCTAAAAATGTCCGGCACTTTTTGGCATATATTTATAAAAATATATTGTAGTAAGTGTTTGACATATTGTAATGATTGGGAAGATGAGATATTTTCCTCTTTAGCGAAACCAAATTCATCTAATTTTACGCGAGGTAATATTTTGCTCAAGCTACCTTAACGTCAAACAATGAGATAGTTTTTCATGGATGAGTCACAACAAATTCGGAGCCTTGGGCTCGATGTGAATCAACCTGGCACGCTGGTTGTTTGATGTGCAAGTATGTAACGCTGAGTCAAAAGTAAGTCGATCATGCAAGCAAATAGATCAGCGAGTTAAACTGTTTGAATCTAAATTGATAAGTCCTATCTCAACAACAATATTCTTAAAAAGTTGAAACAATCATGAAAATGAATTAAAGCACAGAAATGGAAACAAAATAAAAAAATGTGATAAATTAAATTTTCGCGATATAATTTTCATACTTTTAAACATGAAAAACTTCTTTTTTGAAAATTTATCCTCGGTCGGGATTTGTAAAATAGTCGGGTATCGTGGAATAGGGGCAGATAGTGAAGGAAACGAATTAAATTTGACGGGGAACAGATATAATAAAAGATTTAAGTTTCTCCTGGTGAATAGTATTAATAAACTCTTCTCGGGCTCTGCACCAGGTGATTGACTTCATGTTTGCCGACGTTTCGGAAAACGACTTGTTTTCCATTTTCAAGGCGTGTTACTCTGTCCGTGTCAGATTGTAAACTGAATTGAACTGACCGTTGGTCGGGCCCAACAATTGAGCTCAGGTGCCATCTGATTGGCTGATGTTTGGATTTTTCCCTTGAATTATTTTATGATTTTCCCTTATGTTTTTAATGCAATTTATTACAGGTGTCCGTCCTGAGCTCCTAGAGGGCATATCCGTACTATTCCCCTCTAAAAATGTCCGGCACTTTTTGGCATGTATTTATAAAAATATATTGTAGTAAGTGGTTGACATACCTGGCACCTGAGCTCAATTGTTGGGCCCGACCAACGGTCAATTCAGTTCAGTTTACAATCTGACACGGACAGAGTAACACGCCTTGAAAATGGAAAACAAGTCGTTTTCCGAAACGTCGGCAAACATGAAGCCAATCACCTGGTGAAGAGCCCGAGAAGAGTTTATTAACAGATATAATAGTTTTCTTAACCATGAGAAAAACCTGCTTTGAGATGTACTCGGCCGATACAGCTGGTATTTGCTCAAAAACACTGTAGACTTTCTCAATCAATGAATCCGAAACTACAGTAAATAAGCCAAAAAGTTCACCTAGATCTTTCTTCTGCTATCTTCAGAACATTTTCCTTCTCTGGAGAGGTATTCTTTCGTGAAATCATCTGGCACAGTCGGAGATCCATATTTCAATGTAGACGATACACCATACGTACATTAGGTTTAATTAAATTTGATAAAGTTTTTAATAAACCACCTTAATATGCAAAAAATCGACAGTTAAAAACCAGAGTATGCGTGAAAAAGTGCTACTCTTTAAATGTTAGTTTCACTTCTCGTAATGTAAGAAGAAACTTACCGGCAGAATATTCTCGCAATTCGAAAACTCCTTTTCCTACACAGCTAACCTGGAGATGAAGGCAAATTACAATGACTACCCCTGTAACTACAATTACTAGCATCGTGGGAGGTTTTAAAAGTACCTCAAAGTGTTTTCACTTAATGGGGGAGGAACTCTGGTATTCCATCAATGAGCTCAATAACTACTGCAAAAATATAGTTATATTGAGCATACTGAATAAAGTTCTGTGAGTCCTATAATAAATTTCATTATGTTTCTGCGGTACGGATATTTTGTAAAGACATCTCCAAATTACCCTTTTAAATGGCTTGAGATAGGTAAAGGAAATACAACATTTATTTCCATTCATCCATTTATCTCATTTTCAAGATGATTCCTTTCTAATTTACCAGATCATGGACCCTTCAAAATGTGCGGGAGATTATTTTAGCGTTGCCACAGCTCCGTGAAAAAAGTGTCGCGGCTCCTTGTCCGTCAAATTAGAAGCATGTAAAATTACAGGCAGAATTTATGGAGCCCCGTATAAATGAATGAAAACTCCGGTTGAATACTCCGTTTAATTTTAAGGAGCACTTGAAGAAAAGGAGTGAACAAATAAAATTATCATGTCCTGCGTACTTAAAAGAAACCATGCATGGCCTTCACTAAACTCTGAACCAAAGTAAATGAAAATTTCAATGGACGAATCTTCACAAATGCTAGTCGTCAATGAGGATAGATACTTTTATACTGTTTGTGAAAGTGATATTATTTTTCTTTATGCATAAAATTTCATAATAATACTTTGCCTCTTGGCCATTTGGTGCATAATACCGCATATTCAAAATCAGTAACAACTACCAATAAAAGCAATTTTTAGCTAATGCAGTTGAAGTGCTACTTGAGGAAAAGGGCGTAGCACATTCTATTCATGATTCCCTCATTCATTCTCGATAGAGAGCATTGCCGTGACTAAATTCTCGAACAATTAGTAGGAAGTAAGAAGGCTGCAGCTTTTTTTAAACCTCAAGAAGAAAGAAGTCACGACACCCACGTCTGTTTTGAAAACGTGTACTTTTAATCGCACCACTCATCACCTCCAGATATCGCGCTGATTACTCTAGTAACACCTTTTATAGCAGTAATTCCTATGAACGCGTCGAGAGAAACACTGCGCTAATTCGCACCCTTTTTGTTTTCATTTTGGAAATCCTTTTCCACGAGACGTGATTTTTAATGAGTTCATCCTCCAAGCACGAGACTTTCTCCACGGCTTTATAATTCGTCGCGTTAAAGGACCTCGAGGCTGTTTTCTCTCTCTTTTCCCCAACGAAAGCCTTCCTCGAAGTGAGTTTATATTTTTTCCCCAAATCACTTCACAGCTTGCCGATAATTTTCCCCAACCAGCGTGGAGCGTATAAGCCTCTCGGGAAGGAGGGAAGAAAATTGACTCTGGATCTTTCCGATCCGAAACGCAAACCGTGCAACGAATCGGGGAGATGCCGATCACTATACTATATAGGGGGGGGGGAAGCACTGAGGGGATGAAGGGGGAAGGAGAGAAAGCATTGGGAGGAGCTGTTGGAAAAAGGCTCTCGTTAGAGTTTCTCTTTCGAAATAATCGGCTCAGATACCTCGTCCCTTTCCCATCGCCCGGATCCGGGATTATTTTGCCTTTTTCTCCTTCTTTTTTATTCTCCTCTCCCGGCGACAAAAAAAATCCCTCGAACAGATAACATCGTCTTTTCCTCACCCAATGCAAAGCATGCAGTAATACCATTAGCTAGTCATTGGGGAGAGGGATTGTGCTATTCGAGTTGATCAAGTAATTTAGTACCTGGATTATTTTCACGGAATTTGATTTTTCTAAAAAACATTATTCTCTTTTATTTTTTCTGCAAATTGGTACTGTATTTTGATGCGGTGAGATTTTTCAGTGCTTCAGTGCGCGGTTTACTTTTCGAAACAGCAATGTAGGGACTTTACTCTCGTTTCTAGACCTAGCGTACTTAGATACCTGATCGCCCGCCTGCGTCGTTTCGACTCCTCCTCCCGAGAAAAATGGCAAAAATTTTTAAAAACTTCATTGACCAAGCCGTTTTCTCTCGTTATTTTGCCTAAATATGGCGATTAAATGCTGTTAAAAAAAATTGAGACAAATAAGCCTCTCCACGAAATTTTATTTTCTGGAAATATTATGATTCTCTTTTGTTTTTTTCTGCAAAATGGTGCTGTATTTTGATACTGTGCGATTATCCTGCGCCTTAGTGAGCGGTTCGCTTCTCCAAACAGCGGTGAAACAGCCTTGATTTCTTTTCAGATCCTTATGTACTGTGATATCTGATCCCCCTCCAGCGTCATTTTGATTCCTCCGCCCGGAAAATAGCTGCAATCATTATTACTATTGTCCAAGCTATTTTCTTTCGCATTATTTTAATATTGCTTTTAAAAACTGTGAAATAAGTTGAGACCACTAAGTTTCACAATGCTCCAGTTAGATACAGATTTGCCCAGAACGCCCGAAAGGCGTCTATTCGACTCCATCGTACAGAGACATTGAACAGAGGTGACTGCCCACCATTGGAGTCAATCAATTTAGTAGTATTTCGATATGATGAAAATGGCTCGAAATCAATTAGAAGTCTATTTAGCATTCTCCAGATATGTAACTTATATTTCTGGTTTGCAATGGTCATATATATGTGTACGATATCATAGGAATTAACTCGAAGATTAGCATAAAAATTTTTTAAGTCAGGTCAGATTGCTTTTTTGTAGGAAAAAATTACTTTCTTTTCTTCGTGGAAGCCGATATGACGTCCCAGGGCGGTCCTCGGGGTGGTGACCAAATCCGGGCGTTCTACTGTTAATGAAGATCGAGAGCTGAGGAACATTGAGTGCTGAAGTGCTCTTGATAAAGAAAGAATTTTGATGGTCGCATTTTTATTATGATTTTCGGTGAAACCCGACGATGAAGGTAGTTTGAGCGAAATATCATTTTACCTATAAATCAATGAATTTGGTCTCATTATGATGAAAAATATATCACCCTTCCATTGACAACGAAAATTCAACCCCCTACCACAATACTTTCCGAGATATTTGCCAAAAAATACCAGCCATTATACGTGGGAAATGGTACGTGTATGCACTCCAGAGAGACCTTATTTAACAAATGAGGAATTTCTAACGCCTACATCTCGTCAAAAAATCAACAGTGTGTAGTTTTTGTTTTCTCAACTATTTTTTTAAAATTAACCACATTGTCATATCAGTAAATTCTTCGGGATCGCAATAAACCTTCCGTTTTGATGAAGTTTCAAACGTGCCGCGCGAAAAAAATGAGGCAAGGAAAAGCTTTATTCAATTATTTTCGTTTAATAACTCACAATTTCTGTCATGAAAAACTATATTATTGCACCATTAATAATGCAATATTTGATTCGTGTGTCTCTCAGGTGGTGAAATTAAAATGTATAATTCGAATATGGTCTCTATTATGATTAGGGAACTATCTCGGGCGCACTACCTTAAAGCTTTTCATAGTATAGAGGCAAAAAGCTTTCCTTGCCGTCATTGGTCGTTCAATACTAAATAATTGATGGCACAGACTTCAAATTTTCTTTATCGGTATTAATCAGTTATAAATACTGCTACTCTTTGTCTTCTTTGGTGTTTTACATGCATATGTAGGGATTGTTAGTTCTGTTTCGCAGCCAACGTTGTCCAGAACTGTGAAACGTCAACTAATCTTTTGGCCGTCCAAATGTTGACACCATCAGAATACCTGCATATTACGATGTTCAGATGATAAATATGTGTCTCCTTGTGGGGACGAGATGGAAAAACCAGGAGACCACACTGATGGTCGGACAATTGTTGACGTTAAACAGCACACGCTACATCATCAGCACTTGCCGAAGTACGAGATTACTGTTTGTTGATTTTCCCTGGTAACGCCTTCATCAACATTAAATAATCATAAGATGTAATTCTAATGTAAGCATGGCTAATGCATTTTTATCAAAAAAACATTGCCAATCCATTTTTTATTTTATTTTTCGATTTTCAATTAATAAAAGTATATACTCAACTTAAATAAAAATTTAACGATACCCACAAAATGTTTTGCCTCTTCAATTTCTCATACCACCCAAAAATGAACATACATCCAATCTGTAATTCACCAATAACAGATTATCCTAAATAATTAGAGATTCATGAATCAGTGATGGATGAATTGGAGATTTTTTACTGTTTATGAATATATAAAAAATATGTTCATTGTTTAACGAATAATCGTAGGTGCACCAATCATTGATTATTTATCCCGTCTATGAATACCGGCCTAAGTGTCAGAAATCCCTCATTTTGTAAATGATGTCTCTCTGGAGAGTATACACGTACCATTTTCCATGTAAAAGGGCTTATATATTTTGGCAAATAACTCCGATGGCAATGTGGTAAGGGGATGAATTTTTGGTGTAATTAGAATGGTGAGATATTTTTTTAATGAGACAAAATTCATTGATTTCTAGGTAAAACGATATTTCGCTCAAACAACCTTAAGCAAGTAGTTTGAACATAGTGTTGGCTGTTTGCAACAAATTTGATCGTGACTTTTGAGTGCGTATTGAATATTAAGTTCAATATTACCGAACGTATCGTCTGCGCACATCGTTCCATTAATTCTCTTTTGTGTGCGCTGAGGTGCCCTCTTTTATTTCAATCTGTATTAACTTCAAGACCAAAGAACGAAAGCTTCCGCTATAAAAGTAGGCGATCCATATTTGGACCATATATCCAAGGAGAGGTAAGATTCTGTCTTGCCACGTGAAGGTGAAGCTTGTTTTTTTATGAAGAAATAGAACTAGGAAGCGCTTTTAAATTACGGTATATAAATCATCAGAGAGGGAATTCTCATGAAAAACATTTTGCATGAAAATTCTGTATACCTTTTTTGAGCTTTTTCCATTCCTAAATCAACTCCAAACAAATATAAATGCTTACTATTGTGTATTCTGCAGATAACTGATTACAAATTTCCTATTATTTTTATTACGATTCGCTCAAATAATTTTCCCCATATCTATACTGTCCATTCATGAATCTCTCTCTGTCTACTTCCGAGCGGAGTGTCATAAATTCAATAGTTTACGCGAACAAATTTTAACTGTGGTTAAAAAATCCTGTATATTTTCTTCGATTTTACGAATATTTTCTTTTTTAATCCCCCGATGCATGGATTTGATTTCTCGGGCATGTTTTAGAAAGGTCAATCCGGTTCGGGACTCGCCGGATATCAGAAGTTGAGGCCGCATCCCCATTCCGAATTCATCGCTGGGACCCCTGGAGGGGTTTGGATTTTGCAGCCAGGGATTTCGGTTCCTCCCCACCCCTTCCAATTCGAGAATTCAACCCTTTTACCCATGAGCTGAGTGCTGGGGTAGCCCATCATGACTTTTTAATTGTGCTCGATTCCGTCCGCCATTCCCTTTTTGGTTCAACTCCTGTTTCTTCCAGGATTCCAAAGGTTTAAGACCTTCTCCCCGTAAAGGATTCTCACCCGGAATTTTTACCGTACCTTTCTGCGCCAAATAACAAAGGCGCTCCTTTGAACTTTTAGGCCTTTAACGCGCTTCTCAGTTGGGTGTTTACCGTTTTGCCTCGCGTAGTGGATTCCAGTGAATTGGTTATGCGGCCATTTGATCCTCTGTAATGCTAAGTAAAACGATTAAGTCTTACAATTCAGAACGAAAATTTAAAAAATGCAATGCTATGCAATGCAATGCAATGCGATAAGAAAGGGGATAAATCTAGCCATAAATGCAAACAATTTATGTATAGGCGTAACTAACAATGTAAACTAATAGAGGTAAAAAACTGATTTATTACGTGAAGTGAGAGTACTTTGGAGATGTCATTTTTCTGATACGCGATTAGAATCGTATGACTTTGCCTCTTCCAGTAATAAGTCATAAATATAGGAAAAGATATCTATAAATCATGAGGTTTTAGACGGCAATACTGGTATGTGAGGACGGCTTATTAATATTTTCAAATTATTTAAAGAAGTTGGGGAAATTCTCTTAGACCGCTAGATCTAACGGGAAAATAGATGCAACAAAAGCATATCCTGTGGAGGATAACTCTCGCTCAGGTTATTCAGCTGTTGTGAATATCGATTTTCGACTTCTTCCCTTCGCTGCACGGAAGGACAGAAATGAAAAGTGCAGCTCATTCAATCCCATGCTAAAGACACCAATGAGTAAGCGGTTTCATTTTCAGTGGGATGTTGATTCATTTCTTTTAGAATTCATATAAATAGCTTGGGGTTATGTTGAGATACCCGTCCTAACCCTAATATGTAGAATTGTACGTTCAGCTGTATGACCCGTTTTCACACAGGATAATAAAATGCTTGGTCGCGAATCATTCCTTGATTTAACCAATGATAGCATTACCCCAACGATGATAAGCAATCGCCTTAGATTAAAGTCCTTGGTCCGGTTGATTTTTAATTTTTGTACAATCAAACCGCGAAATACTATGGCCTATTGCGTTTCACTGCCATTTGCTCTCAGTATCTGTTATTTCATGGTAAAAATCACCCAGTTATCTTGATATTTCCTCTGACAGTTCTGCTCATTTTTATGTAAGATACTAATTTCGGCCTTACTCTGAGGAATTCCGTTATGTCCTTTGTAGTAAAAGAGGTATCTTAGTCTGAATCCACACTTTGTTTTCTGTTACCAACCCAAGTTTCAGCGTGTCATGCCATTAACAAGGGTAAATGGTTCCCATACCTTTAAATTGGAAGAATATGCCAAATGAGCCATGGTGACTTAGGTGAAAAGGTAAATAAACCTGGTATCCTTGAAAATGGCATAATATGCCGAAACCTGGGTCGGTGAGAGAAAATAAATTGTGAAATAAGACTAAGTTACCTTTTTCAATATGAAAATCTGTACATTTATTTTCATTTTTCTGTCGAATTTTGAGTGATAAGGAGTTAAATTGTCCCTGCTCTGCAATGTAGAAACATGCAGGATGGATTGAATCTTCCATCCTATCCGCGCACCGAAATTGTGACAGATAATTGTAAGTCTTACCGCCACAATGAAATTCCATGACCATTCGATCGTTATCACGTGATAGTGACCACCATAAGGACAACTACATATTATATCCGAGTACATTAACGTTACCCATTTGCCAGTCGAGTCATTCTTATTCTTGACTGTCGATTAAATAAGTTGGATTTTATGTTAGCTGTACTGATGTGAATTGATGCTTATCAACTGATCAGCAGTCAGCCAAAGATTAGTGAAACTGCGCTAAATGGTCCGAACTATGAAAAAAAATTCCTCTACTGTGCGTTACCTCCAATATTCCTGCAGTCTGAGAATCCTAATCGTCACATTCAAAGAACTCTGCTTCCTTGTCAGAAAATAACTCATCTAATTGCTGGAGATCGGGTTGGTGTAGTGGCTTGAGTACTAACTAACCACTCGGGCGGCCAGGGTTCAAATCCCTGTAGAGGAGGATGTTTTTAAGATGAGACCTGATCCCTACTTGAGTGTCTCTCGGCGGGCACCCCAAATTCAGTACTCCGTTTATCAGATTAGATGCTAAACCGTGGTCCTCTTGGCACCTTTCGTTGAAAGTAGGCTAATACCGACGCCGGGTTTCTCTCCACCCTTCCTCCTTTACCTGTCCCCTATGGTACAAATAACCTCAGCCGCCGATCGCCTCCCCAAATATCCAATCCAATCATACAGTTACTTCTCACTCGAGCTTAGTGATACACTGAAATACCATTTAGTGATCATTATTATCTTGTTACTGAAAATTTCTACAATTTTTTCATTATATCGTTGCCTTAACATCTACATGCTACTCTAAAAGCCGCCTCATGGGCGTGTGGCAGGGGGTGTTAGGACACTAGCCGTGTAAAGGTGGGAGGGAGACGGTTTTGGTGGTGAAGTGGTGAAGTGCATTATGGGTGTGTTTTAAGTTGATCTCAGTTTTGAATATGGTCACCTATTGTGCGTGGAAAGAACAAATTTTTGTATCAGTCCGTTTGGAAATTTATCTCTCTTACATAATCGCTTCTGTTGGACCTAGGGATGCAGTGTGGCATCGAAATGATATACCCTGTGTCGCTTTGTAACACACCTGTTCTGAATCTCTCGATCAAACTAAAGCCAACGATAGCCTCCGAGTCTCTAGGGGCTCACAACCTCATCCCAAATGAATTTGCAATGAAATAGCAAGTTTGATGCCTTAAGACCAAGAGATATTTATTTTTGAATGTCTGATTTATTCATTTAAAAAAGAAAATTAATAATTGAAATGAACTGAGAAAACGTGAAAATTTACGTTATTCTACTCGGTCATGAAACTTCAGACAGTACGTTAGCTCGTAGGCTTCCGCGGATGCAGTGTTGACTGTTACTTTTTACGGGATTCATTCCGCGATGTATGTTTTTTAAAACAACAATATTTCGCTGGTCCTCCTGCCAGCTTCATCAGGTTAACTGAACTGCTTTATTTGTCTCGCTCGTCTTTATATATAAGTCTGGACTCCCATTGTTGCCGGAATATGAATTTGAAAAAATTCGTTTTAGACTGTTACTCAACTTGTAACCGTCTTCTCGGTTGACGTTCTCCGGTCTCTTCGCAATTTCTACAGCCTCCCTTATTAATCTTGGGTAATAGCGTATTTCCCTAGATATTAATCTTGTCTCCTCAAAGTTGAAATTATGAGTGGGGCCGCTGAGATGGTGTTCGGCTATTGCAGATTACCGCATTTCTGCAATAGCCGAACACCATCTCAGCGGCCCCACTCATAATTTCAACTTTGAGGAGACAAGATTAATATCTAGGGAAATACGCTATTACCCAAGATTAATAAGGGAGGCTGTAGAAATTGCGAAGAGACCGGAGAACGTCAACCGAGAAGACGGTTACAAGTTGAGTAACAGTCTAAAACGAATTTTTTCAAATTCATATTCCGGCAACAATGGGAGTCCAGACTTATATATAAAGACGAGCGAGACAAATAAAGCAGTTCAGTTAACCTGATGAAGCTGGCAGGAGGACCAGCGAAATATTGTTGTTTTAAAAAACATACATCGCGGAATGAATCCCGTAAAAAGTAACAGTCAGACAGTACGTGTTTACGATATTTTAACTCTCTCAGTCGACGATCAATTCGATGACCAAAATGCATTCATAGGAGTCAAAATTCCTTTGTTTATTTTAAAAAATTTGTACGAAACTTTAGTTTTAATTTGCTATTCTTGTTGTATTATTAAGCGTGGAGTTTTCCAAGGGAAAAGGAGAATCTGAGATTAAAATTTCTGGGATGGAGGGAAACGAAGAAAAATGAGCTCGACAACGAGGTGGAGCGAGGTGGAAGTTTTGGAAGGAAAGTAAATGTTAGCAGAAATTAAAGGGCAAAACTCGTAATTGCCAAGAGAAGGGGATGCAAGATAGAATTAGAGGTAAGATGATGCGGAACGCCAGCGGTTGGAAGAGCGGTGTTAACCAAACGGAATAGAGAGAAAAGTGGCAGTTTAGTATGGCAGGAAGAGTTTTTTTTAAGGACCAAGGTAAAGATCTACGGGCAAAATGAATGGGGAGGAAGAAAATTGTGACAGTGGTGGGTCCAATTACTCTAACAGTGCATTTCCTTAAAATATACTTCTGGTATGAGAAGCCAAACAGTCTTATTCAAAGTAATAATAATAAAAATAAACTCGTTTATTGTTCTAGGAGTGAACTTCTTTGGAACATAGAAATGATATACAGCGGTGTGCAAGACAATGGGAATAAGCCAATCAGGAAACAAAAAAGGGAAGTTATCATATGAATTGCTAACAATAGACATATACAACATTATCATTTAGCAATGTAGAAAAAGAACTGAATTTCTTCTTCTAACATAAAAACGAACATTAAACATATCAATAAACAAATAACACAACTTTTAGAAAGGAAATTTAGCTTAACAAATGACGAAGTATTGAGGTAGTATGGCAGAATATTGTCTCTGATAACTCTCCACTCAAGTTTAACCGTGCTAAGTGGACTTAAATCATCGTCATTATCTATCTGAAAAGCTTCGAAATGTCTGCGATTTATCGTTCACGTGTTCTTATTGACTAGTCACTAAAACTGCATTTATGATGGCTTGAATTTTAGATAGATAATTTTATTTGCACTGGGACATTATCCCTTGAGTGCAACAAAAAGTTTAATAGAAGAAATAGGATGGGAATTACTATCAGAACGCAGGTTAAAATTTAGGTTAAACCTTTTAAGTAAATTCGAAACCGATTTGTTCACAGATGACGTTAGATATATATTGAGAACCCCTGCGTATTATGCTAGGTTTGATCAGATTAACAAGATTAGAGAGATAGATTGTCGTACCGATACATTTAAAATGTCATTTTTCCCGCGTATTATAAAAGAGAACAATAGGCAGCGTAGCAAAGGGATAGGTAGGTGAAATTTAGAGTAGTCTGTAGTGCATGATGCATGTAATAACAACCATTAATCCCTTTCTTATTATGTAGATACTAACCATGTGACCCTATTATCTTGCATCCCTTCATTAAATATCCTAGTTGCATGTCAATAGTGCATGTTTGGTGTTCTTCACCCCCTGCCACACACCCTCGTGGTGGCTCGCAGGGTAATACGTAGATGTAGATGAAAAACACTAAAAAACAGTTTGTCATGGTTCCAACATAACAACAATATAATATTAAATTTTTGAGCTTGAAAACAATATTCTTAACAGAAAAAAACACAAAATCTCACATACAAAATTTGGGTGATACATGTATGTATATGGATATGTAAAAGGAAAACTTTTTTGACTAATAACATGTAATAAATACGGTTTTTTAATTGGTTCAGAATATGCAGTTTCTTTAATTCTTCCATGAAGGATTTCCACAGTTTGGCACCGGAGTTCCACCGTTTTGCGTTGTATAAATGCTCTAATATGTGAATCATTTCTTTATAAAAACAGCTTAATTTAACGTAAACACATAATTGCACGAAATGAAGAAAATCAGTGGACCAATTTTTGGAATGGAAAGCCTACGCCGATCAATAAGAAGAGGAGAATATTTATTGCATATTTTTCCAGAGATTTTCCATGAACTGTCTATCTTGGTCAACACATTAAATCGCTGGAATCTTTAGGACATCTTCGCCAAAAATGACTCTTATATCGAAGAAAGAAATCCAGTCCGCTCAAATTATGTGATTCGTTCATTGTTTTGGCGGTTCCTCTCACGGAGATGCCATTGTGTCACTTTTTCCGTTATTTATATAATTGAAGGTAAATTCACCGCCTCACTAAGAGTAACTGACATCATATGTTCGCCATTACCGATGAATAGCATCGTATTGTTCGGTAACTACATCGCACTTGTTCTCAAGCTATGGCGGAATCTTTTTATAATAACTTTTTTTTAATTCTTAGTAAGTCATCGAGATGCTGTTCCCGTAAGGATCCTCACACACTGAAGACATTTGAATTTTTTCTCGAATGAGTTACATAAATAATTCTTCTGTATAATGTGGGAATGTTTTTGAGTGAATTACATTTTTTTTACTTATTGCTCGTATCCAATCTGGTCAACTTGAGAATTTGACCCGTGCATAGGATTTCTCTCAGTTACTCCTCCCGAAATCCAATCCATCACGGACATGATCGCATTTCCCCGTAGCTTCTATCTCGGCGCTCACGCGAGGTGGACCAATTGTATCATTCACCTTATTTTAGTTTGTATTCGCTCGAGGAGTCACAGTCCAGGGAATAAATCAATAACTTGGCCTACTTCTGGAGTAGCAATCGTATAAATCCCAGTTTATTAATTTCGCTTCAAGTGCTTGGAGATCACAAAGTTTGTTCAAACCGCTGACATAGGAGAATTTTGAATTTTTTCTTTATTTTAAATTGAATAAATTAAAATGATTAAATTTTCATTTCTTTCCCGGCGAGAAATGCTTGTAAAATCGTCTTGGTGGTTCGAAAGTTAACGATTAAATTGGTGATGCTCCTTCAACTAACCTTGATTCCGTTATCTAAACCTTATCTGAAGTAACAATAGTATTAATTTAAACTAATTTTTTATTTTCATTCTCAGAGACAAGTGAGCGGAATTCGGCGGTGAGGAAGCACTGCTAACCCTTGCAAGAATCTTTTATCTCAGATACTTTTGAAAATATTCAAACATGGCGGGTAAATTTTTTGAAGAAATTGCCACGAGAAAAATTTCGGCCTGGACCGGGAATCGAAACACGGACCTTTGGTTTGCTGGATCAATGCGCAGACCACTACGCTATCCATGCTTGCTAATTCCCATGGCAATTTTGGTGGATACAAGGCAACTAGATCTTAGGCCCTTGCGGTCCATCAAAGATGGCAACGCAAACATGCTATGGGTATTAGGAAGCCTGGATAGCGTAGTGGTCTGCGCATTGGCCCAGCAAACCAAAGGTCCGTGGTTCGATTCCCCGTCCAGTCTGAATTTTTCTAATGGCAATTTCTTCAAAAAATTCACTCGCCATGTTTGAATATTTTCAAATGGCTAAGCACGGCATAAGTGCTGGTGAAGGATACTGTCTCATGGTTGTGGCTTCTTTGAAGCCCTCTTCTCCTTTGCGTTGCCATCTTTGATGGACCGCAAGGGCCTAACATATAACCTAAGTTGCCATGGAAGTAAGGAAGCCTGGATAGAGTAGTGGTCTGCGCATTGGTCCGGCAAACCAAAGGTCTGTGGTTCAATTCCCGGTCCAGGCCGAATTTTTCTCATTGCAATTTCTTCTTTAGATAATTTTGATTAGACAGCCTCAGCGATGGAAGGAAGAGTGAAAAAAATCTGTATGGACTAAATAGCAGGAAGAAAGAAATTAAATCTTTGGTGTAAATTTAATCATTGAAATTCACAAACGGAATGGATAAAATTGTTGCTGTTAACGAGTACAACAAAATTACTCAAACGTGAGTGGTGAAAATGATACCCGATGCCAAAATTTTGCATGTCAGTTAATGGTGATCAGATAGGTATGAAAATAAGAACTACTTTTAAGAAAGCATCAAGTATGATAATTTGGCTAGAACTTGGAGTATCTTTGTGAATTCCATACTTAAAGTGGCTTATTTAAAAACAGGAAATATGGAACTTTTAAAGTTCCCTTTCGGTTTTTGAAATTCTGTACTAGTTCAAAATATTTTTTTATAAATCAATCTTTCCTCGTCTGTGTCTTTTAGAGATGATAAAATCAATATATTTACCAAAGATACCTGTTTACTCTTTCATTGTCAGCTAACCCTTTAAAAGGTAATGGTAAGCGAATTACATATTTCTCATCTCCACTCGGGATGGCCACTAGTCTTTGACGTTTGTCCTGCTGTAGAGAAAGGCCAGCATAACCTAAGTCAATGTTGCCATGGGTACCTACTCGTGCCAAGTAAATAAGACCTGGAGCCAGGGTCCTTGTGTCCCTTGATTAGTCCACCCCACTGGTGTTTCTCCTACATTTCGTTCTACTCAGAGCACCCCTTCCCGTAAGGGAATGGATTTGTAAGTTCCCAAGTTTGCACACAGCCGTTGTCGAAATTTCGCTCTCTCATTCGGCTTCCTGAGCCAACAACCTTCAACGGGTCCCAGCGTCCGTCGTCACGTCAAACAAAATCTGCCAAGCTAATAATTACTCTGCACCGATTGAGGCTGGCTTCACAGTGCTGCAGAGCTCTTCTATGTACCACATCTCCTATGATCCTTTGTTCTTATCAAAATTATATAATTACTTAATTAGCGGGCAAGGCACACTGGCAATATGTGTCCGGTAAAACTCTTGACTCCAGCTCATTGACCCTATACAGATATTGCCACAGATGTCCATTACACACCGTTAGGAGATGTTTCACACTTGGAACGCGAATCGTGAGTCGTTGAGTGCACATTTTAATAACGTTTCAAGTAAGTCGTAAATAATTGTCTGTAAGATGAGCGTTAAATCATCAGCAGATGCACTTTAGTTAAATGTGGTCCAACAATCTTTTTCCGGTTCACTTAAATATTTTTTCGAATGTGCCCTCAATGACCCACGGTTACTGCTCCAGTCATCTTAAGATAGTTGGAATAAAACATCACTTCGCCTAAAAATCGGTGAATTTAGTCTCATTTTAAATAAATCTCTTTCTCACTTCCAATGGTGCGTAAATATTAGCCCATTACAGATTTACTTTCCGAGATTTGAGATGAAAAATTCCAGCCCTCTTACGTGGGAAATGGTACGTGTATACACTTTAAAGAGATCTTATTACAAAAGTATGGAATTTGTAACTCCTAGATTTCGACAGAATTATTAGTGGGTAGCTTTCTTGTTTTCTCAACTTTTTTTTAAATAAATCATATAGTCGCCGCAATAATTTTGTCAGAATCGCAAAAACCTTCCGTTTTTAAGGAATTTTTAACGCTACGCTTGAAAAAAGAGTCAAGTTAAAGCCTTATAGAGATATTTTTACATAATTTATGTGAATTGCAGTTACATAATTGTATATCATTGCACCATTAATAATTGAAAATTTACTTTAGCCTCCTACAGCCAAAGATATTTAAACGTGAAATACGAATATAGTCTCCATTTTGACTGGGGAAATATCTCGCTCGATGTACCATGAGCTGCGTACTGTGACTGTTTAGGATACCTAACGATGTAAATGAATGGCAATTACGAGATAGTATTTCTTGCTGAAAACAAAATCACGTGGGCAGACTTAACTTGTAGAAAAACAACTCGCGATGATTGTGCTCTGGTAGTCACGCGGATGGGGAGATCCTGCTCCAGTTACATGTCTATTCCTTCCAAGGGGACGTTGCTTTCTTTCTCTGTCCGCCTGACAAATGACCAGTTGCAACAACATTTATTTATGAAATCAATAGTAATGAGATCCATAAAGTTATTTATCTCCTAAAAACATTAGATTTACAGGAACAGATCTACCAGCTAAATAACTTACCTTCCAATTGTCAATAGATTCGAATATTCTATCTAATCTTCTGCCACCGGGTGAAATTTATGACATTTTTGCCTGCGAATAATTGATAATGCACATAACAAACTGTCATTATGAGTAAATTAAACGGTCATTTGTCTCAAAACAACCCTTTTATCAAGTAATTAAGTCTCCAAGCGGTTCATTGCGCTTCCGCCATCTTGGCTACTTATGGATCTCATAACTCCATGCCAAAAGTTATGAAACCTTTATAACTTTGATAAACCTTTATAAATTTATAGCTTTCATAACTTTATCGAATTCTTCTGTAACGCTAACTAAATGGTTGCCATGGATTATGAGTCCCATAGCTTTATAGAATAGAATAAGTCGCTCCTGCAACTGGCCATAAGGCAGCAATGGTCTCCACTGTGTCGACGTCAGGCGATCGGATTCCCTGTTGTGAGAGAGTGGTCTTGCCAACAATGCTGCCACCGAGCACTCTGCCTGCCTCTGACTTTCATTCGCTAGCCTTCCTCATTCTCCCCTTTCATCCTCCACTACAGTTTGACGGCGGAGTGACGGGAAAATGAACCTTGTGGAGGAGTTGGCGGGGGAGTGCGTAGGGCTCGGCGAGTATGAGTGTGCGGCGAAAGGAAAATAAATTCCGATCGTGCAGGCCCAAGAGAGCACTCGACGGTTTTTGGGATCAATGACATTCGTCTTGGTGGAGGGGAGTGAGGAGGGAAGAAGGAAGAGGGGGAAAATATATGAGTGGAAAGGGAAGAGGGGGAGGGGCGAAATTATCCAAACGGCTAATCAGGTGGTGTCGGAAGCCTCAGCTGGCATGCAAACCCCAAACTCACCCTAGGGGGAGCATGCGTATAGGCAGACGGTCTTTCAAACTTGAATAAATGGCTGTCCCGTGCGAATATTTTGCAAAGTATGCAGCTTCTTCCTGTTTCTTCCTTCTTTCTTCCTCTTCTTCTACCTGTCGAATATTTCTCAGAGTATGCAGCTTCTTCCTGTTTCTCCTTTCTTTCTTCCTGTTCTTCTACATGTCGAATATTTCACACAGTATGCAGCTTCTTCCTGTTTCTTCTTTCTTTCTTCCTGTTCTTCTACCCGTCGAATATTTTGCACAGTATGCAGCTCCTTCCTGTTTTTTCCTGTTCTTCTACCTGTCGAATATTTCGCACAGTATGCAGCTGCTTCCTGTTTCTTCCTTCTTTCTTCCTGTTTCTTCCTTCTTTCTTCCTGTTTTTCTACCTGTCGTATATTTCGCTCAGTATGCATCTTCTTCCTGTTTCTTCCTTCTTTCTTCCTGTTCTTCTACCTGACAAATATTTCGCGCAGTATGCAGCTCCTTCCTGTTTCTTCCTGTTCTTCTACCTGTCGAATATTTCGCACAGTATGCTGCACAGCTTCTTCCTGTTTTTTTCTTTCTTCCTGTTCTTCTATCTGTCGAATATTTCGCACGGTATGCATCTTCTTCCTGTTCCTTCCTTCTTCCTTCCTGTTCTTCTATCTTTTTCTTCCTATGGAAAATTATATGTTATTTATGTTTGTGTTGAAGATACATAACTTAAACGTAAACGGCAAACGGTCACACTGATTGCAGGTAGAATGTAAACAATCTAACAAAAACGATGTGTTAATAGATGGCGCCTCCTACAGTCTTTTAAGCACGTAACCATAGTAAACAAATTATTTGATTATATTTTCAACAGGTGGCACTGTTAATTTTTGACATTTTTTAAATGTTTAACAAAAACTTTAATTTTAAACCATTTGTCAATTTTTGTCAATAGCGGGGAACATAAGCTGTAAAATGATGTTTGAATCGTTAATTTTGATGAAGTATTATGGGAGCTATGGCGTTGCGAAGAAAAAACACCTTTGAGAAATAATATGTATGATTGTCCACCCAATTGCGATAATTCCATGGTCACTGAAGTCGTAACAGGTCATTGGCCTTACCAACAATTTTACGCCATCTGTCTCAATGTTAAAAGTATAATAGGATGGTCCTCGGATGAAAAAGTAAAATAGAGATGCTACGTCTCTGTGGTTAGGCCACATCTCGAATGTGCTGAAAGCATTTGGAACCCTGGCTATTAATATTTAATCAAAAAATAATAATCAAATGCAAAGAAAGCTGCATACTTTGTTAAAAACTACTACGAACGTACATATAGTGTCTCACAACTTTTGGAGGGATTAAGGTGGGAGCCCCTAGAGACTCGGAGGCTATACGCTAGGCTTACTTTGTTTGAGAAATTCAGAACTGGTGTGTTTCAGAGCCGCACGGAGTATATTATCATGACGCCTCATTTCATTTCTAGGTCTGACAGAAGCGATTAAATAAGAAAGATACTCTGCTGAACAGATAGGTACAAAAACTCGTTTTTTCCGTACACAATGAGCGACTACAATATAAACTGAGCTCACATAATTCAGTCCCATAATACACGTCACCATTTCACCTGCCAAAACCTTACATATTTGCACAGCTGGTGACCAAAAAACCCTTGCCACACGCCCATGCGGCGGATTGCAGGGTAGTATGTAGATGTAGATCTTCCATCACCGTTGTTGAGCTTCCAATCGTTCTTATATCTCTTTGGACTTGGTCCCACCACCTAAGCCTGGGTCTCCCCTAGAGTTATTTTTCCTTTAGGTCTTCGAGTTAAATTTCCTTTCAGCATAGTTCCTTCGTCTCGTCTGTAGACATGGCCGGCCCATCTCAGGCGTCTTCATTAAATTAGAGTTGTAATATCAGGATCTCGGAAAAGTTCTTTTAATTCTTTGTTTGCTCTGATGCACCACTCTCCACCTAATTTTACTAGCACAAGTATTGTTCACAGAGCCTTGTTTTCAATATTTAATTAGTTTCCTTTCAATGTATTTGCTCAAAGCACATATTTCTGAGCCATTGAGGGAGATTGGATGTATTGCAAATATTTAGTTTAGTTTTTCTGGATAATATTCTGCCTTTGAGGAGTTTTGTATATTACAGTAACTTTTGTTTGGATTTATTTTTCATGATAATGCGATATTCTTCATACTACAATACTATATTTTCATCACTTATTATGGTATAGCGGTTGCAATAGCCATAAGCTCGAATGAAAATTTAGTTATTTCACTGACTTTATTTTATTTTTTTTACTTTTAGTTTTGCGACACCAATGCATCTTCAGGATTCACCTGAAGTTAAGTTTTATCCTGAAAATGCAACAGTGCAATAAAGCCAGTTGAACGAAAAAAATGAATTCTGTGAAATTGCAGTATTTTTAATTTGAAGCTCTCTAAATTCTGCAATGAAATTCCACAAATTTCGGCTTCAACTATCGCTCGCAATATTTTGAGCTTTCTGCACCAAATTTTAACGATTGATCAAGGATGTTATTTCTCCCTATCATGTCAATCATTAATGTTGGAGATGATGAATTTTTAAGCTCCGCTTCAAATTAGTATTTTCGTTAAGTCTTTCTGGACACCGAAACAAATGCCACAAAGAACCTGAACCGTTCATGTCAAAATTATACATACTATTAGCATTTTAGTAAGTCTGCCCAGTTACTTTCTAAGACTAAAAAAGTGATATTATATGGACTATTTTCTTTAAATTAAAAATATTTCTCGGTGCATCTGCTGCTTTTTTCATTCACGTGACGCCATGCACCGAATGGACGCACTTTGTGAACGGAAAGTCCTGTAGCCAGTAAAGTACCATAACTGATTCAAGTTTTGCCTCTTTTGGAATGGATTTGGGCCTCTAAAGCCCCGGTAAATGAACTGGTGTAAATAATAGACGTACTGGGGGATCAGCACCATGGTGATTGAGAGAGGCAACTGAGAGAGACAGATAGTCGTACCGATCGTGACAGAGGAATGATAGGGGTGTATTGTTTCACAATATACTTTACGCATTTATTAGAGCAGTAAGTCATGCCAGGATCTAATTCTGGCAGAGATAGGTTTTTTTCTTTCATTCCACAACAGATTCCCTCATGAGAGTTGAGTTAATTGTGTAGGACTTCGGAACGCTCCGTCTTTCGGGTATTATACTTGGGCACCTTTCTTTAAAATACGTCGACTTCGACGTTGGGTTTCTTTTCATCCTTACTACAGAAAAATACGATCAAACTCGTAGCACCATTCGTAATTAACATTCATCCTCAAAGATGCAAGATACCACAGCCAATGGTAGCTTCTATTAATGGAAATTCCATCAGCATGAACTACTTAGTATGACTCAGTGGAGATATTCCAAAAAATTCTGGTTAAAACCGATTACATCTGCTAAAAAAACATTTGTTGCTAATGAGGTTCATTCAGTGAAACATGTTTTTATTCAAGGTATATCCTAATAAAATGGGATAACCATATTTAATTTTACCATAAAAAGTAGTGAGTATGTGCGTCCACTTTCCCGTAGAAAAATATCAAATACAATGCAATGAAAATTGCAATTCTGTTGTAATCACTGCAGAGCATAAAATCAAACTGAATTCTGTCGCATTAGCAGAATAATACCTTTTAAATAGTGCTATCGTATCCAATGAAGACATTAAAACATTAAGTCCTGAAAGCAGAAATAATCACGATAGTTATTTTAAGTCCAATCATGGATCATGGGACCAATCGCAGGCAAGACGAGCAATTCGAGAGAATACCGGTGATGGAGCTTTAACGTTCCTAAATAATCATCGTAGGCATTCCTTGAACTGAAATCGAGAAGTTGTACAAGTTAGACGTGTGATGCTAGTTTAAAATTTTATGTAAAAAATATAGTGCATATGCCAAAACAATCTGGCGTATTTTATTTTGTTTGCATTTTTCAACCATAGGCCGAAAGGTTTCGCTGCTTAATGAACTTGGCGTCGAGTGCACTCAGAATCTGAGGCATCGATTTCGAATTAGTTCCGGTTATTCTTTCGATTTTTCAACGCTGTTTACGTTTTGAGTTTGGTTAGTTTCAATGGGAAGTCACTTCACAAAAAATTCGACGCATCCGGCATCGTTGTAAAATCGATCTCATCTTTCCAGTGATAAAAAAGTATCAGCATATAGTCAATATAATTTTTGAAATATTTGCCAAATAAAACGCCAGCCATTTTCCGTTGGAAATAGCTCGTGTATGTACCCTTTAGAATGTTTTCTTTTAATTTAGCAATGTGTACTTGTATTATTTTTTTATATATTTAAAAATAAACCAATTACCGGAGTAATTTTACAGAAACGCAGCGTTAAAATCTTCCGTGATAAGGTCACTTTCAGCGTATGATGCATGTATAATTAGTATTGAGGACTTCAGTAATCACTAAAAAAATTCATTAATCACTAAAAACTTAAGTAATTTAAAACGAAGTGTTTGCATCACCAATGCTCCAATAACTACTTCATGTTCCTTATAGTGTCTAAAAAATTTTAAAATAGCATTTTAATATGATCTCTATTTTTTTACTGGGGAAAAATCTCGCTAAAACTGTTGCAAGTGTCGTGTAAAACAACTTTTATTTATATGCAGTCACAGCGATTCTTTCTGTCTGAAAAAGACGGCATCATTTTATTCCTGTGGCACCAGGAGATGATTCGGAGTTATCGTGGGGAAGGAGGGGCGAAGGAAAGAGGATGGAAATGAAAGCGGGACTTGACAAAGGCCCTCGACCATCGCTTTTAAGGAGCTGAGGCTTTTCCCTCTGGAGAGGAGCTCTCTCTCTCTCTCCTGCCGTCAGCAGACGAAGGAAAATGAAGTTGAGGGGGGCGTGGTCCTTCGCCCGTAAATCCTTCCTCTCTTCTTAAATCCCAATCGACGTCCGAAGGAAAGGAAAGCTCTTATTTCCCGTCAGGCTCATTGGTGTGAAGAATCATCATGGCGTCTGAGCGCTGGCAAGTAGTCTCGTACGGAATTTCGGTTGACAATGCCGTCCACAACAGAGAATAGACACGACAGATACAGACGTTATATGCGGGAATAAGCAGCACTAACCTCAATGTCGAATGATATGCTTTAGACCTCCCTTCCATTATATATTTATTACCCCAATGGATTTCGACGATGACAACGTTATTTTCAAAGGTTTTTAGAATAGCTGAATATTGAAAAACAGTCGTCAAATACACTCAGTGTGGATATTTCCAAATTGCTTTCTAATAATGTTATTATTCACTCATTCCCACACTCTATCGCCTGATACTTAAAATCTTATGGATTTTTAACAATCTATGTACACACCTATGTTTTGATTGGGGTATCCGCTTTGGTGTTTAAAATATAAATTTAATACAAAACTCGTCAAATGGTTTTGCACATTAGTTAATTTAGCTGACGACCAAGGTTTCTTTACGTCACCACATATTCATGTTTCTCTGAAAATTGAATTTTATTTTACTTGAAAAAGTTAGAGAAACAAGAAAACAATGCGGCTATCTCTTCCCCTAACCGCCGTCTTTTGGAAAAGCTTTCTCGCTTTACGCTCAATTGCCGCACTCTCTGGTACACCTCAGCATTTATTTGAGGCAAACTAATACTTCACTAAAACAATATCGAAAAGTAAAAACATTATTTCACTCTGCAAATCGGTAGAAATGGACACAAATGAAAGGAGTGTGCTTCATTGGTTTGGCCATGTTGAGAGAATGGATGAGAGTCTAATAGAGAAACAGATATCGAACAGAGAGTGAAATGAATGGTGCGAGAGGCAGGGGTAGGCCGAGAAAGTTGTGGTTGAATGTGGTTGAGGAAATTCTCAGGGGGAGGATTATTAGGAGTCTTAAAAACAGGAGGGCGTGTATGAAGCAGTGTATGGGGATACATGAGGCAAAAGAGGTTTGCAAGGATAAGCCAATATGGAGGAAATTATTGAGGCAGAGTAAGGTGTACAACTATGTATTTATGAGTGAAACTTTGTGATTGTGCCTACCCTGGAAGGGAATTGCATGATTGGTCTGTATGTAAATCGGTCACTAACTTTAAAAACGATTGATATACGAGTACTAGTCCCAAACTGGTCACACGATTACCTCGACGGAGCTGTAATTTTTTGCCGCTAGGTGTCGGACACTTCGCTTTGATTCGCCGAATGATAACGCTTGGTTTCTCTCCACCCTGCCTGCATTCTCGATTTAAACCCTCCACATATTCAGCAGTAATCAACAATGTGTATCGATCTTTAACGTTTGGCGTTAACCAAGCGTGACATAGGTTAAGCTTCCAACGGATCATATTTGCAAGAAATCGGAAATGAATGATGGGCGAATCTTTAAAAATTAGATTGGTAAAGTGATTTAATAAATTTCCGTAAACTTACCTAAAACTAACAACGCGAATTTGTGGTTTTTGATCGCAGTAGGGATGCCACATCGAGTGGACGAGTTTTCGATAATTATAGAAGTACTATCATATTATTTAACTATTCTATACTCGATTAGAGATGGGCAACATCGTTCAATACAATGACCGAGTCTTGAATCGGTCGTTCAATCTAAAGAATCGATTCTTGGATCTCGTTCAATTATTTTCATTATAGTGGTTCATTGAAATAAATTTTAACTTTAATTTAAACATATAGTGAAACCTGTATTTAGCGGCCAACAGCAGGCCTTTGAAATAACTCCCGCAAGAGAGAAAGTGTCCGCTGATTGGAGGTAAAATTTTAATTGATAATATCATAAATTCATTTTCCGAAAATTTTTATCGCACACAGATGAGACCGCCCTAGTGAGGTGGCCTCTGAGGCAAGTTTCACTATGCAGTGCTTCTGTAAGCATGCCTTAAAAACTACTGCTGACGAGAAAAAGTATATTTGTTGCTGAAACATGTACGACTTCTAAAAATGGTGAAAAACTTACAAAAAAGTTAGAGTCATATCACTCGCTATAAAAAATGGTATACACCGCCGAAAATAACCGAGAAATCGAGTCTTTTAATTATACACCATCTTTTTGAGTGTGTAAGAAATGCATCGAAGTATATAAAAAATGGAGGAGCTAAAATCTGCTAATGCAAGTTTGGGTGGATGAAGTACAGCGCGTTCATGGAAATATTCGTAGGCTACTGTTCCTGAAAGTTGCGGAAGCATATGCCTAAAATGCAGCGAAAATCTTTTGGAACATTTTTTCAATGCTATTCTTTTGAAAAAAAGTTTCTGCTCCGTCATTAATGGAACAAACTCAAAAATGTTAAAATAATATTTCTGATAAAATTTATAATTTTGATTAAATATTTGCCTCAGTAGGTTTGCAGATAAAGGAATTATGAATTTATTTATTCAAAGATCGAGGAAATTTTTTAGAAGTTTGCTAACAAACTCAAACGGACAAGATTTTAATAGTCAAGAATTCATTGTTCCACCGCGATCACTAATTCCTTGAGTATAATTTGATTCTCAGGCCAGCGACTCCTCAAGGAATCACTGAATCCGAGTCCTCATCTGAATCTGAGTCCTCAACTGAATCTGAATCCGAATCCTAATCTGAATCCGAGTCCTCAACTGAATCTGAATCCGAATCCTAATCTGAATCCGAGTCCTCAACTGAATCTGAATCCGAATCCTAATCTGAATCCGAGTCCTTAACTGAATCTGAATCCGAATCCTAATCTGAATCCGAGTCCTTAACTGAATCTGAATCCTAATCCGAATCTGACTCCTCGAGGACTCATGAGTCCTCCCTCTCCGCGGGCTCTACGAGAACACAGGTCCCCCTCCCTCAGACTTCAAATTTCAAGAGTGGGGGGACTCGTTTCTTCCTGTCGTTCACTTGATTCTCTGCTTTGCCGAGTGGCGCGCCCATTTCCATTCCCAAACTTCCAAGGGTGGGGGGACTCGTGGCCTCCCCTGTCAGTTAGTTCCCATCTTTGCCGGGTGTTGCGCCTATTTTCATTACGATTCGTAAGGAACGACGGTTCATTGCCGCGAACGACTCTGTTGGTCAACTCACTTCAAAGAGTCGTTTGAATTGATTCGTTCGTTCGCGACCGACCCATCTCTATACTCGATGTCCCGGACAAAAACTTTGATTAGTTCGGACTGTCAATATGGCGTCCTTACACCGAACATACATCGAGTTGCCGGTTGTTCTATGATTGTAAAAGTACTTACCTCTCACTCAATTTTCATCGGATAATTTTACTACTCGATATTTTCGATGTCTCGGCCAAAAACATCGAGGAGTCTGCTACATCGACGTTGATGTGGCACCTATGGATTGGGATAAGTGATTTTTTACGAACTTATTAGAAAGTCGCTAATCCTTAAATAAAATAGCCTTTCATTGTCAAAACAGTTGGGATTTTTTTTTCAACTTTTCGGTACCGGAGAGGAATAAGAACATCAACAAAATATTCTAAAATTTTTAAAAATATTAGTAGTAGGCGTCTCAATGAATATATTTGTGGATATGCAGAAAAAAATGTTGATTTAAACAATATTTCGTGTTCAACACTAACTGATTGTAGTGCATGCTTATGTGACACTAGAAGTCACCTAAGTTAGACCAGGCTCACTTCATAAATTACGAAACTCATCGGTCATTTGTATCTTCTTATTCATTGATTGAAACAGTTAAGTATGTGCTGTTTAGATATCTTTGAAATTGAATAAAGTAGCAGTTTAAATTGTCTCCAAAGATAATCGTTGTCTAGCGGATAAACACTCATCGACCGCAATAAACTTCAGTGTCTCAATCTTTATTTTAGCTTGTAGACCTCTTGTTAAAACTTATTAATAATTGGTAGGAGATAAGTTTAATATGAATTCGTAGAAAATCCCTCGTCTTAAAACGAAAATTCCCAAAAGACGTAGATATCTGTTTGGCAATGCACCTCTCTTATTTTATCGTTTCTTTCAGACCTATAGTGCTCGCAGAGTTTCTGTGCATTGGAGAATTTCTCCAAGCCTAGCTGCCCATGGTAGATGAGCAGCGATTGGCTGCTGGCGTCCAATCCCGTAAACCGGTCCTTAGCTCAGTGCGCGCCGCGTACGAGTGGCGACCCAAAAGAATCTAGTCTTAGCTCACTTTAAATTATCCCGTAGCGGGTGTCAGGCTTTCTTAACTTAATTAAATATGGTTTGATAAATTCTGATACCTTTCCCAGCGATAAAAATATTGGTTGCTATGATAATTAGTTGCAATTTTCGTATTTGTATTTTTCAAAATGTTGGTGAAGAGGATTTAAGTTTTGTTTATTTATCGTGTAACCACGGTGACCTGCGCCGATGGGGATTACTTTCTTACCTCACTGCGATGACTATTGCAATCACTGCAAGTTTTTACTCGATATCTATAGTAGTTTCTCGTCCAGAGTATTTCTATTCTAAAGTCCCTCGCGTCGGCGAGGCATAGCGTTCGTTTTCGCCGATTCTTTTGGGTCGCCACTTACAGTATTCGCACGCGGCGCGCACTGAGCTAAGAACCGGTTTACGGGATTGGACGCCGGCAGCCAATCGCTGCTCATCTACCATGGGCAGCTAGGCTTGGAGGAACTCTCCAGTGCACAGAAACTCTGCGAGCACTATAGTAATGTAGCGAGCCGTCATGATAATATTCAAATACAGAATTCAAATTAGTTGGGATAAGAATTTTTGAACTTGATGGTACCCGAGAGAAGAAGGAACATCATCAAAATATCCTGAAAGTTTCAACAATATTATCAGGCGCATCAATAAATACATTTGTGAATATGCGGAAACAAATTTTAATTCACACAATATTTGAACAAGTGTTGTATCATGCAAAAAACTGGATTTTGAGGAGAGATGATGAGGATGGGCTTCAGGCATGTGAGATTTGTTTGTGAAGGAAAGAGCAGTGGACGGAAAGAAAAACGGTCAAGGCAGTGCTTTGCAAGACGGTCTGAGGGGATACTGCTGGAGAAGGTTAACCTGAGGCGGAGTTGGTAGTTGAAGGAGATGTTGAGAGGTATGGGAATGGGCCGAAGGCCGCGATTGGAGGGAGATTTTTGGGTTAGAGGGGAAGAAAAAGAACAGGCTCAACGGACGGTTGGAAGAGAGTTAGTACGTACGCTGAACTAAAGAAGCATTCAAAGGACTAGGTTTTTTAAAGCGTATAATAGGATGGTCCTCGGATGACAAAGTGAAATGGAGATGCTACTATGCTCTGGTTAGGCCACACCTCGAATACGCCGCGAGCATTTGGGATCCTGGCCATAAATATTTCATCAAAAAAATTAATAAAATACTAATAAAATCTGCACGCTTCGTCAAAAATTGCTAAGAGCGAAGTTATAGTGTTTCACAACTTTTATATGGATTAAGGTGGTTGCCCCTTGAGAATGGGAGGCTAAAAGCTAGGCTTAGCTTGCTTGAGGAATTAAAAACTGATGTGTTTCATAGCGACATAGAGAATATTATCATGACGGCTCACTACATCACTAGGTCTGAAAGAAATGATAAAATAAGAGAGGTACATTGCCGAACAGATATCTATATCTACATAATACCCTACGAGACGCCGCATGTGCGTGTAGCAGGGGGTGCTAGGTCACCAGCCGTGTGAAGGTGTAAGTTTTTTGGAGATGAAATGGTGACATGTATTATAGAAGTGTATTTAGTGGAGTTAAATTTTTATTGTGGTCACTTATTGTTTGCGCAAAGAACGAGTTTTTGTACCTATCTGTTCGGCAGTGCATCTCTCTTATATTATCGCATCTGTCAGATCTAGAGAGGTACAAATTCTCGTTATTTCCGCGCACAATAAGTGACTACAAAAAAACTGGGCTCCACTAAATACTCTCCCATTATATCCGTCACCATTTCACCTCCCAAAACCTTACCCCTTACACTTTTACACGGCTGGTGTTCTAACTCCCCCTGCCACACGCCCGTGCGGTGGCTCGCAGGGTAGTATGTAGATGTAGAATGAAAGAAATTGTGATATGACAACGGAGCATGCGCCTCTAAAATTTCAGGTGGTTTTTTTGTCTTTTTCCTATTTAACTCTAATCGATTGATAATTCAATAAATAAATAGCATTCGTTTTCGGAGGCATTATCTACTGCTGTGGCTTCCAGAATTTATATCCGCGTACCCCTAGGTCATCCGCTGATAAATGTTTATAACTTGATGTTATGAAAATATGTATTATTTATATACAAGCTGCTGAAACAAACTTACTTTCCCCATAATTCAAATTTATTATCCCACTCCGAAACCTTCAAGACAATTGCAAAGATCTTTAGGGTATGCGTAATAAATTTTTATGGCGTTTTCATAAATAATAACCTTCTATCAAACAGCAAAAGATTTTCATTGCCTATTTACACATTAAATAGTTGTGTTAAATTGTGGTCTTTATGGTAGGAAAAATGTTACCCTTTGTTTGTCACAGCATTGGTTTGGTCTCGGTCGAAAATGTTCAAGATAGATAAATGATCCCACTCCACGGATACCTCTGGCCAAAGGTAAAAGGCCTTAAGATTTAAAAGGATGGGCAATATTATGAGAAAAATGGAAATATGACATTGTTAGCTGAAGAAAACGACGCTGCGAGGCGCAATGTGGGATTGCTATCAGAGTTATCTATTAACTGGAAAGAATTGCTATTGAAAAATATGGATTGATCTTATTTTAAAGTTATTTTCCAATGGTTTCCAAATATAAATTAAATGCCAATTCACGCTGGTGCAAATAAATGGACGCAAATGTGATAAGCATTGTCAATCCCAGCCCATGCACTGGCAAAGATTTGTAACTACTTTCACCCCCACCCTGATTTAATCAAATGGCAATAGTTCTGAGCAAAATACTCCTACACCTCACAGTAAGTTATATAGGCAAATATCTATTACTCACTGTACTATCAAAATAATATAGCACTCGAAATGTGGAGCAAACGAAAGAGGTTATATTCTGGTTTTGACCTCATTTCGAAGGGAAAAAAATTTGAAAGCGACATTAAAAATAAAATATCTTGCGGCGTAAGGATACCTACCCCTTGAAACTTTAACAGAAATGACTTCACCTGGCGTCGTGATGAAGAGGAACGCCGGATGTTTCATTTTTCTCTGCGCTTTTAGTCCTCTCCTGGCCTGGTTTTTCAGCTTGGAACGAGGTTCACCCTCAACCGAAAGCACACGGCTGACCGCGGGCATATTGATTTCCCATTAGCTCGATTTCCCTGTCGGTCGCAATATCCTCTGCGTTACGGAAAGCCTCGCCTTCCCTTGCTTGGTACCTCTCCGCGGGGCTTCTTCAGCAAACAGATGAAATGTGTAATTTTTCACAATTTCGGCTCGCGCCACTTATCAAGGTGGTTCTCAAAGAACCTGTAATACCTCAGGAGGTGTTAGGGAAGTCGATTTCAAGCATTTTTTGCACTTAGAACATGGAGCCCCACCTCAAGTTATTTCTACATACTACATACTAATCTGCGAGCCGCCGCTTGGGCGTGTGGAAGGGATAATTGGGACCCCAGCCTTGGCAGAGACATTTTACGGTACATTGTGGCATTTCTGAGACTGGAATGTCGATTTTAATAAACAGTACCACACTTCTTACCATAGAGGCAAGCTGTTTTCATCAGACAGTATTGTGAGTCTAACTAAAAGCGTCTAAATAAGCCCATGACTTGCTTCTCACGTTCAGAGCACGGTAATTAACAAGTTAGTTTAATAAAATTGACCATTAATTGAGCCTTAATCCTTTAGTGATGATCAGAACATAAATCAGGGTATTTTGGCGCCGACATCGCTAGTTGGTAGCGATTGCAAACATTAGCGAACGCGGAGAGGCAGAGCTATTCCGTTAAGATTTAGCGACCTTTGACATCTACATATCACCCTGAAAGCCACCTCAATGGTGTTTCTAGGGGATGATTTATCACCAACAGACACCATAATGTACTTACATGTAACTTTGACCAGCATGCACTATACCATAGGTATGCTACCAATGCTACAGGAACTATTGAAAAAATGTAAAATGTAACTACGTAAGCAATATACGATAGTCATGCAGGGTCAAGAACAACATGATGTTATTACTGCGTGGTATAATAAGAAATAAGCATTTGGTAACAAATTAGCTAATCAGCTAGACTACCCATCGACTTCGAAGACTCATTGACAGACATAAAGGTCTGTATTCGTGGGAAGAAGGACATTTTAAGACAGTCAATTTTGCTGTTTATGTCCTTTATTAAATCTTTAAGACCTGATTGAACGCATCATATTGGAAATTGTAAGGTATTAATTACATCCTCAAAGAATAAATCGATTATGAATTTGATTAAATTGTTACTTCTTATTTTTTAATCGATGATCTGAAAGTTACTAAGCAATGGCAACGCAAATATTTTGCCATAAGTATTTGGCATGAACCCGCTAACAAGAAGAAGACAGAACTGGTGTTTTTTAAAAATAATTCTTATGTAAGCTGTACTTTAATTTTGTATCTTTCGTTATCTACCAAATTTTAACTTTAACGCTTCAAATTTTAGAGATCGTAATCGAATTTGGTGGAAATTTCTTCTTTAAATGAACACTTTTTATTATGACTTACTTGTTAAAAGTGTTTTTGACTTGAACAGATCGCTTCAAGCTCTGCCCAGCGTCACTCCAATATCTACTATTTCCTCCATTGGGAAGTTCACGGCATTTTATTATTCTTCGACTGCCACTCCATCTTGTCATCGCTAACGGATGAATACGTGACCTACTATTTTCTGGATCTGCAAAAAGAATAAAGTTGGTTCTCAGTATTTGTACCATAGTTAAAGAATGCACGTAGCCTTCCAAACTCATCGATGATTTGTGTATTAGAAGCTTTGTTTATTAGGCGTATCACTTAAAGCTTGTTTTTTTTCGGTTCATTTAGATTTCAAGCTGTTTTCCCTGCTGATTTTTGACAATACCACCTATCGGCAACCAATAGCTCGTGTGCCACCTGATGGCACGTTAAAGATTTGTTGGTGGCACCCCAAAAACGCAAATATTAAATTTAAATTTCCTATAATTTATACCCTTCTATTTTATAAATTATTTTGCGCGAGTATATTTTTTTCTTTAGTTTATTGTTCCAGATGAAATGTATATTGGCTGTAAATCTTGATTATGCTCATTGCAATTTTTAATCCCAAGTTACAAGATGAATCATCGTTACCGAAGCCACGTCTCACCATTAATCTTTATTTAATTAAAGGTAATTTTCGTTATTTTTCAATAATGAAATGCACTAGCTATGTTGCTTAAATATTTAATTGGCGACCGGTTTCGATACATAGTATCATTTTGAGGAAGACCACACTAAGGGGTTCATCATCATTTCTCGTTCAATCCTAAGATTGGTTCTCTGCAGCCCTCCACCCTTCCCTATCTAATGCTAGTTCCCTTACCTCCTGGTGTCTCTTCCTATGTACTCTCTTCTTTAATGAATCTATGAAATTTTTCATGGATCTTTCGGTGGGAACTTTTCCCTCTGTTTTACCTTCAATTATTTCTCACAAACCCATTGCGTCTCAGGGTGTGTCCAATCCATCTTGTTCTTCTTTTCTCTATGGTGTTCCAGATGGTCCTTTCCTCTTCCACTCTTCTGTACACTTCACAATTTCTTATTTTGTCCGTCTATTTGGTCTTCAGTATCCTCCTCCAGCACTAGGTTTTGAAGACTTCTAGTCTATTTTTGTCAGCTTTTCAAATGGTCCATGCTTCCGAACCATAGAGTTCCACGCTCCACAAGAAGGTTTTCACATAAGGTTTCCTGGTTTGTAGTCCTCTCTAAGGGATTATACGCTCCCAATTTGTGAATATATGTTTTGAAAAATATTGCGCGTATGTTGCCTGCTTAACTTATATGTTGCCTGCCGGTGGACTACACTATCTAGTCATCATTAAAGCCTGAATGCGCGACGAACTATTACAGATGTTGATGCTGAAAATGCGAGTGGAAAAACTCGGTGTTCCTGCGAGAACTTCGAGACCTAGTCTCGAGAACGAAGCTAATTTATCAGTCTTTCTCCCTTCATTCTCGCTGAATCCACACACCTCCATGCCAACTGCTTCTCGCGATTCCATTCTCCAGCGAACTCGGCTTCATTAAGCGAACCATCTACCGCTCTCCCTCTCGACCTTAACCACCTTTCGCTCGGAATGTTGGGAAAAAAATATTCTCCCACACACTTCCCTCTCCGCCCCAAGGAATTGCCAACCGCACATGAAACTCGTCCTCGATGGAAGATACGGATACATGATCGTATCTTCTCCTCTAAGGTAATGGGAGGACAATTCTTACTCTGTATTCCCAAACCTATAGGCCTTGTTTTATTTTTCAAACCAAAAAATGGTTACTCTTTAGTGTTGTATCATTCTTTTTTCCGTGGAATTTTCTCTTGTCGTTTGTTTGGATGTGGTTACTCATTGCGCCAATTATCAGAATCTGGCCGGTTTTAGGAGGATACAGAAGGTATAATTTTAGCCCCCACTTGTATATAACGAACTGATGTAACGACTGATCTCTGGAACTGACTGATGTAAGGAAATTATAGTGATAAAATGCCGAACTAAATTGTCGAAAAATTTCTTCTTACCACGAGCCATCGATTATTACAAATTGAACAGAGATGGAGACTAAACACTCCTTTAATTAAAATTCGTCCTAGTCCATTATCTATTTCCTTTCCCTATTTCCTCTCCTTTACACGATTAGCGTCACCACATTCCCTGCCACAAGGCCTCTGCAAAGGCTCGTGGGGTCGTATGTTGATATACATATAATTTCTATTACTATGCAATTACCTATACCAAACCGGGAAGCATTAAGCATAGTAGGCACCGGAAGAGATTCAGCAATAATCAGATGTCTTTACGGAGGTGAAATAATTCAAATGGAGAAGAATTTCGTTATTTGGTTACAAAGCACTGGTGCAGACTGATAATAAATTTTCAGTCTGTCGCCCCGCAGCTTAATTTTTAAAAACCCTAGATTTTCATGTTGGAATCCACTTCATATGAAGCAGTAGTTAAAAGACAAAAGTACGTGAAAAAAGATGAGACAAAATTCTCAGTTAGCGCGTATCTGAACATACCTACCTGTTCTGATCGTCTAAACATAACAGCGCTCTTCATTGCACACGAACGTCACTTAGTGGAAAAATATGTGCGGGAGAAAATGTCTGTTAGATTCCGGTACACTGCATACCACAGATGCACATTAGTCACGGCCGTTTTCGTTGTAATATTTTTACTGAAATTCCGCAAAGTGTCGCCTGACTCTCACAATTTATACAAAATTATACTTTAGTGTACTACTCAGAAAGAAGGACTAGAATAGGCTGCAAGCATTTTAGATGTGGGTGTGGAGAAGTGCTTGAGATGGTAGGCGAGGAAAGGAAACTTCTCAATGGAATTCGGGATAGGCAGTGATGGCGGCTGGAGGATGGAATAAGGGACGATGGATTGCTCAAGAATTTAATAGAGGGGAGGATGTTGAGCTAGCGGGGAAGAGGAAGAAGGAGAATAGGTTTCATGGACAGGATGAAGAAGGGTATATCGCATACCGAGGCGAAAAAGGAAATGCTAGAGGTAGTTAGGCCCCTGAAAGTGTAGAAAACCGGGAGGAGACTCTCTGACTTCCATAAAAACCTACCTTCATCGGTGAAATACTAAAAAGAAATCCACCGGTTGAGGTAGGTTTAATGGAGGTGAATAAAAATCCTCTCGATTTTTTTACATGTGTATGGTCCTATCTACCGATGAACAATATCTGTCCATCTCAGGGTACATCTTACCCTTAAAATCGTCCATAAAAAAAGTCTACTCTCTTTCTCCCCTTTTCCTCGCTAACCCAACATCCTTCCATCACACGTCCTCGAGCAACCAAATCACAGCATCTGCAGATTATTTGACGAATTTTATGAGCCCTTTTCTTGGCTTTAAGTTAAATATCAATCCAAATTGGCTGCGAAAGCACAGGAATTTTGACTCTCGTGGATACGTTTCGGCTCTGCTCGTAACTATCGACAAGGAGATTTTAAATAACACCGTGAATGGTCAACTGGGAGACCGAAAAGCGTGCATAGGAGTCAAATTTATTCTGCTTTTGTTGTCAATTTGGATTATTGTTTCATTGAAAGTCACGTATGGATTGCTCTCTAATTTGTTTTTGTTTAAATTTTAAAGTACCTACTACGGCCGTATGAGCCAACTGCAGCAAATTTTCTATTGAACTAGCGGATTTACAGTCAGCACCAGTATTCATTTGCTAAATAACTCTTGGCAAAATTTTGTTAATGTAATTTGAATATGGTCTGTATTGCAAAAGTGGGAAATTTTCGGTCAGTCTACAGTGAACCTGCCTCCGCGGCAACCTACCTTCAGCGGTCACCTCTCTAAGCGGCCGACATTTCATGGGTCCTGTGGTGGCCACTGAATACAGGTTTTTCACTGGTCCTAAAATTTCGCGAGGTTGGCAACCCTTGCTTCCACAGCACACGTCCTCCTCCTCCCTCTCCTTACTTTCTTTTTCCTCCTCCCTTTCCTCTTCCTCCCAAATTACAGTCGCGCGAAAACTTTTCAAATCGACCACCCCTATCTCTCTCTCACTTTTGCCACCCTTTGGAGGTGGGGAAGGGGGTGAAAGTTACTCAATTATCGGCAGGGGCGATGCCTTGCCGAAACTGTTTCCTTCCCCCTTCCAGAGAAGAGACTCTCAGCGAGTCCACATGGCAGTTTATGGAGAGGAGAAAAAAAATAACAGATGGAGTGTATGGGGGTGGGGAGGGAGAAAAATTGCCCTCATACCGAGATTATATAATACGATTTCGTTCGTATCGCGATCCAGAGGGGGCGGAAAAAAAAGAGAAATATTGCCCGCAATAAAAAATTTGAGATAAGGAGCTCCCTTCCGGGAGGATGGAGATGTTATGGCGGGCTCGGAAAAATTTCAGGGCGTTAAAATTGGAGGGACGGACGGAAGATATTTTGGGAAGAGTTGCCCGGTCCTGAAAATATTATAACAGGCGAAAACTAAGTTATGGCCTATCGTGGCTCTTCCTCAAGGCCGGTCGACGGGTCGACTCGTATTGGCGAATGGACCCGCAGGGTTTTTATTGGTGTTTTCGTCCGGTCAGGCGCTCTCCAATTTTTTTCCCTCATTCTGCGAGCCATATATCTTTATTAAGCCGGCCCTCTCCGACTTCAACGTTTTTTTTTTAAATATGAGTGATTGCGTTTTCAAGATTATATCGAATATCATTGCTTTACAGCCTGAAATATTTTAGGTCCAAATCCTCTAACTTTTTGTATTGTATATATTTAGTGTTGTGTATCTCGTGTCCATTTGAATACTAGACAGCTAAATAATGAATTCATTAGTTACTTAAAAAAAACAATCATCGCGTGTATTATTTCTCAAAGGTGTTTTTTTGTCGCAACGCCATTACTCCCATAATTCTTCATCAAAATGAATGATTCAAACATCGTTTTAAAGCATATGTTCCCCGCTAATCACCAAAAATAGACAAACTTTAAAATTAAAGTTTTTGTTAAAAAATTTAAAATAGTTTTGTCATGATACAGTGATAAACAAAAAAATGTTAAAGCGCCATGTGTTGATAATCTAATCAATTCAGTATGTTGGCTTTGGTTACGTGCTTAAAAGATTGTAGGAGGCGCCATCTATTAACACATCGTTTATTTAGATTGTTTACATTCTACATGCAATCAGTGTGACCGTTTACCGTTTACGTTTACGTTATGTATCTTCAACACAAACATAAATAACATAATTTTCCATGGGAAGAAACAGGTAGAACAACAGGAAGAAAGAAGGAAGAAACAGGAAGAAGATGCATACTGAGCGAAATATTCGACAGGTAGAAGAACAGGAAGAAAAGAGGAAGAAACAGGAAGAAGGTGCATACTGAGTGAAATATTCGACAGGTAGAACAACAGGAAGAAAGAAGGAAGAAACAGGAAGGAGCTGCATACTGTGCGAAATATTCGTCAGGTAGAACAACAGGAAGAAAGAAGGAAGAAACAGGAAGGAGCTGCATACTGAGCGAAATATACGACAGGTAGAACAACAGGAAGAAAGAAGGAAGAGACAGGAAGAAGCTGCGTACTGTGCAAAATATTCGACAGGTAGAAGAACAGGAAGAAAGGAGGAAGGAACAGAAAGAAGATGCATATTGTACGAAATATTCCCACGGGTTAGCTAGTAATAAGAATAACTTTATTCATGGGTAAGACCCATTTTCATAAGGAATTGATATACATAGTTGCAACTAGTTGCCCAATGTGGCAAATTAAAACCATAATTCATGTCACAAAAACAATAATGTTACAGGTGTACATTAACGTCTAGTTACATTCAATGATACAAACCATTATATTGAGTATAACATAAGGTAATACTGTTGAAAAGAAAAGTGTAATACAACGAAAATATGTAGATCAGTTACGTCAAAACAATCAGTTTAAGACAAGTACAATCAATGAAACCATTAAATGTTTTGGTCCAATTTCAAATTACACCCATTCATAATAATTTTGATAAAAATCACTGATACAAACATTTACATATTTTTTTAACTTGTTCAGAGAGGTAAATTTATCAGCATCGTACTTGTTACGAAGATTAATTGAACGAGTGGAGCATTTTTCCCATAATTAGTTTTATGCCAGTTGCTTTGAAAAAAAGTCTGAAGACCTTAGGTTTCTTGTGGGGATATAGTATAATTAACTTGCTCAATTAAGGTTGGATATATTAAGTTATTTATCAATCTATACTTTAATATCACATCCAAATACTTTCGTAAGATTAGTTGTTTTAAAGCCTAAATAATCTCATTGTCAGCAGGCATGTGCTTACTTTTACGTATCTGAATTACCGGTCGTGTAGAGGGTAAGGTTAATTTATTTTTTATAAATTGTTCAAATCGTGAGATCAAATGTTTGTGTAGACCTAGAAAAAACTACTTTGTCTGGAAATGTGCAGGTATGTGATCCAAAAGTAAATATCCAGTTGTAAATCCAGAGCTGCAGTTGATGAAGCCAACGTATTTTATTAATTTTTTTTCAATCATTTTAATGAAATTTTTGAGATGAAATTAATATTTTGGATATAAATATCCTCACACCTGGCATATATGGCATATATTATTTGCGTTAATGTGTGTTCAGTCAAACAACAAGACTCCGGCAAACATGGCGGAGTATATCGACGAATTTTATTAACTATTCTCATCGCGGAAGAGTTTATCCATGTGGCATTATTGAATTGCCATCAAAGATGACATTTTTGCAGAAAATAGTTACAATTTTCTCAATTCAAACGGTCATTAATACTTCACTCGTCTATTGCCGACGTATTGTGTGTATTAACGTCGAACATTTCTCCTCAAATTTATTTCCTGTGCGTCCCGTTTCATTCTAGTGTACCCGAGTGTAATGTGTGGACCGTCGTTGTAATCCTTAAACAACAATCTTTCAGCCGTTATAGAGTCACTAAGTGCAAGAAATTAATGAAGTTAGGTTTTTGTTCATATTTTTTTAGAAGCATGTTTTTTTCGTATCTTCTCTTTCTAAGTCTCTCTGAATGGTAAATTACTTGTCTCTTTTTTATCCTTGTGACCTAATATTTTAAACGATCGTAACCCCATTGAAATGAACACATTCTAAATATCCTAGCTAGGAAACGCACGCGCTCGCGTTCAGACATTGCATTATATCGAGACGCACACCAAGTACCTTATGTGAGCTTATTCATTAGTTGAGTTGACCGTGTAATTTTATCCATCACCATAAACTGCTCTCTTCAATGGGATTCTAGTGATTGCATTAGTTCGTACCTAATACTACTCGTATTCTCGATTTTTCATTGATACATTCTTTGCTGTAATTTCAGATATATCAGTAGCAGAGATACAGCCTTGTTATTTTACGTCCGACGCTTTTGCGTTATTCAGGCATTCCAATGCTTCACTGCAGGCGCAGCCGGCACTAACGCAAGGCCCGTGTAATTATCGTCGGAGATAGTTTTAAGATGTGTTGCTTGTTCCAGCTAGTGGGAAGCACACGCCATTGAGAGCAAGTCAGCATACTTTAAAAACGTTACGTATGGTTTAGCGGTTCATGAATTTGGGTTACAGAAGTGGCCGTTGTTATTATATCTCATACTTATTGTGTAACTTACTTACCAATTACTTTATGATTCCCTTTCTTATAAATGCCTCAATAACGAAAATCCATTCATTTTAAAGTTCTTCTTCGCATTCCATATTCTGATGAATTGCTCTTCAAGTAGCTCAAAATGAATAAGCCTCCACCATACTTTATCTAAATCGAGATCAACAGCAAACGAAGATTTTTTAAAGACATGGGAGGTCTTAAATAAAATGTATATTGTTACAAACAACAAAAAATTACTTACATTACTTTAAACAAAGTTACTTTCATTTAAAATGTTGAGTTAATTCCACAAAGTCACGCCTGAGACAACTGAGTATAGCAAACGAAGAGTTGAAAATGTTTCATACGGAGACCACGAGCCGTCCGGAGGTTTTCGTTATTCGTACCTAATGTAGGTGAAGCATTGGAAAGCTCAGTGGGAGGAATGCAGATAAAATATTCTATGATAACGCCGGACCAAGTACTTTCATAAGCTATGCGTGAATTGTAATCTTGCATTTTAAATTATACGAGAGTGACGATGGAGTAGTAACAACATTTAAATGGCCCGTAGCTATTTTTTCCTATCATCTGGCTGATTTCTCCTTGACATGAAGTGAAAGGTTCTGGTTCATTACTTCAATTAGTTTGTTAACCTGTTACATCGATGTAGCACTGTGTTAGATGATTTAATTTGATATAATTTAAACATCTCCTGAAAAATATTTGTAGCGGCCCTCCTAATTTTGACGTAATATTCACCAGGTGTTATAAACTTTCCACAAACATCTCTCATTAGTACATCTCTGCAATTGGTCCCCCTGTAATTCGCCTAGGAAACTACTGCTCATAACATTTTTGTAAAACGCCCTTATGCTGAAATTCGTTTACTCAATAATCCGTCGCTTATCTTAAATCCTTTGACAATTGGGCCATTCAGTTGCCGAAGAAAAATTCTCAAGGGACAATATCTTAAACGAATCCATATTCATCATGAAGTGTCAGAAAAATGTGAATATCCACGAGCGAATCAAAGTTGAATGTAACGCGAAAAACTTCAATGAATACCTCAGGAAACCAGGCATAATATCCCCAGGAAACCTGGCAGACTTTCCTCCCATCTTCATCATATATTTGGGAATCAATTAACCATGATGCAAAAGTGAATCAGTCCGCTTTCATTCTATGGCACCTACATTTCATTCTATGGCATCTTCATTCTGTGGCACCTGAGTGTTAATGATGGTGGAAACGATGGTGACCCGTAGTGCGTGTTGACCGGAAATTACCGTTTGACATCGAAGTCGGGTAAAATAATATACCACCGTGAATAATTTTTACGTTTTTCTATTTGTGAGGCCAATTTGGCTATAAAACAAGCATTAATGAGTGCTTTATTTAAATGTTAGTGATAAAAGTGTCATGCGCGATGTAACTACATTTGAAATAATCTTTGGACTCCCTTTGTGAAGAATTAAAGACAGCTAATTTCCTCCATTGCATACCTCTTTTCACAGTTGTACATTGCTTCATGCTCGTACTCATGAAATTCCCCCTCTAAGATTCTCTTCCTTCATATTAACCTATGACACTCTTAATTCTCCCATTATTCACTCACTAATCACTCTGCTATTACCATTCTATTTCGTCATTTGACGCTTATTCGTTCTCCAAACATAGCCAGACCAACGAAGTAGATTTATTTTATATGTGCCCACCGATGGAGCAACATTCCACATCGTTTCATGTCCCATTCTTACATTTCTGCCCCAATTTATAAAATAGGACAAAATAAAAAGGGCTTGAGGGAGCTCTATAGTAGAAGTATATAGCTAGAAGTAGATTGAGTTGACAGAGTCTAAATAAATTGGGTGAAAGGACCTCCAATTATAACTAAACTTTAGGCATCTTCCTCTATCAAGGAATTGAGGAGAGGAATGAGTTACCAGAAGAAGTCTTTACGCCTTTACCTTGGTCTGAAAATTAATTTAAAAGGAAATGTGAACATTGCTTACAAGAATAGGCTCGTGTATGTAAGTATTTATGGGTATATAAATATTTTCAGGTAGGGATATATTTTGGGAGTGTGGCTAAATATAGGACGTATTTAGAGTATATTTTGGGTGTGTTGTCCCAATGCAATAATCATTACCTCGAGCGCGAGCGCCGAATTGAAATGCTGTACATAAAATAAACAAATCCCCCCACTGTCACCTCAAAAACTTATCAAATACACCCAACTTAATATATTTGGCCCCCTCTTGAACTTATTCTGGCATACGCTTTGTTCGCCACCGTTAAATAGGAAGGTAAAAATGAATTACTTCCTTCATTTAAATGAATTCTAGTTTTATAACTGTTGGTAGGTACTCTCTTTTCGATCTACTTTCCTTCATAGTCCTATCATATGCCTCCATCAATGAATCATTCAATCGACATTCTTTCGTGAACCTCTCATTTTTAGCCCTCTTCCTCTAAATTTCGCCGCAAACACTTCTCAGATTCCCCATTCTTACTGCATTTAACTTTCGTCCTTCATTTGTTATTCAATCCTAATATTGGTCGACTGTGGCCCTCCACCCTTCCCAATCTAATGCTAGTTCCCTTACCGCGTAGTATCTCTTTCTATGTATTTTCCTCTTTATTTGGCCCATGAAATTTTTCGTGGGTCTTCCTCTGGGGATTTTTCCCTCTATTTTGTATTCAATTATGTTCTTCATAAACTCAATGTGTGTCAGGGTGTGTCCAATTCACCTGGTTCTCTTTTATTTCAGGCATTTAGCCTTAATCTATGCTTAGTCTGTCATACCAAGATATATTATTGCTTCCGAAGCTCTTTTTCTTCTATTTTCTCCATATGATACTTTCGAAATTGCACATTCTTTCGTGAATTTCTCATGCCTAACCCTATTTCTCTCACTTTTACTGGGAATACTGTCCAGATACCCGTTTTTCACTACATTTAGCCTGCATCTAAGCTTATTCTGTTGTACCAATATATACTATTACTTTAAAAGTTCTTTCTTCTTTTTCTCTCTCAATGCGATGAATCAAAAATAGCACATATTTCATGAATCCTTTACTTCTTTTATGTACTTCTACCTCAAACATTTCTTAGATAACCAATTTTCACTGCAATAAGCCTACATTCATTCATCGGTTGCTCAATCCTAGGAGTGGTTGACTGCAGCCCTCCACCCTTCCCTATCTAATGCTAGTTCCCTTACCTCCTGGTATCTCTTCCTATGTACTTTCCTCTTTCATTTGTCTGAGAAGTTATTCCTGGGTCTTCCTCTGGGGCCCATTCTCTCTAAATTGCCTTTAATTATGTTCTTCATAAACTCACCGTGTCTTAGAATGTATCCAGTCCCTCTTGTTCATCTTTTCTTTACAGTATTCTATGTAGTCCTCTCCTCTTCTACTTTTCTTAACACTTCTTAACTTCATGTTTTGTCGGTCCATTTTATCTTCAGCATCCTCCAACACCAGGTTTCTAAGGCTTCTATTCTTTTCTGGTCAGATTTTCCAATGGTCCATGCCTCCAATCTCATTCCATAGAGCTCACCACGAATGTTTTCACGTACTGTTTGCAGTCCTATCTTCTTTGAGCACAGCAGTTGTCTTTTTCTCATAAATGCCTTCTTAGCTTGGGCAATTCTCCACTTGATGTCCGTTGTGCTTCTTCCGTCCCACGTGATGGTGCTTCCTAGATAGGTGAAGGAATCCAATTGCTCTAATCTCTCTCCACTCAGGGTGACGTCTACATTTAAGCCTACATCTATGCTTATACAGTACCAAGTTAAGCAATTGCTTCCAACCCTCGTTCTTCCTTTTCTTTCTCCATGCTTTCAATTCGAGACGGCGAATAGGGGCCCGAAAGATTCCTCATGATCTTCCTTTCCCGAGGAACTCCAATTTAAGAAAAAAATGAGGGAACACCACCACGTTGTTACTTCTTGATCTCTCTCTCTCTCTCTCTTAATCCCAACATCATTCGCACGCTCCCTTTACGTACTTAATTCATTCCGTCCCATTCCCTTTACCGGCTCCGCTCATTCTAAACCCCCTTGCCGCACTAACTCCCACCCCCCAACCCCTCCGGTACACCTTTCACCCCATTCTCCCCTCCTGTATCCACCTCCCTTCATACCCCATCTTTTCCTCCCCTCTCACACTTATTCAACTCCCCCATCCCTCTCCCTTTCATTGATCGGACCCTCAAACATCGGCGCCTGCGCCCTGGCGCTTTGTATACCCCTACACCCTCCCTTCTTGCCTTCCCCCCTCACCCCGTTCCGACGGCCTTCCCCACTACCTCGGCCGGTTCATCTCCTCTCCTCCGCCGGCTACATTGGAGGTGGTAGGGAAGGGTCACAGGGGGGTGAAGAAGGGTAACGCTGGGGGTTTGAAGAGGGGAGGGAAGGAGTATATAACAGGGTAAGAGGGGGGAGGAATAAGGGGAAAGTTTCATCCGACCTATCTGGGTCAGGGAGGGGGTCGGTCCTTCCATTCGGTACTCTCCGAACCTCCCCCGTTCTCCCTGTTCCCCGAAAATTCGCTCACTTCGAGCCCTTCAACGGATCCTTCCCCTCCCCCCCTCAGGGTTCCCTCTCGCCCTCCGCCTTGGTCCCTTTACCCTTTAGTCTCCCGCTTCGTATCCTGCAGCGCTCTCAATGGGGAGGCGGGAAAAATTAAGGGTGTGGGGTGAACGCTTGCAGAGAGGGAAAGGGTCGTGCAGCGTGGGTTATCTGTGAGAGGTCTGGCGGCGTGATCGCGGCTTTCAGCCGGCGGCGGGTGAAGCGACTGAAACCTGCGAAATAAAACGCCAACACGTGCGACAAAATCGCTCGATTAAATTGGCGACCTCTGTGGCTAAATTGTCAGTTTCATCGACTAAATGTCGTGTTGTTTTTTTTTAAGAATTGGTCGAAAAATCGAGACGGATCAAAGTCAATATTTAATTTTTGCAGATGCAAGATGAAATTAGATTCAATGCATAGGTGTCATCTTTAATCGTAAATTTTGCACCCGGAGATGATGTCTATACACGCTACAGATTCATCCACACTTCGTGGAAGTTATTAATATCCACACTTAAAGAATACAGTTTTGTACTTTTCCACAGAAGTTTGTTATCATTTGTTACGACGCTTTTCACCGACTTGCGCCATCATCAGTGTTGCCGCAAGTCGTTGAAACGCGTCGTAATATCCAAAATAAAATTATGTGGAAAAATACAAAATTGTGTTCGTTAAGTATGGATGACGCCTATACGTTAAGAATATTTGCACTTTGCTACTACTATAAATAAATATCACTAAAAAGATTCAACGATTTTCCCTCTCACTTCAAAAATGAATCTCCTCATTGTTAAGCCCTAAACCTTCGAGGTTTTTGGTTGATCAGTGAATTGGTATTTAACCCTCTTAGTGCCACCGAAATTTGGTGGTACCAGCAAAAAGTGCCAGCGTGAATTTGGGAGTTTTGTAGCACTTTATGAAAAAAAAACAATATGAAGTTACCATTTTAGATATGAATGTATTTTTTTAAATTTTTTGATAAAAATGAATTGATTGTTGTTTATAATGTTCTGATACATTTCATAAAGGATAGATGTAATTATTACAACAAAATTAGTGTGAAAAACAATTTGTGCTCGAGCCGATATATCGGCTCATGGCACTTTTCGCCTGTGGAGCAAAAGCCGATATATATCGGCCTGTGGCACTAAAAGGGTTCAGCTGATGTAAATACGGTCTCCGATCGTCAACACTCACGTCAACTATCCAATTGTCTGATGTAATTTGTAGATGCAATCAATGTATGATTAAAGCCGTCCTATAAGATATGCAGCGATCATTGAGCTTTTAATATGGCGAGGAGGAGGTCTTTTCATTCATATCATCGCAAATGTGTACTATAATTTCAAATTAACAAATCTATAGCAGTAAGTGACCTTAAAACCTGTGGGGATAATTCATCTACAGCCGATTTGATACCGCCGATACTATAATTTCAAATTAACACATCTATAGCAGTGAGTGACTTAAAAACCTGTGGGGACAATTCGTCTACAGCCGATTCTATGGCCAGAATTACCAGCAGCCTTATTAAGGTAGAGTTGGCTGATTCCAAAAAATGGCGGTTTCGCATCGACACAATATCCTACGAGTCGCCACAAGGGAATGTGGCGGGGGGGTGACCTAATCAACGTGCATTTCATATATTTATTATAACTAGGACTACTCATGTAGTCGAAAAAACCTGATAAAACCTGTCAGGAGGCGAAATCTGTCAAATATGCGCTACTCTACAGGCATACTACCACTATAAGATTAAGTATTTATGTTTTTCCCAGCGACACAAATGCTCAGGGATGCAAGAGTTTCCCCGCAAACATGCACGGTCTGCTTTTAGTACTTGCAAGCAGATAATAGTGCAAGCATTAGTGAGTAAATCAACCAAGGGTCTACACTACCTATTGACAATCCTAGTGGGAGGCCTCATTGGCAGCTCTGACCTTCTGAGCTTAAAGAAAATAACTGCATCAGTGTTGTTTCTGAGATATTCCATGTTTTCATTTTCATTCATTATCAACTCTTTACTAAACAAATACCTGTATAGTTTTATTTTTTTCTCACTATATTTTTTGGGAAGAAATCTAACAAAGGCATCATTTTTCTTCAAAATTATTATTTTATTTAAATGTTTGTAGTTAATGTCACCTGGCTTACAACTCGTAGTTACTCTTTTCTGGCCCATAATACAGACAATTATGCCGTTCATACCGTAAAACTAAAATGTTCAAAACTGCTACAGATACGACTTTCTTGTTTGGGTTTTTTGCAACCCTCGAGGTTGAAAATATTAAAATCAAGCTGCTGTAATCTCTCATCGTTCACGTGCATAGTTTCTTTTCAAACCAGCCCGTTCTGAAGTCTACTTTCTTAGTTTTATTTTCATGATCATATCTATTGAAGTATGTCAGAGTTTGTAAGACGTCTTTAACTACGTCAGGTAATAAATTGGTTTGGAACTAATATAGAAGATTAATTCTAAATTTTAATCGACGGTCGAAAAGCGATTCCTATCCCAGATGTTGCAAAAGGTCAGTAACTCTAAGGAGATTATCATAAAGGTCTCTAATATATCTTGCCGATCTTCGTCGCACACATGTTGATTCGCTTTTTAAGCCTACCTAATAAGGATACCTAATTTTGGCCGCGTACTTAAAGGGTGGTCTATAAAATTAGAAGCAGCTTAAGGGAGAAGGCATCTACTATGAAATCAAGGTGCTCAGCGAGTATATATGGGACTGTGCATGTTATCCAGTATGCTAGTCCCGTTTCTCTTGACACCATTGAGATAGATATCATGATCTCTAAATGAAAAGGTTTTTGTTCACTTTCCACAGAAATGATTTTATTTTCCGACCTGGTGTCGACATTATCTATGTCATTTTCAAGTTATAAAATGACATAGCCAATGTCAAAACCAGGTCGAAAAATAAATATTTCTTTGGAAAGTGAACAAAAACCTTTTCATTTTGAGATAGTGATATCTGTAGTGCATTTCCACAGAATATCGCCGGATATTCTAAACTTAATCATTGACATGGATTTATAGGGCATGACGCCATCATACTGAAGCCTGACAATCGAAATAACAGCCAAATTGTTTAACCCCGCTCTCTCTTTTCTTTCCTATGGAGAGTTAACTTTTTCCTTTACAAGGATATACGTTATCGTATTCCAAATGTTACCGTCTTGAACATTGTCGTATATGGATATGGCATTGCGTCATCCAACTGAAACCTGTCAATCAAAATAACAACCGTATTGTTTAACCCTGTTTCTCTTCTTACCTCCCTATGGATAGTACGACGGAATAGTCAAATTTGTAGATGTAAAACAAGAATATCAACCTTCTGTTTGAAATTGATGGAAAGTAACTGATTAAACATACATTTGTTACTCATTGTATTGGATTCTACTCTATTTTACCCTAATTTTCATTAGGAATGCGGATTCTTGTTAACTTAAACAAATAACTAAATTCTTAAGGAGAATTCACATTAAAGAAGTAAGTGCATGCTGATTTACAGTAAGTTATCGATGGGAAACATAGTAAAATTGTGAAATTAGTGCATTAGCTCGCAGGCGCCATGGGAAAATTAGGGTTTACAAAGATGGCGGACTGGCTTCAGCTTCTAGCACTTCAGCCAGCACAGCAGGCCATCTCAATCTCCATCCATCTCAATGCTTGTCACAGTAAATCTATGACTTTTTTGAGCTTCCTCGAAGTTATACCGTACCAAGTACCGTGCGAAACGTGCTCAAGAGTTTACCAAGCGCCGGCCTGGGAAAGGTGGGGGCCAGGGATATTCGTGAAATTACCACTGGTAACAAGCATTATTGATAAATGTTCGCCGCTACGAGAGAAATCAGGTCGAGTTTCTCATTTAAGGATTAGCATGGAAACGGGTCTTACCTTCGTCCCTCACGCTTTTAACCTCCTGTTAGCTCGACCTTATTCATTAAATCGCTGTCTGGACTCACTAAACTGTCTAAGTTTATCGTCATTCAAAGTCGCAAGGCTGTTCAAAGTGCTTTACGCGTCAAATGCTGCAGTAATGGAAGCCACTTGAGACTTTTCCGCAGGCAGAGGTTGCGAAGAGCAAGTTTTCGAGATGATTCGTGAAAAGGAGGTCGGGTCGGGTGATTTTCTGAGTGTGGCATGACTTCTCTCAACTCAGTACTTTAGTCGCCAGGCTGAACGGCTCAGGCCAAAAAAGGGAATAATGAAATATTCATATGCGGATCTTGAAATTGATTCGTCATGTGAAGAAATCATATCGAATCAAATCCAAGTTGGAAAATTTTTCCCTTTTACTTGTCGATTGGTGGATGAATTACGCTGCCGTGATGCCTTGATTTTGAGCAATAATCTTCTTATCCGCGGTTCGAATCTTGAAAAGTTTGTGACTCGTCAAATTCTTGTACCGAAATACCGTTTTCCATTAACTAATGGATAATCAATAAATTCGCTCACATGTTTAAAAATAACGGAAAAATATAAATGCATTGATGTTGAAAGGGAAAGGTCCAAGGGACGCCATTGACCTGTTAAGAATAACTGGAGAAAGGTATATAGAGAGAGGAAAAGGAATGGCACTTTGTTTTATTGATTTGGAAAAGGCTTTTGATCGGGTTGAATGGAATAAAATGTTCGAAATTCTAAAAGAAAAGGGATTGGTATGGAAGGAGAGAAAACTCATTAGAGAATTATATATGAGGCAAAAAGCTGCATTAAAAATAAATGAGGATATGACAGAATGGGTGGATCTTGGTAGAGGAGTAAGGCAGGGATGCTGTCTGTCGCCAACCTTGTTCAATATATATGTTGAGGACATGATCCATAAATCTTTTGATGGGAGAGAGGAAGGAGTCAGCATTGGAGGTAGGAAGATAAGAAGTATAAGATTCGCAGATGACATGGTAATATTAGCAGATGATATGCAATCACTTCAAAGGTTGATAAAGGTTTTGGAACAAGGGATGAAGGAATGTGGGATGAAGATAAACCTAGAAAAGACAAAGGTGATGTCAGTAAACTTTGAAAACTATACGAGTGTGAAAATAAATGAAGGTGTAATAGGAAAGGTTAAAAGCTGCCGGTACCTAGGAACGATGGTGACAGACGACTGGAGACGTATTACAGAAATAAAAGCAAGGATAGCAATGGCAAATGAGGCCTTCAGCCAGAAGAAACTTGCTATGCAATAAAAGCCTGGATCTGGAGCTGAGAAAGAGACTAGCTAAATGTTATTCATGGAGCGTTTTCATGTATGGATGTGAAGCGTGGACATTAGGTAAGAGGGAAAGGAATTGAATAGAAGCTTATGAAATGTGGGTGTGGAGAAGGATGGAAAAAGTAAGATGGGTAGATAAGGTGAGAAATGAAGAGGTTTTGAGCAAAGTAAAAGAAGGAAGATCGCTCCTAAAGGAAATAAGGAAAAGGGAAGGAAACTGGTTGCGCCATGTGATGAGAGGGAAAAGTATAACAACTGTGGCACTTAAGGGTTCAATTGAAGGAAAGAAAAAGAGAGGAAGGGGAAGAATTGAATTGGTGGATCAGGTGAAGAACATCAGCTATGATGAAGCAAAGAAGGAAGCTCGGGACAGAAGCGGATGGAGACAGCAGTGGTGTACGGGACCTGTCAGCAGGCAGTACACCAGATGATGATGATTATGGTACTATAAGTGTACTCCTACGGACGTATTGTTGTACATAGTCACTTGCATGATACGCTGCATCAGGATTGGATTTTTGGGAGGCGACCCACAACTTAGGTCATTTGCGCCATGGGGACAGGGAAGGGAGGAAGGGTGGAGAGAAACCCGGCGTCGACATTAGCCTACTATTAAAAATAGGCGCCAAGAGGACCATAGTTTATCGTCTCATCCGATAGACGGAGTACTGCAGTTGAAGTGCCCTCCACCAGACATTCATCGGGTTTCCTCTGAAAAATGCCCTCCTCTGCAGGAATGTGAACCGTGTTGTTAGCCAGTATTATAGCCACCACACCAACCCGATCCCCCCGCTTCATCAAGAAAAAATATTACCCTTTTTGTCTCGATAATAAGTTGAAGAAGTCAAAACGGAATATGTAAAAAATTTGTGCGTCAAAAATTTTGTTTTTTGAGCGGATCTTAAGTCAAGGCACCTCTGTCTATCTAGTCTCGTAAGCTGTCTATGTTCACCCCTAGTCGCTGATATCCGCCCAAAGCTACTATAACCGGTGTGGAAGTTGTAATACCTTGGATTCTTTGGTGACTGTTAATGTGGTCCCACTTTGGTATGACTGGTATAATTTCATCTGAACACCATTCTTGCCACAAACAGAAAAATATACCCTTTCTTTTATATTTGTAAGAAATCTAAACTTTCCGCTCTATTTCTCAATTTGAACTTGCAATATATGTATATTCTTAAATCAAATTAATGGGTAAAATATGAGAGACATTAGTATTTTCGTTTCAAATATGTGTATATATAATATTTATAAGTTAGAAAATAAAGGTTTTCCATTAAAGTGAGATAAAAATTTAAGGACATCAAGACGTCATTTCTTAAAAATGGATTATATGGCCTTTTTAGGTATTTAAAACTTTTCATATTGAAAACTGAAGTGATGTAGGCTTAGTACATTTAATGTTCAGCATAATAAAATAATTTTGAGTGTCATAATACACACATACACAGAAAAATTTGCATTATGCATACTTTAATCATATTTTTTTACAATCCAACATTCAGGACTTCTAGCATGTTAGGGGCGAAACTATCTTCTTTATCTTCTTTAAGTAATGAAACAAGCAAAAAAAATTGAATGAAAATGTATTACAACATATTTACTTTGTAGTTTTTCAACTGTGCGACGTCAAAAAAAAGTCATCCCGCTTCACTGTGGCATTAATCATTCCCACAACTGTATGTCAATAAAATATGCATGAATGGCGAAGCCCCAACTGAGAGTGGTTGCATTATTCAGTACACCCGATGATGGATTGGTTTGGTAAACGAAACGACACCGAAAATCAATTCTTAATACGAGTGTACCACTTGATGAAACATTATTATACTGGATATCACGTCTACAACTGACAAAAACTTGCGTTTGATACGCTTACGTCAGCGAACAATTTCTAAATTTATCCCGTCAGTAATGCCTCTAGTGCGTAACGTCCCCCTTTTAAAGACTCAGTAATGGCTCCCATTCACTTTTTTAGAAGTACTTAGGAAGTACTTTTAATAGTGTATTTGATAATAGAATTCTCATTCCGGTAGTGGTGGAGATGGAGAAATGGAATTCCCACCGCTGTGTCGAGTTCTATGAGGAGAACACTTCCAGCGAGGTACCTACTCTGTTCGTCGAATGGGATATTAATTTATGCCGCAAGCTTGTCACGATCTATATCAAAGTTATCTAGGTAATATTGCCGGATCTCCCAATTGCCGGTCAGGTGTGTTAGCCAGTTACACCACCAAGCCATCATCCTTCAAGGCTAATTTCGAGGGGGGTTTATGCGAACTAGATGTTCAGGGATGATGACCGGCAATTGGGAGATCCGGGTTCGAATCCCGATCAAGTCAAATGATTTTTTCGTAGCGAATTTCAACCCTGGTGTATTCACCCGTGCGAGTGACTTCGTACCATATAATTTGTTAAATGTAATGTTTGGAAATTTGTCAATTTCGTCGTTTTAATAACGACACTGTTGGGTTTATCCACCGCGACAGTGGCTTTATAAGCACGACTTCGACTCATGTGCAACTATGTGGACTTGAGGCCTGAACATCTAGTTCGCATAAACCCCCCTCGAAATTCGCCTTGAAGGAAGATGGCTTGGTGGTGTTCATAGCGAATCTCAACCCTGGTGTATATGCACCCGTGCGAGTGACTTCGTACCATATCATTTGTTAAATGCAATGTTTGGAAATTTATCTAGGTAATATTTTTCTTACTTGAAAGAAGTATACACTCTCCAAGAGCCGTTTATATAAGGGATAAAGTCAAAACGGATAGATGGTTGGGTTCATTATTTCAACAAGAAACAAAGGGAGGCAAACCGCTGGATTCGCAATAACAGGCAAACCACTGAAAGTTTCAAATATCTAGGAAGTGTAGAGGAAAGTGTGCGATAGCAAAAGGCATAGAGGGAGCCCTAGACTGGATATTGGAAGCAGACATTGGAGGACGTGGGATGTGTACGATTTTCAGGAGTGAAGAGCATGACAGAGGATACAGAGAGGTGGATGGGCTGTTGCAAACAAATCCTGATGGATTGACAGCTAGAGAGGAAGAGCTAGATGATTCTACACATCGGCGCCATCATGAGATACAAATAGAAAACAGAAAAAAATTTCATTGTCCTGGGATAAAGTCCCTTAGAACATTAAACCAGTTTACATGCCTTCATTAGGAATAAACATCAAAACAAAATACTAAGTCTTACAAAACAAGAAAACAAACAAACAAATATCAATTGAGCAAAGATAAATATCAAATGAGCGAGATGAATGAAACATAATCTCAATATCAATAACCCAAACAATTTGTTAAAACAAAAATTTACAATCTGTAATACATATTAATAAAATAAAAAAGAGATACATCATTTTATCAAATGATGCGTTTAAACTAGTTTTTCCACGACGAATATTGGAGGGAAAAAAGCATCGCGTTTTTCATTTCAGTTGCAAAACAACACATTTTGTATGACACAAAGCCGTTGCAACAAATACGAGAGTGATACGTTGACGGGGAATTTTACCCTTTTATTGCGTCACCAGGATCACGCCCTCAGTTGGGAGACCGGGCGCCGAGGGTCTTCTTTCATGCTTTTATGACGTTATTCGATGCTCCTTTCTCCCTACTCGGAAAATAAAAAGATTCCAGGAGCCTTTTCCTTCCATCCCTTCCTGCCCCTCTTCCTCTCCCCACCCTCCTTCCCCGCCCTCTCCTTCATCACGTTCCCTTAATCCTTCACCTCACTTCCCCCCTCCCCCCACATGTAGCCAAGCTGCCAGGCCTTGAAAATATTTCTTTTTTAAATCACGCTGGTGATTAAAGCTAGTGCCCATCGGATTTTTTCGCTGCCCCGTCGTAGAGGAAAGTCACCTTGGAGCGTGGTGAATAGTATCAAACACGTCCATTGTGACTAAAGCCAGCTTTACATGGTGCATTTTATTGTACAAACGAATGTATGAACTCTTGCATGAGGACACTTGTACCGCGTAAAGCGGCAAATTGTATGATTGTCTGAATGACTTAACTGGAAATAGAAACTGCTCTATTTTCATTCAGTTTCTTGTAATTTCTATTATACTTTCGTTTGTACAATAAAATGTACCGTGTAAACAGCCTTAACACAGGATTAAAGTTAGGTCAACTTAGCATGCAGGAATTTTTCAGCATTACTCCTCCTCAGGATACTTTCTTCATTCTTTTGAGTACCTCATTGCTCTTTCACGCAAAAATTTATGTCACAGGCTTGTCACGATCTAGTATCAAAGTTCATTCATTGGTTGTTTTATCCTAAGATTGGTTGACTGCAGCCCTCCACCCTTCCCTATCTAATGCTAGTTCCTTTACCTCCTGGTGTCTCTTCCTATGTTCTCTCCTCTTTATTTGGTCCATGAACTTATTCCTTGGTCTTCCTCTGGGGACTCTTCCCTCTACATTGCCTTCAATTATGTTCTTTACAAACCCATTGTGTCTCAGGGTGTGTCCAATCCATCTTATTCACCTTTTCTCTGTGGTTTTCCCTGTTATCCTTTCCTCTTCTACTCTTCTGTATACTTCATAATTTCTTATTTTCTCCATCCATTTTATCTTCAGCATCCTTCTTCAGCACCAGGTTTCGAAAGTTTCAAATTTTTCTACGTAATATATTTCTAACTTGGAATAAATATACTCTACAAGAGCTGTTTCTACTTGATTAAAAGCTAAAGTTAAAATGGGCAGAAGCTTCAGTTCATTATTACAGCGATAAAACAGGGAGATGAACCGCTAGACTCGCCATTGCAGGCAAACCACTAGAGATGTTTAAAGTTTCAAATATCCAGGCATTGTAGCGGAAAAATATTGAAGGAATGATAAGAGTAATAAAAGAATTAGGAAAGCAAACGGAAGCATTTCTGAGAACTGTCTGGAGCTGGATATGAAGGAAAGATGTCCTATAAACGAGCAAAGGGATTAACTGCAGGAGAGACAACAACCACGTCCCGATGTATGCTGCTAAAATATCGGCCATGAAGATTACAGTTATGGGAGATTAAATTCTATAGAAGCAGAGTATGAAAAATCAGAATGGATGGAACAAAAAATGAGAGAATCAGGGAAATCGTCCAGGAGAAACCGCTACAGGAAAGGCTGGAGGCATTTAAGCTGGAATTTTTGGGTGACCATGGGATAGATGTGTGAAAGGAGCTGCCAAGAGCGTAGAGAAACGAGAACACAGTGAGAAAAAATGTTTGGAGGTTATAAAAAAGAGGAAAGGTTTGTGTAAAAAGCAGACCAGACCAATGACTACAAATTAAAATAGATGGTGATGATAACCCCAAACTTTCATTAGGCCGTATCATCAAATCAATTACTTCCTCACTACATCAGCCTCCATGATACCAATGTATCCAGGGTATTGCAATAAGTAAATTGACCATATGATTCAGCCTGACCAAAGGGTAACTTAATATGTCTAAAAGAAATAGATAAAACATCCCAAATAAATGCTAAACAACCCGTCCCGATTGCTTGGATCATACCACTTAAGATCGATCGACTAAGTTAACCAATCCATGCATGGCTTGTCACGCAGGCTTGTCACGATCAATTTTCTAAGATACCTAGCTCACTTGTTTCTAACTCGGAATAAAGTTAATCTCTCCGAGAGCTGTTTCAATTAGATCAGAAGGTATCGTCAAAAAGTAAAGAAGGTTTGAGTTCATTATTACAACGAGAGACAAGAGAGGAAGGCTAACTGTTGATAACGCCAAAGATCATCATTTCGGATCATCAAATTAATTATTTCCTCACAAGATTAGCCTATTTGATAGAAATTTATCGCGGGTATTTTAATAAGTTAATTGACCATATCATTTGATAAGGTCAAATGGTAATATAATACGTCAAAAAAATGAATAAAACGTCCCAATTGTGATACATTTCCTCTAAGTAAATGTTAAGAAAAAAATTTTTTTAACTTTCAGAGCTGGTGATGATAACTCCAAACTTTCATTAGGTCGTATCATCAAATCAATTACTTCCTCACTAGATCAGCCTCCATGTTAGCATTGTATCCAGGGTATTGCAATAAGTTAATTGACCATATTGACTTTGCCACTGTAATTTTCATTTTTAATGTCAAAGAGGGAAAAAGCATTTCTCTGTTAATATATATGGTCGATTAAGTATTTAGCGTCGTTGTCAGGTCTCCCATTCTCAATGAATAAAGGGTTATTGTCCAATGTGTCGGTACTCGTGTAACCATCTGCAGGCCGCATAGAGTGACTGCGAAATAAGAAAATTCCTCAACTCAATTAAATTTTGTTTAGTACCAGCTTCATCGAATTTGAAATTAATATGACGATCTTCACCCGGAGTATCTTGTCTTACTAAATAATATAAAAATATCTCTATCCTACTCAGAGGAACTTATGTATCCTACACGAAGCCATTAGTTGAAAGCTTGATTTGGTGGAAGTTATCCATCGCGGGAGAAAAAAATGACTTTGTTAACTCCTTAATTTGTGTGAAGTCATTTTCACGACCAGTGAGGTATATGGAAAGGGCACTTGCTAATATGGCCAATGATCGAAGCTGAAGGGGATCGGGTTGCTGTGGTGGCTAGAGTACTGGCTAACCATACGGGCGGCCAGGGTTCAAATCCCTGCAGAGGAGGATGTTTTTCAGAGGAAACCCGATCTCTACATGAGTGTCTTGTGGAGGGCACTTCAAGTACAGTACTCTGTCTTCAAATACAGTACAGTGTCTGTCGGGTGAGACGTTAAACCGTGGTCCCCTTGGCGCCTTACGTTAAGAGCAGGCTAATGCCGACGCCGGGTTTCTATCCACCATTCTTCCCTTACCTATTCCCTATGGCACAAATGACCTTTACAGTCGGTCGCCTCCCCAAAAATTCAATCCGATAGAAGCTGAAGCCAGTCTGCCATCTTCGTTTACCCTCATTTTCCTATAGCGCTAGCGGGATTACGCTCCAATTTTGCAATTTTACTTATGTTTTCCACCGATAACATACTAGAAATCAGCATGCACTTTCATATTTAATGTGAATTCTCCTTGCGTATTTTGTTTATTTATTTAATTTAAAACTCAATCGCATTCCCGATGGAAACTGTGGTAAAATTGAGGAGAATCGATGACACATAATGACCAATCTACGTATGTTTCAAGATTTATTTGCGTTCAATTTCAAACAGATGGTTTTCCCGAATTACTTTACATCCGCCAATTCGTCCATCCCGTTGCGCTACCCTTAGAAAAGTATCAGTAGAGCAGGGTTAAACCATACGGTTGTTATTTCGATTCAGTTCTGTGCTTTCATGATTTATATTTCTTTCTTTCACTCTTATCTAGAGGTCAATTTTTAGATTGGTTCCTAAATACCTTGTATATTAAATTTTTCATCGAAAAATATTTTTTTCCTCTTTTGCGATAACTATTGATAATTTCATGAACCACATCTTTTTAAGGCGTTTATTTATTTATTCACTTCGTTGTACGGTAGTGAAACATGGATATTTAAGGATAGACCTAAGAGTAGACTAAACGTCATGGGTATGAGTTATCTGAGGTGTGTTTGCGGCAAAAGTAGGTTGGATGGGGTCGGGAATGAGTGGGTACAAAATGAATGTGGATTAGATGCTCCAGTAATTGACATATATGTAAGGAGTGTGCTTCGTTGGTTTGGCCATGTTGAGAGAATGGATGAGAGTCGAATAACAAAACAGATATATAAGAGTGAAATGAATGGTGCGAGAGGTAGAGGTAGGCCAGAAAAATTGTGGTTGAATGTAGTTGAGGAAATTCTTAGGAGGAGGAATATTAGGAGTCTTGAAAACAGGAGGGAGTGTATGAAGCAGTGTATGTGGGTAAATGAGGCAAAAGAGGATTTTAAGGATAGGTTAGTATGGAGGAAATTATTGAAGTAGAGTTAGGTGTACAAATATGTATTTATGGGTGAAACTTTGTGACTGTGCCTACCCAGGAAGGGAACGGCGTGATTGGTATGTATATATGTATGTAATTATTTTTGCTTGCACCGTATTTGGCAAATTGGGCTTAGGTAAACGATTTAATATGATTCCAGAATTATGTTACAGAACACCTATGATGAACGCATTTTACAAAATATTCAAATTTCTTACCCTTTCATGAAGATGCCAAATGAATTGGGTGGAATGATGAAATTTCACTCCGCTAGTCATTATAGACTATCGATGCGCTCATACGTCCTAATTCAGCTGTGTGAAATGTAAATTCGCTTCCGAAACTCAATTTCTCTCTCTGCTTTTTGCCGTGTTTTTAAACGTGAGTTTTCCGTTTGGGAGACGAACGAAAGAAAAAAAATGCTCATTTTCCACCGGAGACGCAGGTGAGGAAATTCATTCGTCAGTCGCGAAAGACGGGCAAATAGTACGTCTCGGCACGCTTTCTCCCAGACTTAAGACTCCGTCGTCTTCATTAAAAGGTTTTTCACGTCGAATTTCAACTAGGACGCGTCTCTCTCTCTCTCTCTCTCTCTCTCCCTCTCTCTCTCTCCAAGTGCAGCATCTTCTATTAAGAGCGAGGAGTTCGCGTTTCCATGAACCACCCGCGGAATTTGCGCCCATTGTACTGAAGACTCACTAGGCATTTGAATTTCGCTTCGGAGACTCTCCGTTTGAAGTTTCGTAATTCGTTTCGAGCTGTGTCAGTTCCTGAAGGAAATATTCGGCGTGGAATTTAGTCACTGTCTATTTGGCTACTAGGTATCATGTACAGCGAAGTTGGCATAACAATTTTTTAAATTAGGAGCACATTTTGATGCTTAAGAGGACGCATCATACCCTGCGATAAGGAATAGTTCTGTTGTAAATCCACAAGATGGCGTCACTCGCACCCGATTGAGACGTTTTAGCGTCAGGAGTCTCCTACTCCAGGATAACTCTCGCACAAGGCAACAGTCGTCGGTAAGTTTTAGCCAAGTCTCCGGCGCATAAGTACAGGCAGCGCTTATATAAGATCTGTGAAAGAAGACTGAACTAATTGCATCACCGTCCGAGCACATCATGGCCGAAAACCATTCAGGTAGCTTGTCGAAATATACTAAGTACAGATTCTATCTTACAACCGTGACGGCTGTTACTTAGCATTCCGATAGAGGAGGGATTGATACATCTCCATTAGTTTTAGATATGTCAATAATAATAATAGTATTTATAAAAATATACCCCACATCTTGCCGTTTTTTCGATGGTTTAATTATGCTCCGGGATAAATTTTTCATATTTCAGATACGAGTCTCCCTTGGCAAAGGTCTATTCTTTATACTATAAAAATTTCAAGTTGATGACGTAAGACTTTAACAAAAAATCTGGGGTCGGAAATCATCATGAATTCGGCTGGTCGAGCGGGTGTGATGCGTCGACTTAAGGTAGTTTGAGCGAAATATCATTTTACCTAGAAATCAATGAATTTGGTCTCATTTTAAGGAAAAATATATCACCATTCCTTTGGATGTCCAGATATGTAAGTTATATTTCTTGTCTGCAATGGCTAGATACGTGTACGATATCATAGTAAATTAACGAAGATTAGCATAAAATGGTTCAAGTCAGATCAGACAGCTATTTTATTGGAAAAAATTACTTTATTTTCGTCGTGGAAGCCGATATGACATTCCAGGGCGGTCCTCGGGTTGGTAACCAAACCCAGGCGTTCTAATGTTAATGAAGATCGAGATCTGAGGAAAATAATGCGCTTGACGGCTCTTGATAAAGAAAGTGTTTTGATGTTCGCATTTGCGGATGTTGTTTTTTGTCATGATTTTCGGTTAAAACCAACAATTAAGGTAGTTTGAGCGAAATGTCATTTTCCCCTAGAAATCAATGAATTTGGTCTCATTTTAAAGAGAAATATATCACCCTTCCATTGACATTAAAAATTCAACCCCTTACCGCATTACTATCCGAGATATTTTCCAGGAAATACCAGCCCTTTTATGTGGGAAATGGTACGTATGGTAGAGAGACCTTATTTAAAAAATGAGGAATTTCTAACACCTTGATCTCGTCAAAAAATCAACAGTATAGTTTGTATGTTGTCTCAACTATTTTTGAAAATAAATCATATTGTCACTGCAGTGAATTCTTCGGGATCACAATAAACCTTCCGTTTTGATGGATTTTCAAACGCATTGCGTGAAAAAAATGAGTCAAATTGAAACTGATTTAGATGTTTTCATTGGATCACTTACAATTTCTGTCTTGAAAAACAATTTCTTTCATCATTAATAATAAAATATTTAACTCGTGTCTCACAGTTATTGAAATCAAAATGTACACATCGGTACATATCGAATATGGTCTCTATTATGATTGGGAAACTATATTGCTCGTACTACCTTAAGTAAACAAGAGTGTAATTGCAAACTGCGGTGCAACTTATTTTTAAGATTACAGCCGCTATTTTTAAGATTACAGTTCAGTCAACTGAAAGAATTCTAATCCCACCGTTTTGTACTTGAAAAAAATAAATTTTATTTATCTTAAAATATTTTTCAAACGAAAGAATATAGGAACTCAGCATTCATAGTTTAAAGAAAAAATACAACTCCCTTAAAGCGATACTTTTCAAAAATAAACTAAAATTTCACGGGGGACGCGGACAGAGCGACATAAATACTCTCGAAATTGTATTTTGAATACAAAATACTAGCAAAAAAAGTATTTTAAATACAAAATGATAATACTTCTTTCTAGTGTATTTGGAATACGAAATTCAAATATACTTAACTTGACATACATATTCAAGTGCGCTGCAATCAGAAAGGAATTCATAAAAAGGTAACTATTAAAAATTTAGTTAAACTTTAGTTTACTAAAATATTCGATTATATTCGAATTATTCGATTATTCGATTCAATAATTTATTCGATTCGATGTTCGATTATTCATTGTTTACCCTGTAATTATATTTGTGTGTTGGGTGAAAATTAAAAACAATAACTTAATAAATAAAATAAACAAATAACCATCCAACTAAGAACACAATATGCTAATAAAATCGTCTCTGTCGTGAACTGTATCTTCCTCCATCTCTCTGCGTTCCAATGCTTTCATTTTACCCTCCATCCATGACCGTATGGGTTGGCTACTTTCGTTCCGCCCCAGGGGAGTGTATTGATAGATCTTTTGGGCCATCTACTTTCTAGTTTTCTCAACAGATGAGTTTTTACCTATCAGTTCTGTCCATTATCGTATCTGACGTTCCCATGTTTGCGGATATCCTCGTTAGTAACTCTCAGAATGCGAGATACGCTTACAATTCTCAAGTAATCCATTTCAACCGCTCTCAAGCTTCTCTCTGGCATTTGTTACCCACCTTCGTAGCTTCGCATCAATAACATGAGATAGATTTTAGTAGTTGTAGACCTATTCTTTATTTATTTCTCGACGATAAATGTTTATCTCACCATTAGCATTTTAAGAAGACGATTATTTTTACGGCATTGGATTTTATTTGTATTACTCACTATTTTGTTTCTAATTTACTAAGTGATCATTCAAGGAAACTAGAACCAGTGCTGGACTAGAAGCGCTGAAACTAAATCACAATTTTCATGGAAGATTTTTTAGTATGTTATATCCTTAGTTTGCTAGAGCAATTCAGAACTGGTGTGTTTCAGAGTGACACAGAGAATATTATCATGACGCCTCACTACATCTCTAGATCTGACAGATACGATAAAATAAGAGAGACACATTCTCGAAAAGATAGGTACAAAAACAACTCGTTCTTTCCGCGCACAATGAGCAACCACAATGTAGACTGAGCACCACTGAATACACTCCCATAATCCTCGTCGCTATTTCACCTCTCAAAACCTTATCCCATTATTTACACGGCTGGTGTCCTAGCACTCCCTGCTACACGCCCATGCGGTGGCTCACTGGGTAGTATGTAGATGTAGATGTGAGATCCCTTTAATAAGTCATATTGAGTTGAAAGGATTTCTGGGGAAACCAATAGTAGAGTCGATGTATATGTACATATAAAGCCATAATATGCATTTCATTTCATTGCCAATCAAGGTGTATAGAGATCAACTATTCTCTTCATCCCTAAATTTGCTCAACTATGTGGATGTGTACTCAACTTCATCCGTGGTTTCAAAATACACCAAGCTTCCAATATGAAAAGAACCAAAAATCGGAATTAAGTCGCTGGTTTACCTAACCTCAACCCCCTCAAGCAAAGGCATATCAAGAAGCACACAATTGAACAAGCAATTGATTGAGTAATTTATAAAATTTTCTCTCACTGGGAAATTTTTACTTGAAAATTATGCTCGGATCAGACTTAGATAAACACCTAGAGGTTACATCTCTTATTTAGCAAATTTGGGGTTGGTATTTCGCGACTCCTCGCAAAAATACTTGATTGGTTAAATACTTAGTTATATGTATGTTTAACTTTATGTTGGTTCTAATGTTTTTCTTCCCCTGTTTTGTTTTAACAGTTCGCTGAGCGGCGAAGCGTCACTGTCTCTTCATTCGGCGCTACTTGGACCGTCCAAGATGGACTACGGCAACTACAATTCACGCCCGATGGGCCAACAGGTATGACAGACACATTCTCGCATTTCATAGATAAACCCTGATTCACCAAGTCATTTTTCACGTATAAGTCTTATAATTTGAGCCACGGGTTTTCAAATATGAGAAAAATGATGGCTTAAGCCAAACTGGTAGCTGTACGCCACCGTTTTTGCTATCACACGTACATTTTTTTCACTAGTGACCGTCACATATACATAGTTTTGAATATCATCTCCAAAATACTTAACCATATTCACGAGCGTGATAAAATCTGACTTTTGGCAACATGCCGGCCGTGGCGTATCCCATTGTCAGACAACATATATATGTCAGACATTCTCGCATTTCATATGTGAAGCCTGATTCACAGCGTCATTTTTCTCGTAAAAGTCCGATTATTTGATGGAGGGATGGATATTTGGGGATGCGACCGACGGCTAAGGTCATTTGCGCCATAGAGGATAGGTAAGGGAGGAAGGGTGGATAGAAACCCGGCGTCGGCATTAGCCTGCTCTTAACGAAAGGCGCCATGAGGGCCACGGCTTAACGTCTTATCAGACAGACGGAGTACTCCTTTTGAAATGCTCTCCACAAGACTTTCAAGTAGGGATCGGGTTCCTCTGAAAAACATCCGCCTCTGCAGGGATGTGTACCGTGTTGTTAGCCAGTAATATAGCCACCAGACCAACCCGATCCCCCCGCTTCATCAAGAAAAAATGCTACAACACAAAATGCAAAAACACAGTGTTATAGTGGTCACAGCGGAAATAACGCGTGCCTTGAAAATGGAAAACAAGTCGTTTTCCGAAACGTCGGCGGATTATGAAAACATTACCCGGTGCGAAGCCCGAGAAAGATATTTAAATATAATACACTGGGAAAATCTTAAATAATTTATAATTTATTAAGTAATAATTTAATCGACCTGTGATTTGTAGACTTTGAGAAACAGACCCATATCATCCTCCTAAACCTTATACGAAATGATTTCCCCGCATATAAGTCATAGATGTGGAATCGTTAAAAATTCTATTTGCATATGCTTATGAAACTAATACATAAATGTTATCGATTGGTAGAAATAACTTTTGTATTCCACTGATCAGTTAACGAGTCAATACTTCATTGCACAATCCGGCTTTCGATTCCTGGCATCATCTTCAGGAGTTCGATGACTAACATTGAGGTCAAGGTTGCAGATTTGATATGCATGGAACGTTGATGAAAGAGGATGAGTATAGTGTTTATGTAAATGAAAGAAAATTGAGCTCTACGGCCTCTCTAGATAGATCAAAATAAAAATTCTCCAATGGCCGTAAAAATGGCACCACTCGTCAAACATGCAACCACAACAACACTTACTGTTATATCTGACTTACTTGCGTTCAGTCGCCACCCCGCTCTCTTCCCCCCCCCCGCCTTACCTTCCTCTTCATCACCCTCCCCCTTTCTCCACTTTCCACCAATGCTTTTTGCTCTCTTCAACACCCATTGGTCGTTGGTTTCCTTTCTCCCCCCCCTCCTTCTGCCCCTTCAGTATTTAATCCTGGCTGTCCTCCCCTTTCGTTCACTTACAACCTCGTGTTGCAAGTGCTTTTCCCTTCAGCTCTCTGAAGAGGGCCACCTTGTGGCCGAAATACGCGTATCCGACGCTCACCCTCTTTTGTCTTTGTGTTTTTATTTTGACCACGCTCTTTTTGAGCGTTTCCTCCCAGAAATTGGGCCCGTCTGTGTGTGTGAGTGAGTGATTTGAGTGCTTGTCAGTGTGATTGTGGTAATGAACAGGCATCATCCTTAGTAGGGTCCCATTAGCCCTATGAAGGATCTCCGGTTATAACCCAGGCATCCTTATCAGGGTCCCATTAGCCCTCGAAAAGGATCCCAACTGGGTTGAGTGTGTGTGTGTGTGTGTGTCTGTGGTGGTCACTGGCGAGGAAGTAACATTCCCGTAAACCATCACAGGGGGGTATTCTGGTAGAGAGGCTGTGGTTGGTTCCTGCTGTGGAATCCCCTTTTCCCGCAAACCAACACAGTAAGTGTTGTTGTGGTTGCATCTTTGACGAGTGGTGCCATTTTTACGGCCATTGGAGAATTTTTATTTTGATCTAGTGTTTATGGTTTACTATAGTCAGTGGGAACCTAAAGATGATGCCAGACATCAAAATCCGGAGCACGCAATAAATTGGTGGTAAACCTGCGAACTGACCAATGGAGTGTGAAAGTGATTTTTACTAATCAACATGGAGCGAGTACTGCTGTTGGGAAGGATTTCAAGACAATTTCAAATAAATACATAGAAACTTCATGGTGTGATGAGCAAATTTATCTGACAAGATATGATATCTCAGTATCGGCCGTTTCTCCTACTAATTTATTTTTGTCAAGGTAGCTCATCTGTTTCATGCCCCGTTTAAATTGTCCTACTTATTCGTCCCTCCACCGTCTTTCCCTTCTCCAATGCTCTTCACAAAATATTTATGACTCAAATTGTAGTCCATCCGTATGGAACCTGTTTTCCTGATATTTCTCCGTATAGTTTCCTCCTCCTAAGTGCACCCTAACTATTCCTCCTTTCTCTGATCATATTCTGCCATTGGAACTTCAGCATCCACCTTCAGCCCCAAGTTTCGAAAATTGATGTGAGATTATATGGGATATGATGACGTTTTCATTAGTAGCTTGTCCAAGTGGTGCGCCAATATCGCTTTGTCTACCGAGGAAGAAAATTGGCATTTTGACAAAGTGAGCTCATTTATTGAAAATCATAATGAATATATTTCACACTCACCCCCAGCTACATTCAATTAATACTTTTTTTAGCATTTAAATGGAAGTAGAGGCCATACTTGCTAGATTATAATCCCTTGAAAAGTTTAATATTTGGAATTAATCATGAACATGGAGATAAAGCATAGATCTAATCATGAACAATTATAACTCTTTAGAAGATGAATTTATTGTAGAAAATAGCTGAGTAAAGCTTTGATCGCGATATGTTACTGAAGGTGCGGAAGCCTAGCATGAAATAGATTATAATAAAGAAACTCCCTATAATAGGTGGCTCAAATTTGCTACAATATTACTTCTCCTTTTTTTATATTTCCGATAGCGCAAATGTTATCAAAGTAGGGGCAATTGGAGTTCTAATTTATTGCTCATTTTCAGTGAGCCATCTGACGTTTCAATGGGTGTGATTAGCAAGGTATAATTTGGCATTTAAGTGCTTCCTTTCCAGACGAGTTCATAATTTGTGCCCTTTCACAACCCACTCCAAGTTTTTTAAAAAAATTGTCCTCTTTTCAACTCCTTTCCCTCCCTGCTGCAAATGCCACGGCCCTTGAGGCGCCAGTCGGAACACTTCATGTATCTCCTCCGGTAATCCACTCTACTGCTGCAGGATATCTGTCGATTTTGCGTTTGCATTCACCACGAGGGCAAAATAACTCCAAGTGAAAGTGCACTACCTTAAAGAGCTTTCCATTTAAACTATTCATGCAAGCTAGGATTAGAATGTTTCAGCGCCCACAGACGACTATGATTCGATCATTGCGAGCAGAAAAAACGTTCGTTAACGTCCCGGAAGATAGAATTCTATTGATGTACAACAGTCAATACCGAATATATTGTTAATGGTTGACGCAATTGTTCTAATTGCATATTTAAAAATGTATGCTTTTTGCCGGAGAGTAATTCAGAACTTTTTTTTTCATTCAGAACAGAAGAATGTTTAACGCCTTTGATTAAGGAGGCACCTGCGTTTCGAATTACTATTTTTTTAAGATTCATAAAATTTGCAGTAGTGAGTAAATTTTGGCTTAGTGCTGCCATTTTATCTGATTAAATTTCATGTAAAACTCCTGCGCTAATCACTTCAAAACATAACAGTTCAATTGTTTTCCATTTGTATTAGACTCTGTGTACTTGATCAAAAGGGAACGGGAGCGTCGTTAAGCCTCATTAAGACTGCCATCGTATGGACCAACATACGTTCGATTTTAGTGTAAACGGGGTACAGCGTTACCCACTTCCCTCTTACCAGGGCATCACGACCAGCAATTGAAGTGTAAGCGAACAAAATACGGAATGCCATATTCCTGAGGCATTTTGAGGCTTTCAATTTTTTTCTGGCAAATGACAAATTCCTATGCTTATTCATTCATACTGACCTATCCTTGCAAACCTCTTTTGCTTCATTTACCCCCATACACTGCTTCATACACGCCCTCCTGTTTCTAAGACTCCTAATATTTGCTTGGCCTCCTAAGAATTTCCTCAACCACGTTCAACCACAACTTTCTCGGCCTACCTCTACCTCTCACACCATTTATTCTACGCTCATATACTATCTGTTTCGTTATTTGACTCTCATTATTTCCGATTTCTGCTCGCGGTACTAGCGCTACCACTATGATTGGACAACATTAGGAACTACAATCCTTTCCCGTATAAAGTATGTTGTTCGAACGGTTTCTGTCATTTTGAAAAAGCATTCGATCGTCACTATTGCATACTGGCATAATTTTCCCGTTCTCATAGCTGAAATGGCGAGGATCTTAAAAGGTCACCGCACGTCATGGATCAAGTTGTCCAAGAATGAAACGTGAAAATAAGTAAGACGAAGACTAAAATCCTAGCATGCGAAAGAGAAAAGATGAATGCAGAATTCACTCTGAGAGGAGAGAAATTAGAGTAAGTGGATTCCTTTCCTATTTCGGAAGTACCATGACGTGGGAAGGAAGAAGTACAATGGACTTCAAGCTGAGAATAGCCAAAGCTAAGAAGGCGTTCACGAGGAAAAGGTAACTGCTGATCTCAAATAAGATGGGACTACAAACCAGGAAACAGTACGTGAAAGCATTCATATGGAGTGTAGTACTCTATGGATCGGAAATATGGACCATTGGAAAAGCTGCCCGGAAAAGACTAGAAGCCTTTGAAACCTGGTGCCGAAAGAGGATGCTGAAGATCAAATGGACGGACAAAATAAGAAATAATGGAGTGTACAGAAGAGCAGAGGAAAGGACCACATGGAATACCATACAAAAAAGAAAAACCATATGGATTGCATACAACTTGAGACACAATGAGTTTGTGAGGAACATACTTGAAGGTAAAATAGAAGGAAAAGTCCTAGAGATGGAGGCTTAAATGTGGAAGACATCCTGAGAGAAGAGAAATTGGAACAAGTGGATTCCTTATCTCGGAAGTACCGTCACGTGGGACGAAAGAAGTACAACGGACATCAAGTGGAGAATAGCCCAAGCTAAGAAGGCATTTATGAGAAAAAGGCATCTGCTGTGGTCAAAGGTGATAGGACTACAAACCAGGAAACAGTATGTAAAAATATTCGTGTTGAGCTCTATGGAATGAGATCGGAGGCATGGACCATTGGAAAAGCTGACCAGAAAAGAATAGAAGCCTTAGAAACCTGGTGCCGAAGGAGGATGCTGAAGATAAAGTGGACAGGCAAAATATGAAATTATGAAGTGTTAAGAAAAGTAGAAGAGGAGAGGACTACATAGAGTGCTACAAAGAAAAGATGAACAAGAGGGACTGGATACATCCTAAGACACGGTGAGTTTCTGAAGAACATAATTAAAGGCAATTTAGAGAGAATGGGCCCCAAAGGAAGACCCAGGATTAACTTCTCGACAAATGAAAGAGGAAAGTACATAGGAAGAGATACCAGGAGGTAAGGGAACTAGCATTAGATAGGTAAGGGTGAAGGGCTGCAGTCAACCAATCTTAGGAGTGAACGACCAATGATGATGATAATTTTCCCTTCCGAAAGATTGCCTCCGCTTCGCTTGAGCACATCGTTCCTTTAAGTATTTGCGTGTGTGTTTAATACATCACCATCTACGCGAGCTTCAACCCCAAGAATGATAATATCTATTCCATTTCGGATGAGCCCCGACATAAAGTATTGCTGATGTTTGTAGTACATAAAAGTAGTTGCATTATTTAATGCTTTGGAATTATAGTATCAAATTCAATTACAACTGTCTTCCAATGTCCTAAAATGAATAGTATGTGCATCAATCATTTACTTTTTAAAGTTAAATTCAGAAACAAAAATTTTATAACGGAAGACAAAAAGACAGAGTATAATTCCGTGCAATAGGGAAAGTCGTGGAGACATTTTTTAGGCTGAAGGGAATGAATCTATTTTATTTCCATGCATCAGGTAATTAACTTATTCGATTCACCGTGACTAAATGATTTGCTCCAATTCCGAAAATGGGGTCAAATTCAGGTAATCTCCTAGCAACCTCTTTTCCCAGGCAAGCGGATCGTGATAGCTTCTCTCATATATATCTGATCGGTTTTTCAACGTTCTACGACGTTATCTGATGCCTAACCGCCGGATCGAACGACAAGGATTTCAACCAATGGATCAAGTGTGCGATCGGACGGAAGGCCACCTTCGATCGGGAGACAGATCTCATCACTGTAGTTCCCGCAATTATCGCAAAACACGGAGCAATAATAGGGTAAGCATTCTGGAAAGTCAAGTTCCTGAAGTAATCAACTTTTTCATGGGTTTCATTTTTGAAAGAGTTAGGCCCAAACTTCCCATAACTTGAGGGGCTAATTATTATTTGAATAAATGACTCGAATTTCTCATCAAATTTTACTGCATGCTTTTCTATTTTGCTCAAAGACAAGGTAAATAATATGATAATATGATAAACCGCCATTGCTCTGTATTCACCCACAGGCCTTTTGGTAACTGCTTTTCTCTTATTGCCTTTTCCATCCCTTCTCTCCAACTTAAGACGCTTTTCCCTTTTTCTCCTAACTTGTGGGTTCCAAGTTAAAATTTGCTTGGGTAATCTCTCGTTTGTCAGACGCTGTATGTGACCAAACCACACCAGCTTTTTCTTTTTAATGTCATTGACTATTGTGTGGGTGACTCTCATTATATTTCTCATTCATGATTCTTTCCCGTCTGGATATACCCGCAGATCGTCTCCAGTAATCCGCGTCTGTGACATTTACCATTTGTTTTGTTTTTTCCTTCCTTCATACAATTGAAACATATATTATTTTTTTGCTTGCTTTGGATATACTTTGAGCCCATAAAGTGCTAATCAACTTGGATAGTATCCTTTCTTTTTGTGAATTTCTCGCTTTCTTTGCATCACCCAGGATTCCATTCTGAGTCATTTAACACCGAGGTGTTTGTATTCTTGGCAGTATAGGATTTCCTGTCCATCTTCCAGCAATATGTTTGCTTGTGCTCCATCAATGCGCCTATTTCGTGTCTTTCTGATGTTTATTTCCAGACCCAATTTTTTGCATTCTTCTATTGGCTTGCGCGCCATGTAGGATAATCATCGTGGTCCTAGCTTCTCAAATACCTGTATTTTTTTTTCAAAATGTGATCTCGTGCTGGGCATTTTCCTTCTAGCGAGTAATAATCACGCAATCCTAAACGGTTTCCGACTTTAAAAATCTATTTTCTCTATAACCCATAGGTATATCTTGAAAAATTTTCTGTGAAACTGTTTCCTTAGAACTCCGAAAGAGAAAATAGAAACATTTTATGAGGTATGGCAGCCTCCTGAAAACAAAAATTAGGCTCCAACTGGAATCACGAACTAATCAACTGTGTATATGTTTATTGTTTTAAGTTAATGCTCGACCGGTGTCTTCATATATGCGATATCATCAGGTCAGAAAGGCCAAACTCCCTTCAACCAACTTGCGCAGGCTGTGACTTCTGCTTAACTGTGGTGGCATTTTAATAGGCTGCACAAATCAATAGGCGCCCAGTGACTGTATCAAAATCCCTTGAATGTCATAGCAAGACCTTGAACGGTGACCTGAAAAGCGTTGATCGTATTCTCCGGTTTCTGGGCAAGGAGAATCTTCAAATTAAATATGATTTTTCAAATGCCTGTGAATGTGAATGCCTGTGAATAAACCTGTAATCAATTCATCCAAATCTAGTATCCATAAGTATTGAAATTAATTCTTAGTACTTTTCTTAAGTAATTTAATTTGTAGGATGCTTCCCTGCTTTACTGCATCGTCAGGTACATTTGTTGGTATAATATCTATTTTTTATTGTTGTGATAGTAACCCGATGTAGAGGTAGACAAATACTAAATTTTGGGAGGGAAGGCAGGGGAATATTCAAAGCTGGTTTTAGTCCTGTTCTAAGTAAATATTTTTGGTCTTACACCGCAAATTTAGGATCTTATACAGTAAAATTGTCATATTTATGTTGTTTTGCTTGTGTGATCTTCTAGTTTTTCTTGATTATTTGTCAAACAAACTTGAGTTCTGGGAAGTAACAACTTAGGCAATTCAATTTTTTCCTAAATAAACTCACACCTGAGGTCAGGAAAATCGAAAAAAAACTCACTACTCAAAGGGTTTGTGATGAATTGTTTCTAATTGAGTTTCTAAGAACTAGAATTTCTTGGCTTGTGAGGTGGGAAAGATTGCTAGCCAACAGTTAAATTTTGTCGGTGAGGAGTGGGGAGGGGGGCGAAAAAAGTAGCTCGTTACGAAGGTTGCTTGACTGTCTTCGACAAAGTGACGTCTGGTGTCGTCAATTTTATGATTTTTCAGATTTGATTTCAAACGGAACACCATTGACAATTTCTCCGTACTATTAGCCCCAAAAATCACAAATGACCTATTTTCTGAAGAAATAAACGTTAAGTGGTTCACATAGTTTATTAAAACCTAAGACCATGCTCAACGCTTTCATGGTATTCCTACATCACATGCCATAAATGCTACATAATCTATCTATAATATGACGCGAGGGCTTTAAAACCGATCGTGGTGTCTAATTAACCCTTAGAGTGCCTGGAAGCGCTATCGCGCTCCTGTCTCTCGCGAAAAGTGCCAGGAGCTCCTCCTGCAATGTCACTCTTAGATGCTAGTATTTCACTGATTGTTCACAGATGGCACCTAAATGTAGATTGCTTATGAACCTTAACCCTTGTGGTTTCTAAATTGACCTCTGGCGTTTATCTTCCTTTGGTTTTACATGTACTACGTTTTTATAAAATTTACTTAGATTTCGCTACCCCAATACGTCAAAATGGCGTAAATTCTTCCTGAACTCATATTTTGTAAAAAAAAATCGTCAAATAATATATTAAAAGGTGAAACCGCATATAATAGAATTTTCCTTGAGTTTTGGAATATTTACCTTCACTTGTATTTGAGACAATTTTTTTCCTAAACTACTGCAAAATCAGCAAAAATGCCTCCGCAATTTTAGCTTGGTACCTAGAAAATCGGTGGGCACTAAAAGAGTGCCTTACGCCAAGTTCCATATTTTAAGAATAAATAAGAAATTTCTCAAATTAAACTTCCAGCCTATTCTAGTTCTTAGAAATTCTATTAGAAAAATTAACTATAAATTTGCTTAGAGTTTCTATTTCTATCGGAGCACGGCAAGATTCCAGGTTCGTATAACCATCGACACAAACCCACCTCTGTTCCTATAATTGAGAGGGCAATAAACGGAAAGAATAGTCAGGGAGGACAATAAATAGGATACTCCAATACTCATAAGAAAAGACAAAAAAAAAGCCAAGAATTACATATTAAAGAGAACGGAATAGAGAGATACCGAAAAAAAATCTAACTTATCATTACCGGTGATAGAAATTATTGGAACTCCGTCCTAATGTTTCTTGACCTATTAATTGAACATGATCCGAGTTCCAACTAATTTGGCCACATTCAGACGGCAAAGAGTATTTCTGAAGCCATGTGCTCAGCATATATAATATTGGGGGTGGGTTGGGTGGGAGAGATTGCGTGGTCAATGACGCATGGTTGCTGGAGGAAATGAGGCATCGTGAGACATATCATAATACGACGGAATAATTATGGGGGACTTAGTTTTCATTGCTAAGATTACATTACAGCCAGGCAAATTTATCGTCAAAGTGAAAGGCCTGTCGCTCCACACTATCTTCCATCGTGGATCAATAGCGATCACAGTCGTTGTAAAAGATTGGAGGTTTCACCGGCGAATTATTTGTGCAAATATTTCACGGGTTTCCCACCGAGTGAAGGTGTTGAATTGTGCTACCAACATTTCGACCGTGGAATTGGCCATCGTCATCAGGATAATGAGAAGCTGGAGCAGGGATCAACACCTACATCTACATAATACCCTGCGGGCGACCGCATGGGCGTGTTGTGGTTGAATCTGGTTGAGGACATTCCTAGGAAGAGTAATATTAGGAGTCTTAAAATCACGAGGACGTGTATGAAGCAGTGTATGGGGGTAAATGAGGCAAAAGAGGTTTGCAAGGATAGGTCGGGATGAGGAAATTATTGAAGCAGAATTAGGTGTACAAATATGTATTTATGTGTGAAACTTTGTGACTGTGCCTACCCCGGAAGGGAACGGCGTGATTCATATGTATGTATGTAACTTATTCATTGGTTTTACTCGGGAGACTTTTCCCCATATTTTGCCTTCACTTGAGTTCTTCACAAACTCATCGCTCCTCAAGTGTGAGATATTTCTCTTTTTAACAGCCAGAACGTCATTTTTTATCGAAAGACAATTTATTTTGTCTCCATTCTGTCTGACATTGAACGACAAGGTTAGTATCTACCAAAGTAGGAATCATACACCTCATCAATCCCTCGTAATCTGTTAGATGCTGTGGTATGATTATTTCATCCGCAGTCATGCAATAGTTAATAATGGTTTACCAAATGGTATGGAAATCCTAATTCTAAGTCTAGTATCCACCCCTTTTAAGTGATAGAGATAATTTTATCTTCATCAAAGCCTACATCTACATCTACATAATACCCTGTAAGTTGCCGCATGGGCGAGTTGCAGGGGGTGTTTGGTCACCATTCGTGTAAAGATGTAGCGTTTTGGCAGGCGAAATGGTGACGTGAATTATTGGAGTGTATTTAGTGGAGCTCAGTTTTTATTGTGGTCGCTTATTGTTTGCGGAAAGAACAAGTTGTTCAACCTGTCTATTCGGCGGTGTATCTCTGTTATTTTGTCGCTTCTGTCAGACCTAGAGATGTAGTGAGGAGTCATGATAATATTCTCTGTGTCGCTCTGAAAAATATCAGTTCTGAATTTCTCAAGCAACCAAAGCCTAGCGTGTAGCCTCCGAGTCTCTAGGGGCTCCCACCTTAATCCCTCTAATAGTGGTGAGACACTATATTTACGCTCGTAGCAGTTTTTAACGTAGCGCGCTGCTTTTCTTTGTATTTTATTAATTTTTTTGATTAAATATTTATGGCCAGGATCTCAATACTCGCGGCGTATTCGAGGTGTGGCCTAAATAGAGCAAAATAGCATCTCTCTTTGACTTTTTCATCCGATGACGTAACGACTGTGACAACAATAGGGGCCTGTCGGCTACAACAATGAGAGAAATGTAGAGGGCAATACGTCATCAAACTGTCACCTGACAACCAAAATTACAATTATATTGAATACACCTGATTTTTCCTTACTTTTTCTTTGAATAAAACAACGGAATTGACGAATTAGCGGATGTAAAGCCACCATATGTTTGTAATTTAAGGCAAGCAATCCTTAAAACTTATATTGGCTACTTATTGCTATGGATTCTACTTGATTTTACAATCGTTTTTACCGGAAGTACGGATTATTATTAATTTAAATAAATAAAACATATATATGCAAGGAGGATGCATGCTAAAGAAGTTGATGCATGGTGACTTCTAATAAGTTATCGATGGAAAACTTCGTAAAATTGCTAGTGCGTCAGCCCGTTTGCGCTTAAGGAAAATCAGGGTTAACAAAGATGGTGGACTGACCTTGCCCACGTTTCAGCTGTTAGTATCGGCCACTATAGCTAGCGCTCTCTCCATCCACCTCAGTTGGCTAAATATACATAACTCGGGTTGAAACCCAAGAAATCTTTACTCAAAAGTCGTGCATGAAATCAGGAATTCGACCGAACCATTATCATTAATTATTATTATTAATTAATTAGTTAATATATATGTATAAATGTACAAAACTGACTGACTCATTCATCAAATTCCTGGGCATTTTTAAACAAGCTAGGTGGGTGAAATTTTCAGGCGAGGGTTAGAATTATGTGTCAAGTTGGAAAAAAATTGGAAAAATTAAAAGATTCGATTAGGCTTCGAGTTGTTGCAATTGATAGCTTTAGATGGGATCAAATGGGAAAAATGAACAATTTTAGCGTAGACTTTTTTTCACTCGTTCATTAAAATATGAAAGAATTGAGCTAAAAGATTGATTCTTTCCAAAAATATGAGGCTGAATGTTTGAAGAATCTTAGTCTTGCAATTAATTTCTCCTTACCTACCGTTAAACTGAAATTTTTAAACTTTTATTGGGGGGTTTTAAACATTTCTTTTTTCGCTCCTAAATTTTATCCAGTAAAAACTTTTACAAAGTCCCACTGTATTTAAAAGTATAATGTTTGCTAGGTAGAGCTGATGCTGCGAGTGAAATCTTGCCGTCCTTTTATCGCACCAAACATTGTTCACGAGAGCGGAAAATTCCTTTCAGGGAAAGGAGAATAGATTTCGTGGTTCGAACACGGCAAATAAGTATGGAACATCTACTAAAGCTATCTTATTCATTGTACTCTGCTGAAAATCACCTCAAAAATAACTTCTCTAGCAAAACAAAACTTCTCTAATAAAAAAAGTCTCTAACACAAATATTTTCGAATATATTTACAGAAAAATGTTTTAATAACAAATTAGTATATTTATAAATGTAAAGCGATACCAAATTTAATTTTTTTCTCATTCAGTTTTTCATTTATGTCGCTATAGTTACACTCAGACCTAACTCAACGTTCAGCGAGGATAAAAAGACTGCTTTTTCATTCACTCAGTCTGCTACCTACGCATGCAGAGAATATACGCAGTCCGGCGTGAGCAGTAATGTAAATTGGACGTCATATCCGACCGATATGCCTTCGTTACGAAGCATAAAGTTTGTTAAGTTCGCAAGAGGCCCTAGAACATCCTCGTTTGTCTTCCATTCCACCGCAACTTCTCCATTTTCCTTCATACCAACATTACAGTCTAATAACAAAGTCCTCTAGATTGCATTCTCAACACCACTCCCTCACTTCGTAGTTATTTTATGTCAGTCAAGAGCTCTCTGTTTGGAAACATACAGTAGTGGCCCTATTATGGTCTCTACAATATGGTAATTCAGCACCTCTAACATACAGCAAAGTCAACAACTTGCCGTCACAACAATTATCAAGCTGGTTCTTGTGGCGGCATGTAGATGGCTCTGACTTACAGTCGCGACAGCAATTGCAGTGCATTTGCAGCTCGGAGCTCAGTAGCGCCGTGCGGTGGCGAGCAAGTAAAAGTTTATTCCAAATAGTCTCTAAAAATGCCTTCTACTAAACAGTCTTTCCGAGAATATTAAGAGGTATCATTTTACCTCCATTTCGTAAGAAATGAGAGTTTCTGTAGGTGGATATTGCGGTGTGATGTAAAATTATATCCCGTGCTGAGAACGCCCGATGGCAAATACTATCACCTTTGAGAATGAATATCATGTACAACGGAAAAACTCAAAATATAGGTAATCTAATATTGCTATTTAGACGGAATGTAGTCTTCGCTCAACTAAAATGAATAATCTATGACAGAAATCTTATTTAATCCAAAACATTTTCTTATCATTTCCCTATAGGCGAGTTAGCTTTAGTTGCTGGCGGATAGAGGTGCTGCCAGCGTCAGCTGCATCTTAGCGTAGGGAAATTAACATTAGGTGATGCGACTCTATATTACCAGACAGTGCCTACATCCCAAACTCCCGCAGCCAGTTCTCGTCTTCTATTCTCAAAGCCCGCGTTTCTGCTCCATACAATTCTACTCTCCGTGCCAAGCTTTCTAGCAGCCCGGTCTGTGCATCGTTGAAGTGATTCTTCACTAACTTTATCTTCTCATTCCTACTCACTGTCCCCTTCATCGAATCCTGATACTAAAACCCTCCTTCGCCAGCGCAATTCTTTTCCATATATAAGACACTGTCTCTTGCGTTACTCGGTGGAACTCCTTCATAATGAATGCAAAACAAGTACTTGGTATTGATTCTACACTTTATTTTAAGCAATACGACCTAGGTTTCGGCTTATCATGCCTGATAATGTCATGATATGCCGGTACCCAGGTCGTGTTGCTTTTAGTAAAGTGTGGAATCATAGACGAGTACTTGTTTTTCATTCTATTCCATATCTTCTTGTGAATACCGATTTTATATCCAGTTTTCATCCCTATCTGGCTGGGACTTCACACCAACTTCCTTGAAGAGGTTGTTTTCCGTCGCACTTTTCCATGCTGGCATTCCGCGGTACCATCTGCTTTCAAATTCTGGGCATAAATTATTTATTCCTCCTTTCCAGCTCCCCCTGCCTTCCGGTTGACCTTATTTCGTATTCCTTTGCAGCTCTGCTGTTCTCCTCCTTTTCTCGAGTTTTCGCTTCTTCTGTCCTCTTATGGATCCATTGCCTCCTCAGAATTCCAGTTTTTTGTTTTTTGGCTTCTCTTACGCGTGTACACTGCTTTGTAGGTTCTTTTTACCCTATTCTCAAACCATTTTTTTTTCACTAAGTCCCTGTCAATACATGTATATTTGGTCAATTTTCCTTCCATTTCCCTTCTACGAATTAATTCTTAATAACTTTTTCTTCCACTTCTCTCTTCATTACTTTATAAATTTAATTAGGCTCTAGACCATCAACATATGAGACCCACTGCCGATATATGTAGTTATATATCTTTTTACGAGGTATCTTAAAGCCTTCCTTGCCAAAATCAGCTCTTCTGCAGCTGTTATCACACTGGTTTCCTCGAAACTTCATGTGATTTGAATTCGCTTTTGAGTCATTTAGTGCAAAATAGATGATGGATATATAAATGAAATGAATTAGCGAGCAGAAGCATTTCTGAGAAGTGTCAGAAGTTTGATACAGAGCAAAGATTAGCAAAGGGATTATCTATTGAATATACTACGTTCCCATCCCGACATATGATTTGGATTCATGAACATAAAGAGAAGCAATATGAGCAGATTGCAGTATGTACAGTGAGGTTAAAAGCGGTTGTGGATGTAGTCATATCAAACACAAACCACCATGCTATTACAAAGTTCCATTCATGCCAATCGATTCTTAGGTAGGGATGAATATTGAGAGAAAATGTCTTCTTTCACATAAAATAAAAAACAGTGTAACGAAGGAAACAGTGACGCGCTTGTAGTATTTAAATTTGTGCTTTAGTATGAACGGACGGTTCTGTAGTAGTTTATTAAACTTTCATTCACAAATGAAAGTTTTTTTTTAACTTTAATTAGCATATCCCACACGTGAACAAGTCATAAGGAAAGAGTTTCGCCCCGAAAATGTGTCGGGTTTTCAGTTTATCTAGTTCTGTCTTTGAATCGGATTTTTCTTGCGCTCTTTCCCTTGAATCATTGTATCAAGTTAAGTTTGAATAAACTCCACTTGTATGTACGCATTTAACAAAGTTATTTTTAATTCTTCTGTGATGGATAACATCCACGAAGTAAAGCCTACAACCCTTTACTTTCTGAATGAACTTGTAACGTTACTCATCCTCCATACCTCTTCCAAATATACAGCTCCGCAAAATTCACTAAGCTCACGGTATTAATTCCAATCTTTGCACCATATGAGGTTGTCAAGAATATGTTATAAGAGCCAACACATTACAGAAAAAGTCAACAGAGCATCTAATTCGGCCTTTCTGTACATACTTCGTGCCTCGATGTCGTTCTTATAACCAATGGTTTAATGAAATGTACTTCTCCCAACGCTCATTTGATTATTTCAGTGATATTTTCGGCACTTACGTGTGGGAAAAGTGAGACTAGGGGGACTACAAAGAGTGACAGGTTATTGAAGGCTTCACTTGGTCCGAGAAACAATCAAGAATACGGCTTATGCTCCGGATGAACAAAAAGTTAGTGGCTATGAACATTTTAGCAGATGAGAAATCCCGTTGTTTCCCAACCTATTAAATGGAGTTTTTGGGGGCCTTGAAACTCACAGTGGTGCTGACGGAAAAATAACTGTAGCCAAACTTTAATTATCTTATAAACGCCATGTAGTCTTGGACATTAGGCATCTGGGAGATCGTACTAAAGTATCAACTGGGGTATAATGAACATACTGTTTCAATATTCCTCCACCTGATAACCACTTTCCAATCTTGTTATGTGGCATTCATCAGTGTATAGTGTTTTGCGTATCACTTGGCATTAAATTAATCCACAACCAATTAGCAAGTTATCTTTTAAAGTAATGCTACTTGCTTACTGACGAAAATTTTGCATTGAATTATCATAAAAACGCTATCGCCTCTATGGTGTTTGGATCATCCGATTTTTAATAAAAATACTTCAATTTCTTCGATATTAAACCTAAAATTTCCTTTCAAAATTTAACCTACGGTAGATGATTAAAACTTCTTCAGTAACCGCTGGAGAGCGATATTGGGGTACTTATGTAAATTAACGGATATGGGAAAAAGGAGAAAATTTGCAAGCTGCAAAAAATGAGGAACAATTTTTGTTAATTTCACCCTTCCACTCCTTTTGGAATTATGCTCTCAGTGCAAATGTGGAACTACTCGTGTACTTTGAAAAAATGCCCTTTTTAATACTTTTTTGAAATATTGGTGCACTCCGTAAAGGAAAAGACTCCAGCTTTACCAGCGATAGCTTTGGTTTTCGCCACGGAACTTCACTCTTTAAATGATCTTTCGTCACAATATATTGGCTGCCTTGCAAACTGCGTTTCTTTGTTAATTGAGTGGACTTGAACCTCTTGTTCAGAAAATTAAGTAGATCTAGTACAAGTATATGTAAATGGAAATAATTACAAACAGATTGTGCCTCCCTATTTCAGTCTCAAAAACTCTTAGGTTTTATACTGTCTTCAAGGTTCTAGAACGTATGAAAATCAATTGTCATTTCAACTAAACTGCAAATCAATTCCACGCTTACCCACTTAGGGCATAGAGTTCCTCGCTAGTGTCCATCTATTACATTCCTAGAGACCTTATTTAATTCGTACTAGGTATCAAAATTCTTCGGTGTTCAACTGATTTTATTAATATAGTTGAATTATTAGTTTTTTTCCTAGTCAAGGTCACCTAAACTATACCTAAACTCCAAAGGAAAAAATTATTATATTAAGAAGTCGCAAAAAAGAGCTATTTTGTGTGATCAAATTATTTTTAAAAGACTTTATATCATCTTCATCTTTCTCTGCATAATAGAGAGATATTTCAAGTGATGTGTCTATTCACTCCGTGGCGAAATTAAACCTGTAGAAGGCATGAAAGATTTAAGCGAGACTAAATCAATAGGAGGTGACCGTAGGCTTTGTTTTGCTGCTCTTCCATTTATGTTGTTTTTTTTTTGTTTTAGTGGTTTTAATAAAGTTTGTGAAGTAACTAAGTGATATGATAAGTAGTTCACTAGACTGCAATATGCTTATAGGATTAAAAGTTATCGACTCTTATGTCGTTTTGGTACCTCACGTAGCACCTTAATGGAACTACTTTATTCCGGCAATTGCTTCGCATTTTATACTTGTCAATCACATGGTGACACAAGCTAATTAATTTAAGCCTGGAATATCTAGATAATTCATTTTTTCGGTCTCAATGAACTAATTATTATCTTTATCATCTCAGGCTTAACTTTGTGGAAGTTCATTTCGTAAATAAAAATGAAAAACTTTGTAATATTCCACCAATTTATTTTATGGTACAACTAGTTTCGTCGCAGCGGCGACATCTTCAGGTACCAAGAGTCAAGGCACAAAATATGGTCATTATATACCATCTAGGTTAGGTGTTTCGGTGGGGGAGGAATAAGGTAGGTGGAAGGGGGGGGGGTAAACCTCCTTCCACCTACCCTCCCTTCCCAACCCCCCTTCCACCTACCTTCTTCCTCCCCCACCGAAACACCTAACCTAGATGGTATAAAAGGACCATATTTTGTGCCTTGACTCTTTGTACCTGAAGATGTCGCCGCTGCGACGAAACTAGTTGTACCATAAAATAAATTGGTGGAATATTACAAAGTTTTTCATTTTCATTTATATATTATCTTCTTTGTAGACATGGGTTCAACTATTTATGATTTATTTTATTGCTCTATTTTGCCGTTTCGCCTGTTTATTATACTTCTTCAAGGGTTTTTAGAGTTTCATCTGCATTTCTTTTTATGAGATAATCATGATTTGAAATAAAGACAAATCTAATCATCCATATCTCATTTTAAAAATGTACAGAAGGAACTCTGAGCCCTGAAGAAGCATTATAAATCGTGGAAAAAACGTCGGCAAAAGAGAGTAGTAGTGCCAACAAAAGTTAATAAATAGACCTAAGTCCCCAGAGAAGATATCATAACAACCTGTAATGGGAAATAGGGGCGGGATTCAGGGGTGTGATTGCTGCGGTCGCTTAAGTGGCCGCGACATTCCCAGCCCAGGGGGATCAAGGGGAAGCATGGGAAGGTTTACGCCTCGCAGATATGCATCGCTCCCTGCAATTAAGACGGCTCCCTTAGCTGATATGCCCCATAACGTCTTACGCTTGTCTTAATTATAGTTTGAGGCGGAGATACTGGCGTCATAAGAAGTCCCCACACTTGTATTCTATAAGATTTTGTCGGTGTACTCAATGTCGGCCCATGCTGCTTTACAAGCATGGCAAAATTTTATTTTGAATTATATCACTGAGTTTGTATTACTGAGTTTTACTAAAGCTCGCGTTATTTCGAGGAATACTTTATGCATTTCAGAATGATCCTCTTAACATAGTAGATCTCGATCCCGCCAGGAATTCAATTTTTAATCCGTAAGTTGTCTCCAAGCTTCTATTTTAACGAGTTAAGCTTTTGCTAGGATTATTTAAATTGTGCCTGTTCCTTCTACCCTTGTGTTATTTCATCCGTAAATTGTATTGCAATTTCAGCCGCAGTTCCTTTCGATAGGTCTGTGACAAAAAATACGAGTGCAGTATACAAGTTGACCTATACGTTTCATTTATCTCTTTTTTGAAGTTATTTATGGGACAGGTCACTTTTACGATTCTTCATAGAAGATCATTTCGGCTAAAAACACATGCAGGAGGCTTGAGGCTTTTGCCCACATTGCCGATGCCTTTGGTCGGCTCCATGTTCACTCAGTAAGAGTCTCCTACGTTGCCGCAGCAGAATCCTCAACTATATGGCAACCACACCACACCTCATAGTGTGGTTGGCGCAATGTAGAGGACTCTGCACTCAGAGCGAAGCTGTCATAGGTAAATGGCTACACGCTTTCTTTTCCCCCTTTTTTCCTCTCAAGGCCAATTTCATTTATAAAAGTAGTTTCAAATAGCAGAAATATGGATTTTGTGAAAACATTCTCTTACTTGCTCTTGAAACCAAATTGATGGCGTGTCTTGATCAAAATTCCGTTGGAATTTCCATTAAAATTCATTAGTATACTCAGAAAATGGCTCCAATTGACATATGTTTATACGTGTTTTCTTTGTGCTTCTGCTTCTGTATAAGTAACCCAATTTGCCTAATGGCAATGGAGGATAGCTTTAATATACATACATCGATACCAATCACGCCATTCCCTTCCGGGGTTGGCAGAGTCACTAAGTTTCACTCATAAATACATATTTGTTCACTTAACTCTGCTTCAATAATTTCCTCCACACTGATCTATCCTTGCAAACCACTTTTGCTTCATTTACCCTCATACACTGCTTCATACACGCCCTCCTGTTTTTAAGACTCCTAATATTCCTCCTCCTAAGAATTTCCTCAAGCACAACTTTCTCGGCCTACCTCTACCTCTCGCACTGTTCATTTCACTCTTATATAACTGTTTCCTTATTCGAGTCTCATCCATTCTCTCAACATGGCCAAACCAACGAAGCACACTCCTTTCATATATGCCGATTACTGGAGGATAGCTGTAATATGGTAGTCGGAAAAGAAATGCTTATGCCTGCACTGGACTCAAATTTCAACTAGAATGTCAGATTGAGGTAAATACACAATTTAAACCGATAGTTCTCACAAAATGTATCATTTGTCTGCCTATCCAAGTGGCCTTATTTCAATACTCAAAACTCGCTCTGCTACTTCACGAATCAGCACTCGTTTTGATTAATTCTCCTCTTGCCCTTTCAAGCTCTAATGGTAGTGTTGCATATCTCCGCCCCATTGAGAGATTAACTACCATTTTTCGTAAGTCAGAAATTTGTTTTCCGATTATTGCTGATGTATCTTTCGGCAGCCAATTAACCGTATGACTGTCGCTAATTAATTTCATTTCCAATTATATCCATTTCATCAAACACGAAGTACATTTGGATTCATAATTATAGTTAAATTACTGCAAAAAAATGATGCAATCATAAACGACATTAGGAATTAATTATTTTCAATTTATCGCTCACTTACTGCTGGTGATGAGGAAATTCCAGTGCTCAGTATTCGTATGAAACATGTGTCAATGTCACTACTGACCCAAATTTGAGTAAACGCTATATCGTTCTCCGCGACTGTATCCATGGATTGATTTTCCTTAAATGTCTTACCTACAATAATCTCTCAAAAAAAAGCCCTTGGGTGCCTGCGCGATCAAATCTTATTTTTAATTTCTTTGTCTGCAATTTCATTTTAATTCCTCTGAAATTGAATACATTAAGATTCTCTACACTGCCGGTCTATGAGTGCAAAAGACACTTATTCTTTATAAACTTTCTGACATTTTATGTATGCCTAAAGTAAACTTGGAGTATTCCACTGAGTGTTTGTTTAACTTTCGTAAAAAAATAAAAATCATATGGACTGTATATATGGTTTTTGATTGATTTAAATGCACTGTCACAGATTCACCTCTGATATCTTCAAGTTCATTCTGATGACCCCATTTTACTCATGTTCTTTCTGTTTTCATCTCTAATTCGCTTGAGCGCACATGTTTTAACGATTGACTTCCTTCCTCGATGACCTGGCTCGATGATTTAGGTTTCTCATACAAAGACATTGCGTCGCACGAAACTGAATTCGTAGTCTATGAATTGAACTGACTAGACTGAGGTGAGACAGGGTCAACAAAAGTTAAATAAAGACAAACATAGCCTTTGAAATGGATAACTTCTCCCACAATGGAGTATATGTATTGCATTAAATAAGAAATTACAACATGCCCTTGGGCGAAATACCGTGATACAAGTATGGAGCGTTCTTGAATAAAGTCCATTTGATGAGAGCAGCAGTGAGGTCCATTTTGGTGGCCAGGGAAATGCTGGGAGCCTTGTATTGAAGTCGACGCCGGTCAAGGAGCAAGAGGCTCCCTTTTTCGTCATGCAGGTCTGAATGCGAAAAGCAGGGGAAATCTCCGAGAGAGGAGGATGGTGAAGAGAGGGGAAGTACTGTTTCCCGTTTAAATTTGGCTAAGATATCCCAGGATTGCTAGTTCACAAAGTTATGGGGTGCCTTACTAGCATATTCAGGGTATGAAATTGATCCACTGGAACAATCACGGTCAAGTAATTCGCGACCCAAGCAATGAGGGGGTCAGATCCTAGCTGTTTGTGACGTATGGCAGTTCTTGACTCAAAGGTTATGTGTTACTTTGAAGGCTGAGAGTCACGAGAAGGTTATGCTGAAATTATAATATGCAAACTAATTCTCAATCTCCGATTGCCAAACTAATGCATCGCACTAGGTTCAATAGCTGGCTGTCCGGTTGAGTTGAATGCCCATTTTCAATCAGTAGCTCTCTCAAAATCTATCACTTTTTATCTGCCTATTCGAATAACCTTATTTCTGTCTCTATCATATGCGCTTCAACATTGGTGTGGAAAAAATTTAATCGGTTTTTCACCTTATCTTCTCCATTCCCAAAAGACGCAAATGAGCATTTTGAGGCTAAAAAAAACTTTCCAATGGCCATAACCGTTCATTTTTACGCTGTCTTCATTGCCAGTGTTCAATTGGTGTCATTCTCCACCAATGCGGTGCGGAGATCGCTCGAGTGACGACGAAATTAATTTTGCCTTTTCAGGACCAACCCAATTACGTCCAGCCCAATTATGGTCAGCCTAACTACGGGCAGCCTAATTACGACCAGAGTAACTACCAGCCACAGCCTCCCATGGACCAGCAGCAAGGGATGGGGATGGGGGGCGGAGGGGGCGGAATGATGAACAGAGAAGACAGCCTCCAGGGCCCATACTCGGGAGCCCCACCCAAGGGCGGCATCAGGCCCCGAGTTGACCCAGAGGCCACTGGAGAAGTGGACCCTGAAAAGTACCCACAGGTGAGTCACGATATGTTCCCCTTGACAAGTTACTTGCATTTTATTATTACTACAATTAAACAGTTACAATAGGCCATTGGCCTGGTGGTAACAATAAAAACAACCGATTAAAAGAATAAACCTTCTACTTCTTTAATCTAATTTTTAAAATAATTTAATTGTTTGGGAAGGGCTCAAATATTTTTGCTGGTAGGTCGTTCCAGTCCCGTATGGTCCTGTTCAAGAAGGAGAACTGTTTTACATTTGTCCTTTGTGATCGGCACTTTATCTTGAACTGGTGATCATTTATCCCCAAAAAGTTTGACTTTATTATGTCCTTCCCAAATTCATCCAATGCCTTTTCCTCACTCACTAGTTTGTACATCCCACGTAGTCTGCTCCTTTTCCTCCTCACCAGTAAACTCTCCCATCCCAGTGCTCTAACCAATTCTGTTACGCTCTCTGTTTATTGTGTTTACCTAGCACATACCTAGCCGCTTTTCTTTGCACCTTCTCCAAGTCCTTCACCTCTCCTTTCTTGTTAGGGTTTCACACAAGAGATGCATCTTTGGGTGTATTTTATTTACCCACCATAGAGATACCATATGGTGACAGTTGTAAGTTTAGCGTAAAATTCCCCTCATTTCCTCAGCCCAGTAGTAGGGATGGGAATGAGAAGGAAAAGTGTAATTACCTACTCATAAGAATAATAAGAATAATTTATTGCTCAACAGTTTTGGTACAATGTTGTGTACAAATATCAATGAGCTTCAGGCAGCCTTAAAGGTCACATAGCTATGTGGAGACTGTCTTTCATAAATGAAATTCATTGCTGACTTTAAACAAAAATGCTTTCAAAAGCATATATAATAACAGCAAAGACGATTCTATTTCAGCCCAATAGTGAACAAGAAAGGCAGAGACAATAATAATAATTCATCTTGCTTACATTCGTATGAAACACTAATTATTACAAGTTATAACATAGGGTACATGTATATATACATACATTACAGATATAGTGTAGAACATCAATTTTGTTATGTGCCAATATCCATTCCTTTGAAATTTTGAAAAACCTTATCTTGTTTTTTAAACTTTTTAAGGATTCAAGTAAGTCATTAAATACTTTTGGCCCCAAATATAAAAAGGATCTCTTAAACAATGTAAACTTTGGTTTTTGGAGCCATGTATTCAGCTTCCTTCTTAAATTATATGTATGGTCGCTATCAGAAACCGTGGGCAAATTGCCACTCTTCATATAAAATAATTTCAGAACCTTAAAAAGTAAACATGTATTTGATGGGAAGAATTTTAAGTCGAACAAATAGTGGGTATGAATGTTCATATTTTTTACTTTTTGTTGTAACTCTAATTATCTTTTTTTGTAGCAACATATCTGGAACTAAGGAATTGTTATATGCTCCTCCCCAACAAATCAGTCCATGATCTATTTTAGAGTTTGCAATGGCTTCATAAAGAATTTTTCGGGAGGAAATTGGACACTTGTTACGAATAAAATACAACTTGGGAAAGCAATTTCGGAGAGGACTTATAATCTAACCAACTAGCCAACCAGAACCAATGATGATTACGAATTAAAGTATGCATCACTGTGCAAATCCCCATAGATTTAGTAACAGGACGACCTAGGTTTCGACGAAGCTCGTCATCATCAATTATTATCAATCAAGTATTACAAGAAGACATAGAATATATAGTCACATGAATCGTCCTCCCCCGATTCGTCTCTCTTCTTTTTTCTCCCCCAAATCGTCCACCCCGTCCTCTACCTCCCTCGATTTGTGTGACTATATATTGTGTCTTCTTCCTCTTCTCTGTCTCTATTCTTCTCACCCAAATCGTCCTCCCCGTCCTCTACCTCCCCCGATTTGTGCGACTATATATTCTATGCCTTCTTGTAATACTGTACCTGATGATGACGAGCTTCGTTGAAACCTAGGTCGTGCTGTCAATAAACCTATGTGGAATAACCAAGTTATACTTCTCATTTACAATACTGGCTATTGCTACATCACGCGATGCCATTATTACCTTGAGGATGACGTTGTATGACGAATCCATGGTGGATGTTAAAGGAAAACAGAGGGGTTTACTAAATGATACATCATTTATTGTGATTAACTTCCTCGAAATGAATCCTGACACGGTAAATTGTATTTATACGAAACTGTCCGAGGGAAGTCTTGTGCTTCCCGTAGGGTTAATAATTATCCCATCAGGGATTGAATGCATTCAATGAAATGTAAATGTAATTTTACACACAGCATGGAAATAGGATACAAGGTGTGTCGAGGTGAATGAAATTTAATCTAAAAAAATATATTATTAACATGATGAAACTATGTGATAAAATTAATTTCATTTCAATATCCTCTTTTTTTCTTATTTTTGTATGATAAATGTTGGATTTTCTGTTACATGGCAATGTTCTTTTACAAACGCAACAATTTCGTGAAAATAAACTGATTCATAATTTTAATAATATGCATAAAATATAGCACACTACTTCAGAAAACTAAATTTCGGCGACATATGAACTAAGATTGAAATTAATGAAAGAAACTTCGCAGTTATTTACCCTATTCATTAATTTTCATGCATTCACCAATCTTGATTGAAAAAATCTACAGGGTCATTTTTCAAGAAAAATACCGACCATATCGGTGACACGAAGTTTTTTTCACTTCCATTTATGCATTTCACTCACACGTATGCGAAGTTTGAGGCAGATCTGTGAATAAAGAAAAATCTCTCCAGCCACATTAAGATAGGTCTCAAAGCAGCCAATTTACTTCCTTAATCGAGGTCGGGCGGAGTTATCCGAGGCAACTCAACCAGGGACTGGCTTGTAATTTAACCGCCCCCCGAACAACTAACCGACTAAGGAGGATTTCACCGACGCCGGCCAAATCTCCGAAAACGATGGTAACTTTCCATGGAAGGTGGAAGGTCTAAGATTTTTTTCCGACTTAAACAAAAACTTATTATGATGTTTACTACATGGCCCGCGCTAACCATTCCAGCCACCCTAATAATTTCAACACATGGATTCAACCGATTTAAACCGATAATTCCATCGACTGTTAAATAAGTCATGCAGCTCTTGGGATGGTATAATTCCCACAAATGCCTAATTTTTCTTCCACCTGGCATTATTGAACGAACTGTAGAATATGGTCAGTTCCTACACTCCTCTCAACTCTTCATTTCTAGGGTGAAGAAGCCAGGGCGCGATTACTCCTTTAATTCCGTTGAAATTTCTTAAGGATCACGTTAAATCCCGGTGAAGGGGGTGGAGGCTTTTGGGAGTTTTCTTTTTGCTCCAATTTGCTGCTCTATATGAAACAAAAACTGTGAAGGTGTTTTCCATTTCCCTTTTAACCGTGTGCTCTTCCAAACAGTTTGATTGCACAGAGTTTGTGTGCACTGGGGCTTGTCAGAGAAGAAAAAAACCTCGGAAGTTGCATTGGCGATTGCTGTTTTGTGCATTGACTATAGTTCATGTCGTCAAATATGAATAATGTTGAAATTTGGCACATTTTTGGTAAAAGCTTTCCTTCCTTACCTTGTAGCTCGAACGAATTCGTTAATTATTTGGTAAACATTTGCCATAACTAATTAGATCCTACAACATGCTATTTAAGGGCGTTTCAGCAAGATTTTTCGGTAGCCCGTAAAGAGATCATATTCAAATTTTATTTTTAAAGTTAAGCTGCTGCACGACGCATGAAGTAAATATTATTCCATTAATGACGCAAAATTTGGCTTCAGGTCACTGAAACTTTCAGCAGGGAACTAAATACACAACAACAAGGTGTTTACTTGGCTCATTCTTGCATGTCGCAGACTGAAGAATAATACAAACTAAGTAGCTTAGAAGTATTACAGTCTAAACACCATTAATTTTTGGATGAGATCAATTCGATGCAAATCCCAATTTTATCTTTAATGAAGTCCCTCTGAAATGTATATCCGTATCATTTCTCGTTTAAAGTGGCTGGTATTTTCAAGCATCTCTTAAGTATGATAGTAGCTGGCTAACATTTTCTAAGTATTGAAAAGATGAGATATTTTTCATTACGATTAAGTCAAATTCATCAAATTTGAATGTGATGTGATGTCTCGCTCAAGCCACCTTAACGATGGATTAGCGAACGTTTCGTCATAGAATATCGTTCCATTCGTAGTTCATCTGCGCTGAAGTGCTCTAATGCGTTCCGATCTCCGCTAGTCTAGGGACCTTCAATCGAAAGTTACCTTCGTTTTCGGAGATGTGACCGGCGTTGGTGATACCCTCTCTGATCGGTTAGTTGGTCGCGGGGGGGAGGGCAGTTTAATTACTAGCCAGCCCCTACTTGAGCCGCCGTGTTCCCGCGATAACTCCGCCCGGCCTTGCTTATGGAGGCTCTGCGGCCAAAACCGGCGCGATCTCTTCCACTTTAATGAACCCTTACGGTATAATTTATGAAGGACCACAGTATCAACTCAGGGAACACTGGAATATTGGGGGAAAATTCTCGGACAAACATAATTATCGATGGCAGCTTCTCCTCGTACCATCAGTGGTCGTTCAATCCTAAGATTGGTTGACTGCAGCCCTCCACTCTTCCCTATCTAATGCTAGACCCCTTACCTCCTGGTATCTTTCCATATGTACTGTCTTCTTTATTTGGTCCATGAACTCATTCCTGGATATTCCTCTGGGGAATTTTCCCTTCATTATACTTTCTATTATGTTCTTCAAAAACCCATTGTGTCTCAGGGTGTGTCCAATCCATCTGGTTCTTCTTTTCTGTAAGGTGTTCCATATGGTCCTTTCCTCTTCTACTCCTCTATTCTTTTCATCATTTCTTATTTTTTCCGTCCATTTGATCTTCAGAATCCTCCTCCAACTCCAGGTTTCGAAGGCTTCTATACTTTTCTGGTCAGCTTTTCCAATGGTCCATGCTTCCAGTCCATAGAGTGCCACGGTCCAAACGAATGTTTTTTCGTACTGTGTTCTGGTTTTTAGTCCAAATTCATCGTATACCAATCTAAATTTCGCTGGTTTGAATCCAGGCTGGGTGGTTTTACATCTTCCAAGGGATGATTGCGCTTATTTGCTTATTCCTCTAAATCTGTACTAATCTGGCCGCAATTAGCCAAAGCTGTGGTTATTAGTAGGATAATTAGTATACATATTCCAGCTTCCTGATAGCTTTCGGGAAAGCTTCCGTGTGTTTCCATTTTAGTTGACAACAGTTTCGCGAGCGTTCCAGCTCGCTTCTTCAGGTATGAAGAAACTGTTGCCTGTCGCGAAACTGTTGCCAACTAAAATGACACCACGCGGAAGCCATCCCGAAAGCCATCAGAATTCAAGACCACTTCGCGGAAGCTTTCATGATAACTTATAATTACAGCTGCTGATTGGTAGATTTTTGGAGTCTTTGGGGACATCTTTTCACATTTCTCCACATTTCTTGCGATTTATCACTTCTCTCTTAAGTACCCCCATGTCTCTCCTAATGCTACTAAAAATGCCTACCCTCTCTTCTTTCCTCTTCCGCGCTTGCGATGAGTTCTCCTGACTGTCGATCTCTTCATCATGCTCAAAGTTCTCTCAACCCTTCATTCGTCTACTCTGATTTCTCCTAATCTCTATCTCTAAGTTGGTTATAAGGACCAATTTTCAAATCTTCGCTTTATTCAATGCTTCATTTTATGAAGTAGTACTGGAATACATATAAGAGTTTTTCTACGTTTTTCCTAATGAAAAAGTGGTTTCTTCAGCATTCCATGATGATCACCTCTAATACTTCCTTTTTTATCTTCGCCGTCAGCCTAATTGCTCGCTTCATGTGAACCAAATCTACGTCTCGTATGCCCTTGCACACGTCCTCTCTCTGCCAGCTAGTTTTGAAATGATCAAGTTCCCAACCTACAGAGCACCACCTTCCATTTTAGAGTTAATATCAGCCTTTTTCCTTTCGTCTCCACTTATACACCCCCTCGACAAAACCACCTATCGTGAAAAACTCATCGGATATAAACTAATGCCAGAGATATCACCGTCATTTATCTCCTCCATGTGATATCTTATTTACGCTCGTAAGAGAATAGGAGAAAATAATTAGGGGTCATATGGTATTATGGTGTAAGATATTGTGACAGAAAAGTGTTTTTTAACCTTGTTAATCTTGATCCAGCTATAATTTGAACCTTGGCCTTTATTAGCAATGAGCTACTAATTAGTTGATTCAACATGTAATTCTTTCATCCTCCTGTTCTATGGAAAAAATCTTCTCGTGAAACTTAAACTTGGCTAGAATAATGTACCCTCATGCCATATCGGACTTGGCTCTTGATTTTTTTATCCACAATTTCGACCGCTGAGTTAAAGAACTCAATTATTACAATTTTTTGTTGCTATGAACTTGAATTTAGTTTTGTGCCAGAATAATGCATTTAGATTCTGTAATTAAGCAGAATATCAAATGGAGGAAAAAGAAGAACTAATTCATTAATATACTTAGCGCTAATACATGAACTGTAACTGCCCCTTGAATTATGACTGTAAATAGTTTAAATGAATAGATGCTATTATGTACTAATTCCTCCTTAAATAACAGCACATGGAACGATTCCTTGCATAAATTTAGCAACCAACAGTACATATGACAAAGTTGACCTCTTTACTGTAGTGAAATATTTTTACCAAATGAAATTTCAGAGAGGCTGGTTGAAATTTTCGTTGCAGTTTTTATGTCATAAAACTTTTTATTTGTGAAATTTCCAATAGCTGCATAAGTTTCTCAAAAATGTTACCACTCGGAGTTTAAAAAATATTAAAACCCTGGCGAAGCTTAAAAACTTAAGTAACTACCTCTTGGTATGCACGTTATCTTATCGCCACTACTTAAAATTTTACACCTCATACTTAATCATTCTTTCTTTCGCTAACTTTTGTGTCACTCTTTTTCAGAAACTTTTATACATATTTAGAAAAAATGTTTAAAAGTGCCAATGAGGATATTATTTTAAGTTTCTATGATTATATCATGAGTCTTGCTCAAGGGGTTGTCCTGAGAAATAAACATAACTTAGTCTCATGACATATCTTACTACGATAGATTAATTTTAATCTGTATGAAATTTAATTCAAATCCAACCTTAAATTTCATAACCCCGGCCGTCATACTTGCACAAAAGGATTTTTAAACGTGTATTCGTTTGCTCAAAAGGCCTATACATACTAGAAAACTAACAGTACGAGTGGTTGCGTTAAGCATCGTTCTTTAAAAATTATATTAAAATTTTCACTCGCTCAAATGAATGAATTTATGCCTAGAAACATGTTTTACTGATGAGCATTTCTTTTGCTCAGTTTTACTCGCGCAAGAGTGCATGCATTCTTGTTGTAACGAGCTCCTGCAAGACGAGAGCAAATCCATCATTGATGTCACGAATGAAGTTGACGTTTTTAGGCATTATTTGGTGAAAATAGTGGATGAAACTCAATTTTGTCATAATTTACTACAAATACATTAACAAAATCGACGCATAATGACGTTTTTATCTGAACCTCAGACTAAATTGCTTCTCAACAATCAACAACCAACTTTGCCTTGATATATTTTAAACCGTCTTTATTATTCTCTCTCTCCTTCCTTCATGCCTTACGCAGCCGAAGGAAAGTACGCACAAGATCCGCGGCCGCACAGATGTCCTCGAGTTGCTCTGCGGCGGGGCCGTGGACCCGGAGCTGCTCACTGCCAAGACGTTCTACTTCTTCTTCTACTCGGCCTTCGGCTCCCTCTTCCCCCTTATGGCCGTCTACTTCAAGCAAATGGGCATGAACCCAGGACAGTGTGGAATGCTCATCGGCTCCCGCCCCTTCGTCGAGTTCCTTTCCGCGCCGTTCTGGGGATCACTCGCCGACAGGTTAGTCACCATTTTACACGCTGTAAAGTTGAGTGGAGAATACTTTTGCATGCTCCGATTTTCATTTCTTCGGACCAATGCTCGTTTTTCTTACTGCTACATATTACCCTGAAAGCCACCTGAAGTGTGATTGGCAAGGGTGTTTCATACCTGCTCCATGTACAGATTGCGATTATTTGGCACTCTTCGGGACTATCTGACTTTGCTCCAAACAAGCGGTTGCCCCATTAATGTAATTTATTACGTGATTACATGAAATATTTTCCTGGTATGAAAACAAAACCCAGCTTATCATCGGAAGAGTTTTAAGAGTATACTCGTCTTAATCAAACGGCATGCTGTTGCCATTAAGAGAAGAAAAATAAGAGATGTTCTTCTATTGGGCTCTTCCAGATTTGTTCCAAATAAACGACTGTCCCCAAAGAGTCAAATGGTGGAGTCTATTGGTGGCCCAAGTGGAGACCCAAATGTACGGAGTCTATTTTACTACTTATGACTTTCCTTCTCGCATTAGCCAACCTCCTGATATCCTCATATATCCTCTCATCTTCCGCAAATATTCGGCCAAAGTAGGTGCACAAAATTTTGCTCCAAAAGTATTCAAAACATATTTTACGGCAGATGGTATTATTTCTCTCGTTTACTAGGTTTTCATGTAATAAACCTACATCAGAATCGATTTATTAACGTTATGAATCTCAGGAGAAAACTTTCCGATCTGTAAAATTATGAAAAAAAACTCGGACAAGATCTACCTTGTATTTGATTGAGCACTTATAATGATTATTTTCAGCTTTACAATGATCTACCAGTGGGTAGAATACCTATTCTCTGATTATGCTCGAGTGGTTTGTTGGTGTAATTCATTTGACTTTCAAGAATTAAATATTTCACCCGCTAACTTCAGGAGTGTAAAAATTCAGAGAAAGTTCGAAAATTCGAAAAAGAAGAGATTTTTCTGGAAGCAAGAAAGCGGGGCTGAATATAAGGGTGAAAACCACATAATAGCGAGTGGAGTAATTTACGTACCTGGGTAGTATTTTGGAGAATTGTATTAGTGGTAGGAACACAAGATGCAATTTCTAAATGAGGAAATTGATGAAGAAAAGCGTAGTGAAAACTGTAATATGGAGCGTGGCACTGAATGGGCCGAAGACTTGGTCATTGCAAAGGGAGGATATACGTAGACTTGAGCCGTTTGAGATGTGGGTGTGGAGAAGGACGGAGAAGGTGAACTGGGAAGCGAGAAAGACAGACGAGGAGGTATTGGATATGCTTGGAGAGGAGAGGAAGCTTGTACGAAGGTTTGGAGGAGGTGAAAGGGGTGAATGGAGGGTGTTTTGAAAAGAGAGGGTTGATAGAGGGGAGAACACTGGAGAAGCGTGGAAGAGAAGAGGATAGGAATTCTGGACGAAATAAGAAGAGGAAGGCGATATGAGGACTTTAAGGGATCAGATGGCAGATCTCTAATAGGAGGAAAACAGAACGAAAAAGTTCTGTCCAAAAACCTACCAATCAGAAGGTTGAATATTCTAATAAAATTAATGTATTTCTGTCAACTGCGCTCTTAACTTGAACGCTTATACGTTGAGGTGACTGAAAAAATATAATTACGTGTTATCCTACAGGTTATGCTATTTGTTAGACTCAAATTAGTGCGGATTGCATAAGCTGAAGGATAAACATAGTCTCATTATTGCCTAGTCCTCATTAGGCGTTAAATAATGAAGGGCTCAGAGAATATGTATAGATTGATGAATTGAAAATTTATTTTTCAGCGTGCGATGAAATTGGTGCGAAGTTTACTGAACAACCGCTCAAATTGGCCCAAGATTAGAGTATCCAAGCGATCGATAAATGGAAATTCCGTTGCATTTGGTCTGGCATTTCCATCTATAAATGAGCTGCATGGAGATGGAATTTTTAGACGAACAATTTTTGACACCGGGAAGGGAGTTCACCTATAAATAATCTGTTGAATTTGGCTCTGGAAAATTCGTAGGGCGATCGATAGGAGACATACGGAAGGCAGTTTACGTGTCCCGTTAATAATATCGTTGGCCGTGGCAATGGGAAGCCCCACCAAATATGAATTTTCTGAACATTGAGGGCAACATGTAGGAACTGCAGAACATGTAAATAAATGAAAAAAGCACCAAATAGAGAAAGCGGGTGAGCTGCTGTCAATCAACCAAGGGGTTGAGAATTAAAGTAGCGAGGGCAACGTCATTACTTTTGACAAAATATAAATAAGTCCATAAGTGCCGAGAAAAAACTACGAGCAATGAAAATACAGATTTATGGAAGTTCAATACAATTTCAGTAATTTTTATGTTACTTCCTTTGTTTTAAAGCAGTGGCTGAAGGCTGAGTTATTATAAATTTTATCCTGCCGATTATGGTAGGATTTGAATGACGGAGTATACTCTGATATTTTTCTATAAATATATTTTTCCTCGCCCCATTTCTGTCCAAAGCTAAGCATATTTGAAACATCTCTCAATCCTGTCATACGTGTCCGTCCTTTGCCCATTATTTTTGTATCATATTTTTTCAAAAGCTGGTTTCGATATTTCCTTTCATCTGGTTACCTGTTTCAACCTCCTACTCGGCTTCCTTATCTCCTTTAGTGACATCTTTCATCTACGTCTACATCTATAAAATACCATGCAAGCCACCACTAGGGTGTGTGGCATGGGGTCATTCCACACAAGACATGCAACACTCATTCCAGCTGAAATCAGAACCGCGCATGTTCCCTCGTTAAGCCAGGCGCAGGCCAAAAGCAGTCAGGATGACAATACGCGGTCAGACCAGAATAGGAGAGTGATGTGTAAACGAATGATGGATTAATATTTTTCCTCTCCTATATTTAGTACCTCTTCGTTTTTCATCCATTTTCTTTGTTTTTGTTCCTGTCCTTTGTTATAAAAATCTTATTTACCCTATTTCTCTCCCAACCTTCGAACGCCTTCAATCTGTTGTCATTCTCTAATCTCTGGGTCCACATCCGGACCAAATATTACCCAGCAATCCAGTATAACTACTCAATCTTTATTTTATACATTTAGTTCCAGAGTGTATTTAGAGAATGAAAACTCACAGAGCATATAGTGAATTTTTATTCTTTATTATGGAAATCAAATAGTTACACCAAGTGACGCTTTTGATACCAGGTGTAAATTATAAAGTCCTTCTACACCCACACGACCCAGTATGTAAGAGCCTTGTGGTGTGCTTTTGACTTCACAAGCATTACTGTGTAAAGTTTAAACCTGGGACGGAATGCATGAAATATATGGTAGAATTTTTCAAAAGTGACATAATTTCTAATTGTATCATATTTTCCTTGTTACCTTGATGTGAAATGGTGCTACGACTAGCTAACACGCCCGGGAAACTGGGGTATTTAGGGATGATCTTCTATTAAAAAAACTTTGGGAAGCTCCATAATTAATTTACTCCGATCTAGGTTTCAGCATTCCTACTGTTGTTATCGATTTTCCTGATTATGATATTTAAACCCACTAAACCTTGGTGCATTGATAAAATACATACCAATCACGCTGTTCCCTTCCGGGGTAGGCACAGTCACAGATTTTCACTCACAAACACACATTTGTGCACCTAACTCTGCTTCAATAACTTCCTCCATACTAACCTATCCTTGCAAACCTCTTTTGCCTCATTTACCTCCATACACTGCTTCATACACGCCCTCCTGTTTTTAAGACTCCTAATATTCCTCCTCCTAAGAATTTCCTCAACCACATTCAACAACTACTTTCTCGGCCTACCTCTACCTGTTGCACCATTCATTTCGCTCTTATATATCTGTTTCATTATTCGACTCTCATCCATTTTCTCAACATGGCCAAACCAACGAAGCACATTCCTTTCATATACATCCATTACTGGAGCATCTAACCCACATTCATTTATTACCCATTCATTCCTGACTCTATCCATCCTACTTTTTCCGCAAACACTCCTCAGATAGCTCATGCCCACGGCGTTTAGTCTACTCTTATGCCTATCCTGACATACCTTTGTTTCACTACCATACAACAAAGTGGGGAGAGGTACACTTTGGTACACGGCGATTTTCGCTTCCTTAGACAAGCACTCATTCCTTGATATGCTCCACATGCTACCTACCACTTTCCTTCCAGCATTCGCACGTCTCTTTATCTCCTCATCTATCCGTCCATCTTTCATAAACATCTTACCTAAGTACACAAAATCATCCACTTGTTCAATTACTTCTCCATTCGCCCTCATACAGTTATTCTACCCATTCTCCTTGTCAAAAACTACTACTTTAATCTTGCGCGCATTTACTCTCAATTTTATTCTCTCTGCTGATTCTCCAAACTTATCTAGGAGCTTCTGTAAAATAATCGTGAAATTTTATTTGGCTGAAAGGTAAATTGTGTCAACCAGTTCTACCGACCCACACCGCATGCCTCTATTTGATGTTTTTAAGGATTAATTTGCTTTAAAATTAAATAACGAATTGGTTGCATGATAATTTCCCATCCTTTTTACGCCCACCTTTTGTCTACTGGGATATTTGGGCATGATCTTCAAGAAAATACTTTGTAACATTCTTCAGTCATTTCATTCACTCCTAACTAGATTCCCTCATTTCACTATATTGGAGCTTCATGGTGACAGTTGAACTGTTAAAATTTCGGTCGTAATATTTGATAAATCGTAGAATTTTAGAGAGTTTTCTCAATCATGATCTTCGTCTACCAATCCCAATAAACTACGCCTGACACTTGGAAGACTTGGCTGTGAATCCCGTTCAGTACATAATATTTAAGCAATGAATTTATACGGATTACCATTGTCCCACCCTTTTGTAACGCCTCCCGTTTCTCCCGCAGGACACAGAAGGGCAAGCTCCTGCTACTGGCTTCGCTTTCTTGCTGGATCCTCTTCACTGTGCCACTTGGCTTCATCCAGCCTCCGGCCACGTCGTGCATCCTTCGCCACAACCAAACCGAATACGTTTTGCGGACGCCGGGCGCCGAGGACGAGACGCGGTTCTTGCACAAGCGGAGCGTGGATGAGATGCCGGAGGAGGATGATGAGGACGAAGTGGAGGTCGTGATGGAGGCGCGGGGGCCGCCGCCGCCCCCGAACGCCAGGGGGGCGGAGCTCATGCTACCCCCTTACGGCGCCGAGACGGCCAAGGAGGTGAGCTAACTAATGAGATGCGACGTACGCGTCTCCTCTCTAAACGTTAAGTAAGCTTGTACTGGGTGTGTGAAAAGCCGGGAATTGTGCGATACGCTTGGGAATGTTGAGGATCAAGAAGATTTTAATTTATTTGTTTTTTTTAATTTGATTTTATTTTACGCGCCCCTTATCTTGACTCATATTATGTCCTAGTGTACTTTTTCTTTGTCTATAATTTCCCATCAACAAGTATTATCAGCAATCCTAAGGAACTAATCTTATTTCACTTTCTCATTCTCTTTCCTCTGTTGTCTCTCCGCATTTTTTTGTTCATGTTGTTGAAAGGCATGCGTTAGCTTTGACTCGAAAGGATTTGTAGGTTTTTGAAACCCGCTATTTGTGTTTTCTTACGTCTTCTCGTGTTTTTCGGCAGTTGATTTCTTCAAATATACCAACATGTTTTTGCAACGTTGCTCCAGACTCGAAGTACGAACCAGAATTGGAAGATTGCCAAATACAAAGGTTATTATGAGGAAAGCGAATCAAGATAGCAACTATTTGAAACCCATCTTAAACAGAGTCGAATAACGAGTATGATGAAATTCAAATATGATGAGTCCGAGTGTGTTAGAAAAACTTGAATAAACAATATCTGAGTTACTGTGTTTGTTATATTAGATAGTTCATCCCAACTAGAAGAAAATCATAAAAGGGTGATATTTCTAAAAACCCTCTGGAGACTGCTTTTCTCTTACGCTAATGGAGGTATTAGGATCTTCTGCATGTTCGGAAAATTTTATCATAGGGTCTCGGAATATTATGGACAGAAAAATAAATGCACTGATAACCTATCTGCTACGTACTTTTCTGGCGATTTTAGCGTAGATGTTGTTCACGCTATCAAGAACTCTAGACTGTCTTGTTTTGATAAATCAATAAGACAGATTACTGCTGGTAAATGGGAGTTGTGTGAAGTTCATCACATAGTGGCCATAACCAAATGCTAATGTATTGTGTAAAACTTATCAAACGTCATGGTATAATTACATGAAATACATAATCAATTCTTTGGTTACATATTTTATGTACTATATGTTGCTCAACAGCAACATTTTATAGCAATTTGGACAATATCTTGAGAATAGCCTCTCATGAATCTAAAAGTTGCTTAACCATTTCCAACTTATGCCTAAATTAATTTCATTTCACCATTGATGAAATATATCTAAGGAATAAAGTTTTATTTAATTTGGAATTGACTGTTTTGTCATGATATCTTTCGTCATTTTTTCTTCATCCAAGTAGTACATTTGTATTCAGCTTGTGGGTCTATTTTCTAGCAGTTGAAGTTAGATTGAGTGCCTGCCCTAATAAGATTTCGATGATTTTTTTCAAGATGTAACTGACTGTGTACTATCATGTGAGGTAATATCACAATATGTAATAATTTCATAAGCCAATCTCCATCATGATTCCTGGAGTTCATTTTGTGAAGAAAAAACTCAGGTAGACCATGCCTGACGAGGAAAAAGGATTGCACAGAGCCACAGAAAACATCACTAAATTGAATAGGCCAGTATTTAACTTCGGAGTGTGTTCCATGGATATATTCTCAATGTCCAATACAAGATCTATGGCACATATTTTCGTTATTTCTTCACGGTTGGTTACTTTCCATTTCTGAGCCCGTGGACATAAGAATTTGCCCTTTGTCTTGATCAGGCTCCTCATGAGTCCACTCATGGTCCTGAAGCCTTGGTGCATTCCAAGGGCGAAGGTCCTTTTCCCCCAAACCTTCAAGGGAGAGGACATCATTCCTCGAGAACAACGGAGGGTGAAGGAGAGGCCATCATTGAGGCTTTGGTGAGTTTGCGAATGAGCATTTTGTTGTGAGATTAGATTTTCAACAGTTGCGATTCGAGCATGGCAGGTGCTGCTTATCTAAGATCTCCATTGTAGAGACAAGAAAATTCATCCCACGACATTATTATAGGCAAAAAAAATTTTCATTAAAAATCTACTTATTCTGAATTCACCTAATACTTTATTGAGGTCTCAGCAAAGACATTAAAATCCAGGTCTGAAATATTAAAAGATCCAAAACTAATGATTACGTGGGCATAAATCCCTCCTTGTTAAAATATTTTTAAATATTTATTACTCATGGTGTATGGTGTCTTTCCTGAGTTTACAAAATGTGGTTGGGCTCCATTACCCATTTGCTTTTTTTTAAATGTCTTAAAATTAATTATGATAAGCGTTAACAATCAGGAGGAAGTAGGCAGTCATGTACTTTTTTTCTAATGAAGCTCATATACTTATAATACTTTGGATAAATTATTATATGACTTCTGAGGGTTGTACATTTTTATTGCATCTTCAAGCACAGTGAAGTCTTTTTAATAGCTTAAACAAATTACCTAATGACTCTTCATTATTATCATGAGATATTTTGTATTACTATTTTGAATATTTACCATGCTTGACCTATTCACCTACTTTGTTTTAACAAGAGGGGTGGTAGGGTCCAGTGGCATTTGCATGAAAACAATAAAGATTTTTTCTATATGCTGACTTGGATCAGACTCGGTGTTGGAAACAGATAATCCCATGACTGCTGTCTTTTTGCATACTCTTTTTCAATCTTTACTCAAAATCTGTAAGGACTGTGCATGTTTCATACTTATCTTTCATTCTCTTTTTGGTGTACCCAATTTTTTCTCTTCAAAAAGCATGACAACTTAATACCTCTAAAATAGGCATGCAGCAATGACTTAAAGCATGCATCAACTCCTAAGGAAGTGAAGTTACACCAGGGTTGAAATTCGCTATGAAAAAATCATTTGACTTGACCGGGATTCGAACCCGGATCTCCCAATTGCCGGTCAGGTGTGTTAGGTGGCTTGGTGGTGTAACTGGCTAACACACCTGACCGGCAATTAGGAGATCCGGGTTCGAATCCCGGTCAAGTCAAATGATTTTTTCATAGCGAATTTCAACCCTGGTGTATATGCACCCGTGCGAGTGACTTCGTACCACATCATTTGTTAAATGCAATGTTTGGAAGTGAAGTTAATTCAGCACACAATTTTAACCTGTGATATTTGTCATTACATTCTCTTAAGAGGCCCACAAAAAAATTTACAGCTAAATCAAGTAAAATAAACCAAGGATTTCATTGCACGTCTCCAGTCAAAACAAGTACAGTTTATTTTTCTACTACATCCTATCTGAGATTCCTTTTGAGGAAATGGATTGCATATTTTATTTCTCTGTAGTCCGAAACTGAACTTATAGTTAATAATCAGATCACAACTTCACCGAAAACAGATGCCATTTCATTATTCCAAAGAATCTTATCGTTTCGCTTCAAAAAAGAAAATATTATGGTATGCCAATAGGTCACACTCTATGGTTCATCTAATGCAGAAATATCAGACGAAACAAAAGGATAGTTGTTGTTCATCTATGTGATTTGAAAAGGCCACTCACACATATTAGTCACTCTAAGAAGTTACTGAGATAGTTGTGATCTATTTCATTTTGGTCCAGCAGGATACCAAAACACCAGCTTTGGAGGAAAAAAACTATCTTGAGGTGCGTAATTTTGTTCACCCTCTCTTCAACTACAATTATATCGGCAATAAGCATGCTCAGTTTCAGTGAGTGCCAGTCCTTATGCTTGATACCATGCTTGCATTCTCGCATGTCATCTTTCTATCTTTCCTTCATTCTCTTTTGAATAATTCTCGGCAAAATTTTTAATTGTGAACTACACAGATTTGTCAGTTATTAGTTGATTTCATTCTTGCCAACTGCTCAAACTCATCAGAATGAGGTGAAAGAGGAAATGCCTAGCATCTCATCCCCAGTGGCGCCAGGGGGCTCCCATGCATTCCTCCACCCTGCTTTGACCTCTGGGCCCCTCCATCCAACGTCCACCACAAAGGAAACATTAGTGCACCACTCGTCTCTTGCCTCTCTGCATCGTAACGATCCAGCCCCCCCGACCGAGGGCATAGGCAATGAGGACAAGGGGGCCTCGTCAACTCCAATGGGGATGCATCCCCCGTTGGTGGCCGCCCAGTTAGATGGAGCAGAGTCAGTCGAAGTTTCAAATGACATTAAGGCACGTACAGAACTCGCAAATTGCTGCTCTCAGTTATGATTTTCTATGTCTGTTTCCACCTTTCTCCCCACTTTAACTCAACTAGTATTATGGCTGGAGGATATAAAAATCTAATGTTCTATGCGAAAATTTGAAAGAGGAAAAAATCATTCCCCTGGACCAGGATACAAAATTAGATCCCATGAATCATGCCAAGTACTTTATCTAGTCCCAGGTAAAAATATGTTGTATGTAACTGCTTTGTAAATGGTCTGTAATTGCTCCCCAAGCTAAAATCTGATCTGAAAGTGGTCTGTAAAGGGATTGAACTGATCTGGACTTTAAGAAGTATCAAGGTGTTTCAAACCCAGATCAGTAACACAGACCACTTCCAAATGAGATATTAGTCTTTTATAGTAGTTGCAGACCAGTTTCATAGCAGTTACATCCCAGTTTCAGAGCAGTTACAGACCAAATATTTTACATGGGAGTTAGACTACTGTTCAACATTGAGCATATTTCATCTTTTGAAGCCATTTAAAGTAAGGATACTAAAGAATTATCAGTCACATTTCATCATGTTTTTAAAACAAACAAAAGGGAATCACCCTTTACTGAAATCCAAGACCATTCTTGTTAAAATTCCTAAAAATCCTAAAACACATGCTAAGTGCCATTTATGGTTTTCCCCCAGAATTTTCATGATTATATAATTATCTCCTGATGGCATGGAAGTAAAAATCCTCCATTATTACACTCAAAGAACCATTCTCAGGTTTAGGAAAAAACTGACAGTTGAGAGAAAGGAGGTCTTAAACTATTTAGGAAACTTCTAATTCCTCGTACAATTGTTCTTCCCATATTTTTAATTTGTCATTTCAGCCAAATAAATTATGATATATTTTCAATGTCCCTTGCACATGGTATAAAGAGACCAAGGCATCCTTCTCCTCCATGGATTTTTGGGGACTTTTAACCCTTTCCGGTCCTGTGATTCCAAATGGAATCACGTCGCTTTCCTGCGTCGAGTGTCGATTTTTTTTCATATGTATTTCATGTAGAAGATGATGTAATCTACGTAAGGTGAAAATATGTGGAGAAATAAAATAAATTTATGAATTAATGAAAGTCCAGACCCAGGAAAGCGACGTGATTCCATTTGGTCACAGCTTTCCTGCATCCGGACCAGAAAGGGTTAATGGAAAAAGATACTCAAGACTGTGGGATGAGTAATGCAGCCAAAGGATTCCCTTTACACCATAGTTCACAAAGCTTAAGTCAAACTTAGAACACAATGAGGTGTTTCCTCTTTTTGACAAATCCTTGTCAAGGTGAATGATTTTTTCTGTGAAATTTTCGTATAGTGCAGTTGATGGTGACTCCATAAAGGTAATACTGTAACTTGGCCCAGCATCTTCCAAATTTGTGTAATGTTGTAGCTTGGCAAATTATAATATAAACTTGTGAATCAATAAAATTATTAGTTATGAAGATAAAGACTGCAATTTAGGGTGTTTCACCATATTGTTGCTTTTTGACGACAACAGTTTTGCCTGTGTCCCAGCAGGCGTCTTCAGCTCGAAGTGTGATACCGGTTAGTTGATGGCTTTACGTAGGCCCATTGTCTGCTCTTGATTGACTGGCAACCTTTCTTTTTTTGGCGACAATATTGTCCTGTTGTTGGGATTCATCCATATCTGTTGGTTTGAATAATATCTTCCATGTGCTTTGGATGTGATACCCATACTCTCAGTTGGAATTCTTTGAGTGTTTTGAAGTCTTGATGGCCACCTGAATAATTCTTGGGAAGTATTGAGATTCCCTGGTGATCACAGTGGCCTCCTTCAAGTTGACTTAGTGTCCCAGCTTGGAATGGACATGTTCTGCCATTGTGGAAGGGTGTAATTGCTCATTCTTCTTCACCTGTCTGTGTTCCTGCAGTTGGCACCTTACAGCTCTATCACCTGTCTGATGTATGCCATACTACATGCCATAGGCCACCAGCAAATCAAGAACAGACAATGGGCCAATATAAAGCTGTTCACTGACCAGTATCAGCACTTTGACCTAAAGATGCCTTTGAAATGTAGGCGAAACCATTGTAGCCAAAAAAACAACTGTGGTGAAACACCCATAAGTCTGCATTTAACGCCAGAGCACCATGGAAGCCTTCACATAAATTGGTTATGAAGGATAATTTGAAGAAAAGAAATGAGAATCTTTGGTAATGACTGTGTTAAAAGTAATTTCCAGTACTTTTTTGATAAACAAGATAGATGCATAGGAATTGCTATGAGAAAAATTCTATTAGGATGAGGATGAAACCTCAAAGCTTGCGAGCCAAATGTTCATACCTCTGCACTGCCCAGGTTTCCTAGTACTTGTGGCATTTTTAGAGGTTTTATGGAATCAATAGAGATTCTCTGTGTTTCTGGTATATGATAATACCTGGGTCAGTTGAACTTTTGGTGTTGCAATATGCACATTTTTTACTGCTGTAATTCAACAGGAAATCCTAATCATCAAATGAAAAGATAACTGCATTAGATATTTAAAATATGCTTATAGTTTTGTATGCAAAATGAGTAGTCAAAATGCAATATATATTTCCCATCCTAATTTACTCATCCAGTTCAGTTATAGTAAAGGACTGACATAAATAATGATGCATTGGAAATTTTGTGTCACTTTGACTGTAGGTATATCTTATCTTTCTGTAATTGCTCTGAGAAAAGATACACAGGTGTAGGTTGCTTAGCATTTTCATTTAAAGGCATATAAAATATGATTATTCCTTATCACGGTCAAATATCCTTAATGAGCATTTTATTCATAACTTGGCTCTAATTCATGCATTAATTAAATGGAATACCTAAAAGAGCCAGCTGCAAGAAATATTTTCAGACAAGAGGCCATAATTTTAAAATTTCTTTACTTATTTGGGTATCTGACTTCAAGGTAAGAAATTGTGTAAAACTAGAATGTAATTAATTCATAAGAAATACTAATGTTATTGTTGACTATTGCTGATAAAAATTAGTCCCATCTTTCTTATTGCAAATTTCAGGTGACACCTAATAAAGATGCCCTGAAACAAAATCCAACTGTAGTTATCACTTCAGAAAGTCTAACCCAAGGGAAAGTGATAGGAATGTCACCATCAGCATTGACATCAGACCTAAGTGGTGCAGAAAGTGATGGCATTGTTCATGGGTGGTCAACATCAAGTGGTGAGTGCCAACTTAAATTGAGCTGCTCAAAATCCTCCTCCATTGTTTATTTAATATTTCAGCCTTTTCCAAATAAATTTCTTTAAAAAGTTTATCCAGGCTGTATGAAATTGACCAATAGAGATATTGTAATGATAATAAATAAAATCCAGCAGTTGAACCTAATTCATGAAATTGAAATATCAAAATAACATGCACATATCTATGTCCCATATAATATCTACCTTTGACGAAAAAACAACTACATAATACCTCAGAAAACAAATTTTTTGAATGATCTTTATTTGAAGTGCTTGTAAGGATGAATGAGAAAAGAAATATTTTAAAAGCAATTAGAAAGAGGAAGGTGAACTGGATGGGACACGTCCTGAGGTAAGATTTGTGGCAGAAAATAATATTAGAAGGAAAGATCTAGGGAAGAGTGGGAGAGGCTGAGGAAGAAATAATATGTTGACGGCTATTATGAATGGAAGGAGTTACAAAGAGCTGAGGGAGGCAGCACAGGGTAGATGAGCATAGAGGGAGCAATTCAGTTGAAATCTGTCTGAGAACAGATTCACCTTAGAAAAAGTTTTAGGTGCATGACTTTCCCATGCATACTGGATATCTGTGCTGTCTTATGAATAAGACCCTCTAAAACTCTCTTGAACTTTCTCTTTGAGCAGGGAATATTTTTTGGAAAGGCGACCAGATGAAAAAGCTCTACGTGTTATCTTTTCCTGTCTGCATAAGAGTCTGATGGATCAAAATCAAAGGTTTAATGTATTGGAGTTGTTTGCTTTGTGTATGGACTTAGTGTGACACAAATCCAAACTATTGCATTGAATATGTTGTCTTCTGCATAAAATGTTCATCAAAATTTAATCTCCAGAAAAGAATTAGAATTTAATGGGCTAAATAGGATTACATGCATCTAGTTGTGAGAGAACAATTCACTTCACAAAGAATATCCTGTATTTTGCAAATTTATTTTTTGTTAAAGTATTACAGTAGATATAACCACATGTGCATGGAGAATGCAAAAAAACCTATGTAACACTATACAGTGATTTTAATTTGTATTCAAGAACCTTCTGATGAGCCAAAAACAGGCTCAGGAGTAATTATTTTTCCCTGGTTTTACAAAATGTCCATATTTTTAACTGTTTTTTTGTGCAAAATATTTTCATTGGCATGACATTTCTGTTAAACACTTAAATGATAACATATATTGTAATGTTATGCACAAATTTTGAAATAAAATTTCACACTTGTGTATTTTGTCATGACTTGTGTATCTATTTCAAATGGTCAGACCATTCATAGCATGTTAAAGCTAACAAGGTCTGAACATTAATGAATACATGTATGTATTGCAGGTTTGGCAGTGCCTACACCTGAAGGGACATCAGAAGAATATCCATCCTCATCAGTACGAGTGAAGAGATCTCTTCGCGGAAGAGGTCTTCCTGGCCAGTCCCCCATTCCTGTAGCCTATGCATCCAATTATGACCCTGGTATACATTCGGACTGGCTCTCACCAATCTTCTCACCAATTGTCTACCGAGCAGCCGATATACAGAAGGCATTCTTCCTCCTCCTGCTGCTGGTCATTATTGGAGAATTTTTCTCTGCCCCAGCTGTTCCTCTGGCTGATGCTGCTGTTCTCTCACTGCTAGGTAGGTTATTGAGACTGAAAAATATTTCTCTGAATTTTCAGATTGTAACCACTTAAATCTCAACCATCCCAACCCCTCTTAAGCTCTTATTATCCATGAAAGTGTTATTTATTGCCAATTAACCTTTATTAATATATGTTTAGCTTTTCCCTGTTACTTAAATTTTTAATAGTTGAAAATGCTTAGTGTTACAAAGATCTGGGAAGAAATTTTCCCTCGTATTATAACTTTTGTATAGTGAAATTCATAAAGAAACGATGATTGTAAACCAAATTAATTATTAGTAACTCAACTTTCTAAATAAGTGCATTCAAGTGTAAGAATTATAGCCAAAAAAAAAAACAGTTACAACTTTGAAAATGTTTTGATCTGTTTTTAGAATGAAAGACTTGAAAAGTTTTATCCTTTAAAACATTATTAAGTTTAGACACTTATTATTCATTTTTATGGAAATATATATACTTTTTTAACATAAGATGGTGTACTTTTATTATATTTATTCTCTTGAGTTTAAAGGTAATTATGTTACCACATGTGCCATTCTTTTTACTACTAGGTGCATTTAATCTAAAAACTTTGCATGCAGTAAATGCATCCTATAAAAGGTGATGACAACACCAAAATAATGTGATTTTTCTTAATTAGCCTTATTTGTAGATCATTTATTCTGAATATGATGCCATAAAAATAAAATATGAATTCTCTCAGGTAATAAATTTCAAGTCTCATTACTTTGATTACTTTGAGTTGATTTGGTTATCTTTAATTCATAAAATAAAATACTCTGCTCTGTGCTCCCCGCTGCCTCCCATGATTTTCATGATTTGGCCTGAAAATTCTTTCTGGGCTCAATCTCCATTCAGTAATGAATGCTCCTAGATTCAGCCCATTTAACCTATACCAGTGCATTTCTCTAAACTAAAATCCTAGTGGTTATCAACATTGCTGCAGCGATTTCTGAATATGCCAGTAGAGTTTTGACACCTTGTATTGCATAAAATGAATAGTCTAACTGAAGTTTGTGCATATTAAAAGGCTATTATTTGTGCATTCGTGTTTAAACTATCAAAAACCATACTACAGAGGATTCTGCATATTTTGTACAGTTGTACATTAGATATTTTGTTTGCTCTGTAAAGATTGCAACCGATCTTGGGGAATAAATTATCATCATGTCTGACCTGTCTTTCAAACATGAGGAAAATTTCGGTTCTCTTTTCCCCATCTATGATTCCTTACAAATGTGAAAAGCTCAACTTTATAGCTCATAAAATTTTGTATTGATTAATGTACACCCCTCTGAAAATAGACTCTCAAAAAATTTATTCATGCATCAAAATTCATCTTCTGTTCAAGTATCACTTTCCATTGTCTTGTAGGAGAGGCAGAAGCCGATCGCTATGGCCATCAACGAATGTTTGGATCATTGGGTTGGGGTCTTGCCATGTTTTTTGTTGGCATTGCCCTTGATCATGCAACTTCTTTCCCCGAGCATCCCTGTGGAGGCCCTGGAGAGAAAGAACGCAACTACACAATTTGTTTTGCCACCTTCTCTGTGCTCATGGGTTGTGCACTTATGACTGCAACACAGCTGAACTTTAAATATGATGGTAATTAGCTACTAGGCTAATTAAGTACGTAAATGAGAATACATAGGTATTAAAACATTGATATTATTCTTAGGAATTGAGGAAGAGAGAAGGGGTTTTTCAGCAGCTCTGGGTATGACAATTGAGATTGCTCTATGTACCAAATGGATGACTAACAGTGTTAGCTCTTCTTGCCACTGACACTTCTATACAATCACTGCAATGGGGGTTGAAATTTTAGCCCATAATTATTCTTCTTCTACTTATGTTTAAGTACATCCTTGGTGGCATTTTTGTCTATTTATAAGTTTGGGAATAATTGCAAGAATTGATAAAATCATTACATGCAGTACACCTTATCAGCCTTAATTTTGTATCCACTAATACTTAAACTGATAAGTGTTGGTACATGCTTGAATTTGTATATTCCAATGCACATCAAGTTTGCTCCCATAATATGTCACCTTACAGAACTGAAATATACCTACTTGTGTAACTGGAACAGTTTCTATTTCAAAAATTCCTGTCATTATCCACAGTGGTGACTTAATGAACAATAATGTAAAGTATTATGAGCATTCAGATTACATATATGAAGCCACTGCTAAATGTATTATATCCTCTCTCTTATTTCCCATGATTCTCAGCATATCCTCCACCTCCCATTGCGACTGACCCTCAACCTCCACAAGAGGAGGAAGTGCAGTCTGCATTCTTGGCCGAGCGAGGTGATGAAGGCGTTGGCCTGCAGATGCACATGGGCCCTTTGCCTCCAAACCTTCAAGGAAACAAACAGCAGCAGCAACAGCCAGCAGCAGAGGGCTCAAAAGGATTGCCTTTCATTGGAAAGGTAAGCTGAAGTCAATTCTGATTCCAGTGGATTCTTAGTAGACTGGGTAGCTTGGCGGTCTGAGCATTGGACGCGAAATCCAAAGGTCCGTGGTTCGATTCCCGGTCCAGTCGAATTTTTTCTGCTTGGAATCGGCCGTCATTACATCTTCACACCACCATTGTGTTCGTCAATTTTATGTGTTCCTATCCACTTTCTTTCTACCTTTCTGTATAAATAAATAAATAAATATGTATATGTATATATGTATATATATATATTCATAAAATATATATATTCATTAAATCAATATTCATTTTTAATAAATCAACATCAATATTCATTTATAATAAATAAATAAATATGTATATGTATATATGTATGTATATTCAGCCTAAGGCTTGTTTGCTTCATGAATTCTAGAGCAATGGCTGTTTATTTACTGATGGGAAGTTTTGAAGAAAAAAGTGTGATGCAAACAAAAGGAAGTTAGGAAAAAAGGTGCAATGTAAGGAATGAGAACTTGGGGAAACAGGTGCATGTCTTATATGAAAATCTAGAGGTTTTCTATAAACCATACCTTTTTTCCCTGCTGTTTCAGGAAATCAATTTGTGCAGCATACACAAGTAAATACTGTACCTACTTTTGTTTTTCATAATTAATCTTCATTCCACATTTCACGCATTAATTTTGTAAAGCATCTACCAATGCCTTCAGTTCTGTGTTTGATGGACTAACTAATGCCAAGTTGTCAGCATTAAGACCTACCAATGCCTGGAAAGGAATTGCAAGCATTGATAAGAAATCATTAAATGCTTTATCTAATGAAGATTAACCCTCTATGGACGGAATTAAGAAAAATCAGCATGAAAAAAAATACTGCTACTATATTAGTTTTTTTTTAAGTGCCCTTTAAGCATTTTTTTAAATTGAAATTTAGTTGATAACAACATTTATTTTGACATGTGACATATTTGAATTGTATATTTTTAATTTAAAATAATACTTCATATAATAATATCTACACAAGGTATACTTCAACATTACCTTCATATCGTACCTTTCTTAAACTTTCCCAATATTTTCTTCATATGACAGCTGGAACTATTTATTTCACAGCTCCACCTGGCACACCATCGTCAGTGATTAGCGTCACACATTCATCTATTCAAATTACTTGACAAACTGCCAAAAGAGATGCCACTTTCCATACTCTTAATCCATAGCCTTACAATTCTGTCTAGTGCAGCAACTAAATGGAAAATTCTCTTAGAAAGCAGATATTTCAGTGATTTGGAACGTAACAAATTTGATTTGCTCATCCATAAAGGGTTAATCTTTGAAGAAAACAAAGGTAATGGGATTTTCCAGGACACAGAAATTGAGGCTGGTCATGAAAGAAGGTGGGCATGATCTGAACAAAGAAAACCAGCTCAGTTACATACATAGCATATTGAAGGAAGTGAGCAGAGCAGCACAGACAATAGAAGAAACTAGTGAAGGAGCCATTCAACAATGGAAGTAAGCTGATTTTTTGGACCTTATTTAATTATGTAAAGAAAAGATTGGAAGAGTTTTACATGGATTTTGAAGCAACAATGGGAGAGGGGTAAGGGTCTCTCTCCAAAAATGCCCTCAACCCTTTCGCTGTGGTCAAACTGCAGAGACTTCCAGCCCCTGTGCAGCGAAAAAGTGAATTATCTCAAAGTGGAATTATGTCTCTCGTTCAAATCAATACGGAACACCTGCAACTCAATAGTTGCTCACGCTCCCGGGAAGGGATTAGTACAATGTATAGCAATAAACTCAGCGAATAGTATTCGTGGAAAAAGAGAAAGTTCGGAGGAATGGGTAGGAACGACCACTTGCCTGCGGAAGGTTTGAGCTACGTTCACAGCAAAACGTAGCTGTTATGTTCAGAGCAGCGAAAGGGTTAAAACAAATTCTCTCCAAAAATACGAGTAGAAACAGGAGGTACTTGGAAACAAACAAGGATATTGAATAAACCACAAATGATATAAGTAGATTTCAACAGCTTAAGAATTACAAACAAAATATTGCAAGGGTCAGCCAACCTATGTTCTGATGTCTTAAGTAGGGATGGTTGGATCGGATCTGCGGATCCAAAGATCTTCAGATCTTTACATGGGATGAGATACTGATATCGGATCCAAATACTACAGTAAATCAGATATGCATCAGAGTTTTAAGCGAATGAAGTGCCGGCTGTCGTCGGCTATCGGCAGCTTTCTGCCGAACAAATAGAATGCTGTTGATGTACTTCATTCGACAACCGGCTTTTGCTGAATGTAAATCAAATTCACCCTTTATTATCCATCTCATTATTCTCAAGAATCAAATCTCAAGAGGTGGTATGACAACAGTCATTGCATAAAGGTGACAACAATCAAGGATTAGTTTTATTTTGGCATCGACATTGTCTTTATTTTAATATTTAAGTTTTACATTTTTAAGCTTGATGTTTTTTAAATTTTCAATAAAGTCTCCAAGGCTTAAATTCTATAATCACTTGTGAATTGTATATACCCTTGAATACATCCAAGGATCCGAAAATAAGAACTGAGATCCGGGATCCGAAATGAAGGATCCGGATTTGGATCCGAAAAAAAACCTGGATCTGCCCATCCCTAGTCTTAAGCTCAACGATCAATCCCCAATTTTAACAAAGTACCACTCAAAGAGCTTAGCAATGTGCAAGCCATGGTGATCGCCATCAAAAGAGAGTGAGCAGTCAGGTGTGCCATAGGAGGGGGGGTTTTCGGCAGGTTGGAAGGTAGAATGGGTGAGCTATGGAATAGAGGCGATCGGTAGCCTCAGAGGGGAGGTTTTGGCTAGGTCAAAGAGTGGAATTAGGTGATGGGGTGTATGGGAAACAGGCAAATGGTAGCCTTGGAGGGGAGGAAGGTAGTGAAATGAGTACACATATGCTGAGTAGGATTTCGATTGGAGCTTAAGGAACTTTTTCATCTCAAGTCGCAGAATGCAGTACTTTGCCTTTGTGCCATGATTTTATGCCTTAGAACGTCCTCATAGTTTTCCAGTGCTAACTGCTATTTAAGTGAGAGAGGACCTGGTGAGGGAAGGTGGTGACACAAAGGAGGCGGCAGAAGTTGCTGGCAGGAGACGCTGAGTCACAGAGATCGATAGATGTCTCGTCATAGTTTGCTTGCCAGATATCGTTAGCAAGACAGTATTGGAGCGTGCATATTGTGCACATCTCGGGCAAGTCCTTCAGCTAAGTCCGGAGGGTAAACAGTCAGAAGAGGGGAAACTGTCCAAAGAGGGGAAAAATGAACGAAAAAAAGTAGGGGTAGTAAGTATGCTAAAAATTGCTACAATTGTATACATTTTATGAAGCAAAATCCAGGATTCTGAGGAAAGAGGATGGGGAAGGCTGCAGGTGTAAAAACTAAAAGATAAACAGATAATTATTTAACTTATTTTGTTGACCAGCTTGTCAAGGTAGGTAATGGCATATTTCCATAATGAGGCAGGAAAAATTTCTACAACTACACTGCCAGAACTAGCTGGGTTGGTGATGCTTACATCACTAACCACATAAAAATATTTGGTCTGTAACGTCTGTGAAACTAGTCTGTAACTGCTATGAAACTAGTCTGTAACTGCACTGAATGACCAATATTTGACCGAGAAGTGGTATGTAACTGGACTGAACTTGTCTGGATTTTGGAAATGTTTCAAGATGTTTCAAATCCTGACCAGCAACAGACCACTTCCAGATCAGATATTAATCTTTCAGAACAGTTACAGACCAGTTTCACAGCAGTTACACAACAGTTTCAGAGCAGTTACAGATCAGTTCTATAGCAGTTACATGCCAGTTTCAGAGCAGTTACAAACCAGTTTCAGAGCCATTACAGACCATATCTTTCTAACTGGGTATGCTTAGGCTGAAAGTTCGCATTCCCTGCCTCAGGCATGGATATTGTGTTAATCTTAGGATAAAATCCTAAGGTTAAATGGTGTGATACATATGACCTTGCAATGACCTCATGGTGAAGTGCTAAAATCACAGTAACAAAATAGCATTACTGTATTTTGTGTCGACCAGTTGTATTCAGTTTGCCCTATTTTTCTATTCACTTATTTGTAACCAGTACTGAATCCGTGTTTCTTTTTTCCTATGGCAGACAAAAATGTTTGCCCAAGTCGCTGGAATGGGTGCTGCCCGGGAGGTTCCTGAATGGGTCACTGTCCTGAAGCAGTTTGGAAATGTCAAGTGTGCCTCATTCCTGTTTGTCTCCTGGTTCATGGGTTTTGGCATTGGTCTCATCTTCACTTTCCTCTTCTGGCATTTGCAGGTGTGGATTGTTTTCCATTGACAAGAAGTAATCTAATCAATTTGTTCTGGGCCAGTGAGAAAAATGTGGATTCTGAGGTTTTCTTGCCAATTTTATTCCTATTTTGAATGATTTGAAAGATGAATGAGATGTGTAGGAGAATATATACGTAAATTGACCAACAATGAATCAGAATTGATGAAATGTAAAGCTTAAAAGTTAAAGTCATATAATTGTATTTAAGTTTTGCTCTCAAAGCATTTAATTTATTATTCTTAAACAAAATAAAAACTATGATCCCATGTCATGCTAACAACAAATGTAAATGCATTGCTGTCTGTGAAGCATGATGAGATAAGGATTATTAAGTAAAATATCTAAAGTAGGGTTTTGTAAAAGGCTTGATTTTGTATAATTTGTGGTTTAGTAAAAGATGACCATTAGATACTTAACATAATGGAATACCACCTAGTTCCTAAAGAGGATGCTTTATTAATTTAAGGATTAAAATACCATGCATTGTTTTAATGACTTTAGCTTTGATGAGTGGTTTCAGGAGACCTAATTTTAACATTAATAATCAAGAAAAAATGTTACTCACATTTTCTCATTATATTGATATGCAACATAGTTTCTCAAAAAAGTATATTGTGTGCATTTGGCAAAAGCATGAAACACTTAAGTAGGTCATTAATGCTTAAGAGGCTTTTTGTAATGCAATTAGTCAAAAGGGGCGTTGTAAACACCCCTAAAATAAATCAATTGGGTTAAAAACGTTAACTTATGCTGCATAAATGAAAGTGTAATTTGATAAATGACATCTAAAATTTACAGGAAGATAGCTAAGAGCTTAAAATGAAGTAAAAAGTTACACAAAGACATCAATCTGGCACGTGGAATCCAATAGCTACATTTCCACTACTATCCTCGGGATTTTCACAACATCCCACTCTGAAGGGTTAATGACATTTCAATGTAGTACATATATCAAGAACATATCCTGACTTGATAATTCCTTTTTTCTTATAGGATTATGGAGGCTCCCCTACTCTTTTTGGAGTGGCTTCAGTTATCAACCACATCTCTGAAATATTTGCCTACTTCTTCAGCTTCAGACTGATTACTCAAATTGGCCATGTTAAAGTAAGTCAAGGTGCATTATACAATTCACTTGTTGCATTTGCCTTTCTGATGTAAAGTATGATATCTGTGATGAGCAGAATCCTTGAATCAAAACAATGAAATTTATAGATACTTACTACGATATAAAGATGATGTTAGTGCAATTTCTATGATAAGAATTCTTTTACAGGTTTTATGCCTTGGTTTGGTAGGAAACGTCCTGAGATTCTTGTATATTTCATGGTTGAAAAATCCGTGGTGGGTGCTGCCATTTGAGTTTATGCAAGGTAAATCAATTCTTCTGTTTTTCAAGCTTTCAGATTAATATTTGTCTCTTCATTGGCTTTCTTTTTGACTTTCATTGACTTTCATACTGAATAGCTTTAGTCCGTGCTTGTAATAACCCTCTTTAATTGTTTTTATCTGCACCATCCTTTCTTCTCAGTCTTTCTTCCTTTATTTTATCCAATGAGTATTCATTGGTGTATTCAGAGATAACCATTAGTGGCAAATATGTACTGTGAATAGTGAGAGGTTAAATCAAAAATATATTAAAACCAAATCTCAAATCTGAATTTCTTTTTCATGAATTTCAAATTTTAATTACTGTTTTAACCAGATTAAGAATCCTAGTTCCATTTCAATGCTAATTCGCACAGTTACATATTAACTGAATCCAATTTCATATTTATTCGCCATCTAAACTCCACTTATCAATATACCAAAATGAATTTTCACATTCATTGCCTATTTTGTAGTTAAGTAATATCACAGCCAGAGATGAATGTTGGACTATTTCCAGGCAAGATTTTCAATGATAGAGCTCATCAAGATATGCATATGCCATCTGCTTGACCAATATTTAAATTTTTGGAAGGATCCATCAAATCTAAAATCTATGGATTTGATGCATTTTAACATCTTCTTAAATCTTGACCATATTGTCAGTAAATGCAGAAAATTATTTGATTTTTTTTTAGATCCATCACAATGCAAATGAATGATCCAGGTACAAGTGACATCTTTATGGCAACTGGAGAAAATATATTGCCTGTTTCTTTTATTTAATCATATAATGCCTGTAATTCTCTAATTACAATAGACTTTTTTAGTTAACTGAGTTTTATTTAATACTGCAGCCAACCTAAATTTCTATTTGACTTAATACCATTCTGCATGGATTATAACAGCTATAAATTAGCTTCGTAAAAATCAATCACACTGTACACATAAATACAATGAAATGATCAATTTCCAGGGATTACACATGCTGCTGTGTGGGCTGCCTGTTGCTCCTACCTTGCACATAATACTCCTCATCACTTACGAGGCTCAGCCCAAGGTGTACTTCAGGGAATTCATCATGGCCTTGGCAGAGGATGCGGTGCTTTGATTGGAGGTGTTTTTGTATACTATTTTGGTAAGAAACACTATGTTATTGCAGGATAATCAAAAAGTTGAATTTCCTTCAATGCATTAAAAAACTGTACTTCTAAAAATAGGAAAAGCAAAATTATCATAGCCCTGTCCTCGTATTCCTGTTTTATGATGGTTTATCTTCATAATTATTTGATGAGGATATTTACTAATGATTATGGTTTCATGAAGCAAATTGAACTGGTAGCAAGGTGATGAAAATATACTACAAATATATGACATAACTACTCTTAATGTTACTGTAATATATGGGAACTATGAGTTAAGTCTTATTTGTAAATGGTATAAATGGAAATTTCTGGCACTTATTCATATTTATGGAAGTGAACATACATTTTTATCTCTTAGATATCTTGAGAAAATCATGACAATATCCTTCTGTTAACACAGGCACGGCAGCAACATTCAGAGGATATGGATTCTGCTGCCTTCTTGTTTTGGCTGCCTTCATATTTATCAATTTCTATCGAAAAGAGACTGGATTTGTATCTGAACTACCACCAACAGAAGACCCTCGGCAGGTGATTACTAAAATAGCCTTAAGAGTCCGCATGTACTGATTATGGAACAGATCCTAAATCAGATGCAAGCAGAAGACAAGAGATGAGACTATATCACCAGATGATCATCCTGAAAATTTGACCATACACTTTGTCTTATATCTTTATGTGCAGGCATTTTTATCAGTGTGATTTCGTGAAATGAAGTTACACCAAACTGCAATACCTTGAAAATTTGCTCATAGTGCATATTCATAATTCTTGAGCATGACATAAATTTTTACCCAATTAACCCAACTTGTAAATTTTATAAAAATAAAAGTCATCATAGTCGTTACCTGTTCAGGATTCAAAACTTCACAAGGAATCAAATTCAGCTCCACGGACTTATCTGATGATCATTTCAAACATGTAGGTGGCTGAGGAGACATCTCATTTAGCCCCCCATGGAGTGCCTAGCAATCCCATACCACGTGCCCTTTCAAGCACACGGCTCCATGAGATGGCTGGAGGAGGCCCAGGGGGCAGTGCCGGAACAGATGCCGGAGGGTATGGTGCAACTTACTCCACATCTGGAGGGGGTAACCTGGATGTTCCTGGAGGCAAGTTTAAAGCAAAATGAATGAGTGAATGAAATATCCAGTTTCCCTGAGTAGGAGTTTTGTTTAGGCTTTCAGGTAACCAAAAAAGAGGCTATTAAAGTAATTTTTGTCCAATGACTATTACAGTAGATCCTCACTTAGTGATACTACCCTTGAGACACTAAAGGTGCCACATATAACTGCCTCCGTTTGGTCTTAAATCTTTAAGTCTTTCTGAAACACTTGTGGCATTCATGTATCAGGTCAACAAACTTGTTTAGGTGAAAACTTTTTATGAAAAAATAAATACTAAATTTTGCCTCATGGAAGACATTTTTTATTTAAGCTGCTATGTGTTATTAGCACCAAGCAAAAATTTCTATGGGCTCTGTGGAAAAATTACTGAAGAAATTTTCAAAAATCTGACATGAAGGTCCTGGGAAAGAAAAGGGCAAATGATGTGGGAGCAAATGGGTTATTGTGTTGAGAAGGACAATTTGTAGAGTGACTTTTAGCATTGAGTGAATCAGTTTGACAACTGTTTACCCAAGTGGTTTTCCACTTATGAAATAACATGCATTAAATCACTTACTGTTTCACAGCACACAGTGCAAAAAAATGAAATATGTATGTCTCTGATATAATATTGCAAGTTCACAATTGTAACACTGAGTAAATAGATTACATTTTGAGCCTATTGTAAGGTTCAGCTGAATTGTACTTGTTTGAAATCAGGGCAAAATTGATGCACAGAAGTAGCCAGTCCCACATAGTAGATAATGAGCTGATAGTGCTCAATTAGCATAAATATTTACTCTGCACAATGAACTGCCTAGCCAAATAAATACTCCTCAACCAAAAATGAATATCCCACATAATTTTTGGATTAGTACTTCACATTAATGTTTAATTATTCATTATCAACTGTAACATAATGCATATCTATGAATTTTAAATCATCATGCATTTAGGTTGGTGCATATATCCTCAGTAAATGCATCCTCTCCATCAATCAACACATAATTAAGCCCCTTCTTACAGTTTGTATGCAGTATGTAATGATTCTCACAAATGTAGGTATTATATGAAGAAATATGTATGCATGAAAATTATAACAATTATTTAGGATTTCTATTTCAAATGAAAATTGAATAATTTATTGCTTTTTTTACATTTTATTCTCCTATCAGGTGGAGGTGGTGGCCCAAATCCGTTCCGTACAGATGGTTATTCTTATTCAACTGGCAGTTCTACTGGTGTCAATGACAGCTCTATCCCCAAGAGTAATGATGAGTACATAAAGAAAAACTTCCAGGTAAGATTACAGTAAAATTTTTATCACTTGCTTTTGTGTAAGTATAAAAGGACACTCATTTTGACCTATGATACATAGAAAAAGTTCCATACATAGAACGATGAAAAGACTTCCAAAAGAAAAGTTTCTTTAAGGATTTGTGTACAAATTTATGCATATGATAGCCAAGATTATTAGTCTTGATATGTCAGCTTAAACACATGTTCATAAGGTGATATTACTTGGTCAGGGTAAGTAAAATTTCTTCCTAATTAATGGAGAATACCACTAAACCAACTTCACTTCAGAAGGTATCGAGGAATGTAGCTTCACAGTTACTTCCAGCATTTAATAGAGTAGACCCATGATTATCTAGAACAAAAGGGATATAATTTTCCTGGATAATTGGATATCCTGATAAATCCACTTAGCAGTTGGAAAGTGAACTAAGCATTGCACATTGCTTTTTAGTATTATTTTATTTTAGAGACTGTTGAATGCAGTTTGTTATAATCATTTAAGGACAACACTATCTGTTTACCCACCTAACTTGCTGACACAGTGTTACTCGGCTGTGAACATTCTACCGGAGGAACTTACAAGGAAAATATAGTGTTCATTTAACATCAGACTAAAAAATAACTATGAAAATGAATTGCAATGGTTGCTAATACCAAAAGAAATGGATTTTCCGAAATCTATATGGCTGAGAGAATCATTGAGTTGAACTTAGGAACTGTTGTTTGAACTTAACATCTTGTAAAGAACCTTTCCTTTTCCCTTTATTCATCCTTCACCAAATGGTGTTGTGGATATTTCTTATCATAAGTTTCTCACCTAAGCTGCTGTCCGGCTATGGTTCAAAAATGGATAGAAGAGTTTCAGCGTGGGTTAGAGCAGTCGCATGACTGTTACTCCTTTCTAGATCAGGCTGTTGTCTTACTAATCCAAATCATCTACCACCCTGGGCATATTTTCAGCCACGAAACATGGTGCAGTCTTGACATTTAATGCTTCATGACCGGCCAGTTTTTGGACACCAGTAAGCCACTCATGCATAGTTTCATTATCTACTTCCTCAAACCCACTTATGCCTTGCAAATCTTATACTACCTTCTTTGGATAACATTTTATTCAGACAGTCCTCAAAACCAAGAAATGCTTCATTTTTTCCCAGTTGAAGTTTTTGCTATGATTTATTTTAAGGTCGACCTTTTAATATATTTCCAGGCAGCTACCATTTCATAGATAGCATCAAATACAGTTAGTAGTAGGCATTGTCTAGCATGGCTATGGGCATTATCTAGGATGAGAATGGCTTTTTGGAGTAAATCATGTGATTTTTAATGCTGTGGCCCAGCTGGGACAATTTTTTTTTGGAGCCAGTCCATAAAAATTTCCCTGTCCATCTGTGCAGACTCATTGCTGTATTAATGGACTGGTATATTACATGACATTTTAACTTTTGAAAAAGTTATGGGCATTTTGGAAGTTTCAATGGCACACTTTTTTTGAAAATGAGACCTGGGGGGTTGTGTTTGAACTAGGTACTTGAGATTATCTTGATCACGTAACTAAGGAGTCATGTGGTACAACAACGAAAGGTTTGAAATTTTTGTGAGTTTCACTAACTCAGATGGATATTGTGTCTGGAATGTGGTTTGTTGTGTCTCTAATTGGGATATAATAATTCATTCACAATTTTACTGCAAGACAAACTCGGTTGAGAAGGCTGCATGCTATTTTTATAAGCAGTTCAAATACACCCAACTCTCGAACCTTTTGTTGCTGTACCATGTGGCTTCTTAGTTGCGTGGTCAAGATTTACTCAAGCAATTCAAACACAACCCTCTGGACATAAAACTCCACTTATTCAGTTTTGTAAACTAATGTTTCTTTAGACAAACACTTCCAGTATAAATGAAGTTCATCTGTGTTACATATTTGGTTCTCGTGATAATCAATCTTTCTCTCTTAAATACTGAAACTGAGTTTTAAATTCCTCTCCTCTTGACCCACTGCACTTTAGCTTTTCACCTTCAACAAACAAATTCTGTTTCTTTGTTTGAATCATGTTCACCACTCATATGCGGTGCATTGAGGGCCCATGTATATTTCAAGCTATGTATGATTTAACACTTTCCCGGCGAATAACATTAGTGTACATTTCTCGTGCTCGCCACCGGGTAAGATAGTCATAGGCAGCCGACGTTTCGGGTTGCGACTCGTTACCCATTCTCAAGGCTACTGATGCCTAGAGAATGGGTAACGAGTCAGAACCCGAAATGTCGGCTGCCAATGACTATCTTACCTGGCGGCGAGCCCGAGAAATGTACACTTATATTTCAAGCTCTCAAAAAAATGTTAAATTGCTGCCCAAACTTCTATCATTATCGCATAGTTAGCTAGCTACCGCATATGGTGAAAACCCAGAAGAAATACAGAAATCAATGCTTGATGCATTCTGAAAATGATAATAGCCATGCTTGTTGCCAACTTACAGGCATGTACAGCATGTTGCCTGTATCCAAGGATGTATTTCCTTTCGTGGTCTCAGAAATATATTATGTTAGGTTTAAATGGAAACACCGTTACTTGGCACAAATTTCTGCATTTTACTGAGATCATTTTTAATAATTTCAGGTGATTCATACTTAACGCACTCCTGTTACATATTGTCATTGGGCAATTTATGCAATAACATGCGGGATGGGTACTTAACCCTCTTAGTGCTGACCCCTGCCAGCAGTTATAGTGAGAAATGTGGAGGGTAACTAGAATGAAATGTATCATTCTAGGAAAATAAATATTATAAAGTTATTGTTTAAAATATCCATATGCAGTTTTTCTTATTGCGTATGCATTGAATTAGGTAATAATAAAAAAAATACTTATAATTCGTACAAAAAATAATTGTAATTATATTTGTGTGCAAAAGTTAAACAATATTTTGCCTATGAGCCGATATATCGGCCCTCCGCACATTATGCCTGAGATGCCAAAGCCGATATATTGGCCCGCCACACTTAAAGGGTTAAATGCAAGGATAGATAGCAGAAGAAAGGTCCGTTAAAAGCTTGGGAAAACTTTTTTACATAGATGGAAGCAGATTTTAAAACTGCTACGAAAAGTTAGTGAAATTATGAGAATGATTAGCATTTTCAAGAGGTATGGAAGCTGAGGAGAGAGAGCATCAGAGCTTATATGTCCACATTCCACCTTGTGGACTGCCACCAGGGGGATGTGGCAGGGGGTGTGGGGATGCCAGTTATGAAAATTGGAGGAAAAAGGAGGAGTTAAGAGATCAAAAGTGAATTGTATGTTAATGAAGAGTCTTAGTGCATCACTCTGGTTCTGCTACAGTTGCAATGGTGCAAGGAAAGAAAGAAATGTTACACCCAACAGTTTGGCAGTGCACCTCTCTCATTTCGTTGCCTCATTCGGTTCAAGAGCCGTCATCCTGAAACTCATATGATATTTCAACTGTATAATATTACCGTATATGTGGCAAAATATGGGTATATTACCATCATTTTCTCTCGAGATGGTTAAAGTATGCCTTGTAAAATATTTATAGTGGTGCCCATAGATTTTTTATTTTGTCTCTAAAAAGATGATGTTAACTATTTATTTTAGCATTAATAAAAGCGATTTTGGTAATTTACCACACTTAAATAAGGTAACTTTCCATTTAATTTTTATTTTCAGCAATGAATAGCTAATGGAGGATTTAATAGGTAATCTAATAGCAATAATAAGGAATAAATGACATTAAAATCATTACAATTGATACATTAATGAATTAGAAGCATAGAGAATGTAAAAACAAATATGGAAAATATCATTCAAATGATAGCCCCACAATTATTCCGGAAGTAAAAACCAAACTAGTATTCAACAAATGAGTTGTACATGCCTTTATTTATGATTAATTCTGAAAGAAATATATGTAGACTTGGCTTATCCCTCTTAGTGTTGCCTCTTGCCAGTAGTACTAGTGAGTAATGCAGAGAATAATTTAAATAAATGTATCATCCTCTGGAAAAAATATTATGAAGTTATTGTTTAAAATATCCATGTGCAGTTTTTTTATTGTGAATAAATTGAATTAGGTAATAATTATAAAAGTATTTTACAACTTCTAAAAAATAATTGTGGTTATATTAGTGTAATAAAGTCGTACAATATTTGCACATGAGCCAATATATCGGCCCGCTGCCCTTTTCACCCAAGATGCAAAAGCCGAAATATCAGCCCCCCACACTTACAAGGGGAGTGTCAGATAGCCCGGTCTCAGATTTTATTCAAACTTAGTAGTTGTACAGACCGCTGTATGTGATTCAAGGATCACCCCACATATAGGGTTATTTAACGAACAGTTTAAACAAAAAAGGCCTTTAAAAATTTCAAAATTCCCTTCAGACGGGCCACCCACATAACTGACAAGCTGAACGGGTGGCTGACGTGCTCGTCTCCGGTCTAGAGACACGGGTTCAATTCCAATACGGGGTATGTTTCTTCCGCTGTTTTTTTTAGTTTTTCTTTTACAGCATCCTAAAATGCGCTCAAGAGTTTTTAATTTTTACTCAAGATATTATTTTTGCGCGAGGCAAATTTTTCATTTGCATACACGACGTCAGGCTTAGTCTCATTTTTTCGGTCGAAGGCAGCCTTCTTATTATGTCACTTCCTTATCTTTTCACGACGTATTTCCATTATTCCATCATGCACATGATTTCCATTTTCTATAATTATTTTATAATATTGTCTTCATATTTTTACAATTCAAGCATAATTCTTAATAATATTAAAATTTTTCGTAGCTTGTCAGTTATGTGGGTGGCCCGTATAAAAGGGAATTTTGAAATTTTTAAAGGCCATTTCCGTTTAAACTGTTGGTTATATAACCCTATATGTGGAGTGATTCATAAACCACATACTGCGGTCTGTACAACTACTAAGTTTGAATAAAATCTGAGACCCGGCTATCTGACACTCCCCTTGTTAGATGGTTAAAAGAAAATGTTCAGAATATTTCAGTATGAAAAATATCTGCATTGTAGGAGAATATTACCGAAAGTTACAGAAATCTTCAGGGACATTTGTAAATTTCAAACAATGCCACCGAAATTTTCAGAATGGCTAATCTTTATGTGAAGCATCTGAGTCTTTCATTAGCTCTCAACCTAGTCCTTCCATTTTATGCGTTAGATTGTGTTGTGTTCAGCTAGGTATCCAGCATGCCCCTCTCTCCATCATGAGGGAAATTTCTAGGAAAGTGGGCCAAGCTGCTTACTGTCTAGCTATGCAACAGGGTTTAAAAATTCTCTTTGTGGGCGCTGGCCAGCCACTCAGCTCTGAAGCCAGCACTCAAAACCAGGGGTGCAGATCTCCCTCTACAGCTATTACACAAACCCCCACAAATTCCTATTCCCCTCCCTAAAATTCATTTATTCCTTCCGGCTTCCGTGTTTTAAATTTGAATAGTAAATAAATTTTAATAATAATACCATTTAAAAGTAATATTAAAAATTAGAAAAGGATTATAAGCTAGCGCAAAAATTTTTATTTTTATCTTCAAAATCCAATTCTATATCTCTTCATGTATAATGTTTTATTTATTGCCTTCTTTCATGAACATTTTTTCCGAATCTTACCCCCGTACTCCAAAAATAATCACAAATGAAAAAACGACTTTGTTTCCTTCCACTGATTTATTTTTTTGGTACGACATGTTTCGACACATAGAGGTCATTTTCAAGTACAAAAAATTTTAAAATTCAAGCAAATATATACCTGGAAGGGTCTTGGGGGAGGTTGGAGAGGGGTGGAAGAATGGGTGCTAGGAGGGGGGGAAGGGGAAACCCGGAGAGAGGTGAGGGGTGGCGGTTATGGTGAGAATTAGGGAAAACCCTTAGGAGGACCGTGTTGGTGAGAAAGGTGGGGGCGGGGGATGGAAGGTAGAGGGAGGGGTGGGTTAACTTGGAAAGGGTCGTTAAGGTGGAGGTGGGTTATCAGCGGGTGTGGAGTTGGGCGGGAGGGATCTGGGTGTTCGTCTTTCGGTGAGGTTTAGAGAGACTTGTAGGAGGGGGGAAATTTTTTCAAAAAGGATGTCGTTTAGTAATTTACATTTACTCATGTTCCTCCTTATTTCTAGCTCCTCCTTCTTGTCCATCTTCCTCCCTTTTATCTCAAAGTGTAGTATCTCCGGTTTGAAGTCGCTCTCGTGGTTCTCTTCCCAGAGATGTTTGGCGAAATGGGACTGCGACAGATTGCAGTTCCGGTAACATCTCTTATGTTCCTCGATTCTTCTCTCGAATGTACGCCCTGTCTGCCCAACATATGCAGCACCACAGTCGTTGCACTTTAATTTGTAAATGCCACTTCTTTCAAAAGGTTGCACTTGGTCTTTTGTGTTACCCAGGAATTTTTTGAGGTTTTCACCGTTATAAAATGTCAAAACGGTGAAAACCTCAAAAAATTCCTGGGTAACACAAAAGACCAAGTGCAACCTTTTGAAAGAAGTGGCATTTACAAATTAAAGTGCAACGACTGTGGTGCTGCATATGTTGGGCAGACAGGGCGTACATTCGAGAGAAGAATCGAGGAACATAAGAGATGTTACCGGAACTGCAATCTGTCGCAGTCCCATTTCGCCAAACATCTCTGGGAAGAGAACCACGAGAGCGACTTCAAACCGGAGATACTACACTTTGAGATAAAAGGGAGGAAGATGGACAAGAAGGAGGAGCTAGAAATAAGGAGGAACATGAGTAAATGTAAATTACTAAACGACATCCTTTTTGAAAAAATTTCCCCCCTCCTACAAGTCTCTCTAAACCTCACCGAAAGACGAACACCCAGATCCCTCCCGCCCAACTCCACACCCGCTGATAACCCACCTCCACCTTAACGACCCTTTCCAAGTTAACCCACCCCTCCCTCTACCTTCCATCCCCCGCTCCCACCTTTCTCACCAACACGGTCCTCCTAAGGGTTTTCCCTAATTCTCACCATAACCGCCACCCCTCACCTCTCTCCGGGTTTCCCTTTCCCCCCCCTCCTAGCACCCATTCTTCCACCCCTCTCCAACCTTCCCCAAGACCCTTCCAGGTATATATTTGCTTGAATTTTAAAATTTTTTGTACTTGAAAATGACCTCTATGTGTCGAAACATGTCGTACCAAAAAAATAAATCAGTGGAAGGAAACGAAGTCGTTTTTTTCATTTGTGAATATCAACTTCAACATAGTTGAGCCTGATACCATTGAACGTCCAAAAATAATATTAAATATGCCTCAGATTTCATTTGTCACTCTCATCATCCAGATTGATAAATATTATTTTATTCATTTTTCTGCCTTTGTTATTAAAATAATTTTCCAAAATTTTCTCCTCCCAAAAAATTCAATGTCACAACTTGCGCCATGTAACTCCTGCATAGGCACCCCTGCTATACACAATACAATATATACTTGAGATACATCATATGATGTTTCTCAAGCAGAAAGAAACGGGCATATTCTCCGCTATACTTCTTTAAATCTTTTTTATACCAATCACTCCGGCATCAAGTGCGATGACTAGGGATCCTTGAATTTCGCGATTAGTTTTTTTTGCGAATTTTTCGCAACATTTTCTATTTTTTTCCTTTTTCACGATATTTCCATAAAGTCACCAAGTTTTATCATTCTCATGATAACATTGAAATAACATTCATACATGGAGCAGCAATTAGTGTGGATTTTTTGTTATTTTAAAATTATTATTACTGCACGCACCTTTTTTTACTTTTAATAAACTAAATGAAATAGAATATTCATTACTTAATTTTATTAATTCCTTGAATAGCATTTCTTCTGCCCTTGTCATTTCCTTTCAAAGCCAATTTTTAGTGCGGAAAATGTTATTGTTGCAGATTTTTCCTGGACTTGCAAGGGGCTTCCAAGATCAGTAAATAATTTAACATCACTAACAGTTGTTAATAAGATAATTATTTAAAGTAAATCACCCGTTGTGAGAAAATGTAATGCTCAGCATATTATGGGCTATCTTATTAACCCTTTGAGTGCGGCATGACGTGATATCACGTCTTGGTTTTCTTACGCTGATGCTGATAACGTGATATCACGTGATGGGTACTGTGAGGGTTCCAGCTTTCTCTAGGGGGCCAAATAAATGTTTCCTAGTGAAAGCTGGAACACTCACGGTGCCCTTGACGTGATATCACACCATCAGCACCAGCGTAAAGACAACCATGACGTGATATCACGTCATGCCGCACTCAAAGGGTTAATCAGGTTTTATACAACTTTATTTACTGCTATCAGCATATTTTCACGCCTATTCACCATTCTTTTTCACCGCTTTATGCAATGTTATTTACAGCCGATCAGGACTTTTATTTACCACAATTTAGGTACCCTAGCGGTGACGATTCATGGAGATGATTTTATCATGATTTTCTCTGGTAAAAGATTAGCTTCCTTCGTATGCAAGGGCATATGTTATGGAGGTAAATAAGGTATTGGTGAAACCAACTTTGTTTATATGCACTCTGTGATTTATCCATAGGCATACAATGAGGCCATTGTCTCAAATGATGCTGTGTACAACAAGCCCACTTCTGAGAGCCCTCAACAGTATTCACAACAGCCTGTTGACACAAGGTCGACATCTAGAGGACCTTACAAGTGGTGAACAAGACCTTGTGAGTGAGAAAGAGTCAGCCACTAAGTCTGTGGACATCTAAAGAATCATTTGGCAATTGAAAGCCTTCCAGCGTTCGTATGTAAATGGCAAACCAGCACATTCTCAAGACTAAAATGCATTGTAGATTATGTCACGCCTCTGTATAAATGAGTCAGTATTACTAATGGCTGTGGGGTGCATCAGTTGGGTAACATTTCTTCTCCAGGGTCTTAATTAGCAGTTACAAATTACCATCACCCTTATAGTTATAAGTATCCAAGGACAAACATTTTGACCACCCCTGCTACCTGCTAATCCTTTCTTGGTGAAAAAATGCAGAGTAGATATTTTTTATGACTTCCAGAAGTCACTTGGCTCGTCATGAAAAATGTGTTCCAATCACATCACCTATTCCTCGTTAAATAATGGTCTTCGCATTCATTTTATGTTTTCTCTGGGCAACTTATGTAAAATTAAATGGTGAAGTCCATTTAGGGATATCAAAAGTTGATTATTCCATTTTGATGTGATTTTTATTGGTAAATTTATATGTTTACTGACATTAAAACAGATTAAAGCAAGCAAGTTAATTGAAATTGGTATTAAAAAAGAAAATGTATATTTCATTAAAACACTAACCTTGGTCTTTAGGAAAAGCTATGGTCTGCTATATTGAATGATGTAGTGTGCAACATTGAAATTTACCCACCCCCATAATACCATCGATAAATGTTGATTCTGCCTAAAACTTGTCAGTGTACCTGATGAAAAAAAAATTTCATCAAGGAAAATAAGTGTTAAAACAATGAGGAGTCTCTCATAGTCAATGAGTGCAATTTTCATTTGTCAAAATGCTTGTCAACTTCCTACATGCTCATGAAAGTTGTACTTGTAAATGAGTAGATGGGTAAAATGCTTTAAAAATATGCCTTGTGAAATATTTATGGTGGTGCCCATAGATTTTTTTATTATGACTCTAAAGAGATAATGTGAACTATATTTATTTTAGCATTAATAATGCTAAAGCAACAATTGTAAGCATACAATGGTATATTATATGTTTCTACATGTATCTACAGTGAATTAATTTCCAAACAAAATTATGTTCTAAATGATAGAAATCTATTACAAATTGGCAAACTCTCATTTGAGTAAGCACTGGTAATTAGCTAAAGATAAGAGAAGCATTGTATGCATGTACTCCTGCTCCTAATAACACATTCTAAAACCAGCCAATTCAAATACTAGCTCCAATGTTCCACTTGACATTTAAATTTTTATAGTTGGTGCAAAGGAGCTGTGTAGTTGTTGTTTTTGTGTATATACATTATTAGAAATCATGTGAAATCATCAGTTCCTCAAACTGTATAAGCCATTTACCTGTTGCTTTGCAAATGGGTCAATCCATAGATGATACATGAAAGTGTTAATTTTTTGGCAAGTTTTGTCAAAAACATACTAATTTTTATGACTTCAGCAAGTGCTCACAAATTTTACTGTCATTGACTGAATGTCGTGTGAACATGGTTTTTTTTTACATATCATAGTAACATGCGAAAAGCAAAAATAATCTGAAAAAGTTTGCTTTCATTTTGCATCAATATTTCATGGCATTTCATAATTTGTTGCTTATGTCAAAAAATAAGGTAGAAAGGCTATATTTACTTAGTTTACATAATGAAAAGCATTTTGGCTAGCCATGGGAGGACATAACTTTCATGCAAAGAATGTTAATTTATTGATATTGTCTTTAATAGTGATATATGTTCATGGTTTTAGCCGGAGAGCTCTCAGTTTGAAATTAACTTAAACAGAGAATATTTTGCTGGCAACAGCAATTGAGACTCAAATTGACTATGTAAGTGGTCCTCATGTTAAAATGCCCTCCTCTAAGCTGGATAACCACAGAAAGTTATACAAAATGAGTGGTGTACGATACCATCATTGTAGTACTTCGTGTAGGAATTTCTTCATGGAAACATCTTTGACGTCACAGAAATTGTATCTAGATGAGATAAGCTGTTATGGAGATTTACTGAAATGTGATAAAAGGATTTTTTAGCATTATTTATTCATCGGAATTGAAAATCTAAATGATGAATTCATATTAGATTTTGTTCTTAATGAATAAAATGCCATTTAATCATGACTTGATTTGATGTAAAATGGCAACTGAAGATAGCCTTGATGCATCAAACAGTTCAGGCTGAAAAAGCTACATGAACTATTATAAATCATATTTTATCATTTTTACATTTTCGTGCAAAGAAAAATTTAGAATAACATCAATGCACCACTGCATATTGAAACTTTCTTTTGCATATGTTTTTTTTTCAATTTCTGTAATATATGTCAAGAGCCTATGGTTAAGAAACATGTTGTAACATTCTCCTTAAAATTATGTATTGAGCGATTCTGCTCCTCCTGCACTAAAAAACTGTATTGGAAACACATTTTCTTCATAGGGAATAAAGTCAGTGTTATAATGTTAGCTTCAAGAAGAAATTACCCTCGTAAAAAGGTGAACTTTAATGATTTTTGTAGATTTCCTTCATTGAACATGTGTACATATTATTTTCTCAACTTTTTTTAATGATTAACTATAGCATATGCCACAGATGTATGATTACTTTTTTAAATAAAGGCAAGGGAGAGAGTTGATTCTAATGCCACAACTTTTACTGTACACCGAGAATAGGACTTATATTTTGCAATGCATATTGGTAAGGGTAAAGTAATACATGTGGTTTCTGCTATGAAAATAAGATGTCATTATTTAGGGAAGATGTTGTTTAACTACCGAGATAAATGTGCATGTCCTTGTAAACTAAGAAGTACTCTTTCATCCTGTGCAATTCTGGCCCTTTACAAGAGGCAACCCTTTCAAATGAAGTACCTCTGTATATATGTATCTTAATTTGTAATATAACATCCTGCTTGTTATAAATAATTTTTATTATTATGTAATTTTTTATTCCTTGTGTCATTCAATAAAATGATGACAGAAAAATACACTGGGCCCTCATTATAATCCTCTTATTCCTTAACCACACTCAAGGAATCAAGATGTCAAAAAATACTATATTCCAAACCTACTCCATAAGTGCCAAGTCAGTATATGTGATGAGGGTCCAAGACAAAGCTTTGTTTTATCCCCGATTACCATGCTACTCGAATGGATTTTATAACGAGGTCCCAGTGTAAGTAATTGGATATTTCAATGAAAGGATCTCTTGGAAAGTGAAATGAAATCAGTGTCTTTAACTCTGTATTTAAGTGTTGTATATGGATACCAGCATAAGTTTTAAGACCTCAAATAAGGGAATACTGTGAAACATATCATTGTGTAATGCCACTATGACCAAATACAAAGCCTAATTCTATGTGTATTCTGCAGTACTATAGAAAAATTATAATGTGAAATGTCACCTCTAAAAATGTATTTGTCAACAAGTACTCGTTAAATAGCCAAAAAATGTTATATAAAACAAGAAGTATTAAAATGTTTTAAAAAAGTTGTTGTTGATTTGCCGCCGTGGATGACATCATTAAGTCAAAGAATCCAAGCCAAATAATTGAATTAAAGTGTGTGATGGCTAAAATAAATCAGGACTACCAATGATATTATAATGTTTTACATTAATAAATATTTTGTCATAAGCATGCCAAATAGAATTTTGCACCAGTGTATTGTAAAAAGCACATGACATGTATTAATTATCACACATAAAAATGAAAAGTCATTTTTCAGTTTTCTAAACACCTTTGTTATAATTATATTTTATTTTCCTGTCAATAAAAATATTCACAAATGGAGGCATTAAAACAATAAAAAATTAAATTAAAGGAAATTTTTGAAAAACAAAAAATGTGAATTTTAACAGAGATTTTTATTAAAAGAATTACTCACACCGATAATTTTAACTGAATTTTGTGTTTTAGGCACACACTGGCAATAGACAAAAATATTTAAGTTGACTGTTTCAAAGCATCAACATGAGGTAACATATTTCATTCATTTACATGTACTATTTTTTAATCAGTTTAATCAGGCAAAAACTTATTTGCTGAGGTGCCTACCTCCTTCAAATATGGACTGTATTTTTCTTAAAAGACTCACTCATCTAATTCCTGCATTTTAATCTTTCAGCACAACAAATCAATTGAGGTTAGTCGAACATTAATAAAATAACTAACAAAATGTGGACTTTAACTTTTTACTGTTCCTTAATGTGATCGCTTACATATCCTGGAAACAACTAAGAATCAACATTTGTAAATGGTTTATAATACTTAGCTCCTCATCATTTTCAGTTCCACCAATTTTCCCTTAAAAACTTTGGTTAACCATCATAAATGAAGATGGAGCTCTGTAATGTCTCTGTGGCATGTAATAAAGAATGCAAAATAAACTTGGATAGCATGTCAAGCAATGCTGTTGGAAGGTGGCAGTACTTACGGGAAAGTAAAGTGTAATTTCTTGGCTGAGTTGGCTGTTATGGGAGGGCTAAAGTATTTCCTTCCCATTCCAGTTAGTCTGATTTAAAGTCCCAATTGGGGTGGAGATTTTTAAGTTACAACCCCTATTCCTTCATGGGAGCTATATGTAGTACATATTAGTAGTAGTATATTCATCTGTTGTATAGGATTTAAACCCAGTCTCTATGAAACCTTACTGCTGACACCAATCTTCCTATCATTCCTTAGTCCCCCACCTTACCAATTCTAATGGGTCTGAAGGCCATAGCTGTCAGTTGCCTCCCCAAAGGACTAAACAACTATGTAGGGGAGAGATTGTCAGAGGATTGATAGGGAGAGAGTAGAGAAACCTGGCATATGCATTGGCCTGCTCTTGACGCAAGGTGTCAAGGGATCTACAATGATTCACTACGTTTATCAATCGAACTCGGATCCATTTAGCCGGTTCAGCTCGGTATGGTAAATGCAACGGGCTAGTGGGATGGATATGAGAAACAGGCCAACTCGGCCCGCTTTCTCTACCAGTCTGACATTTCAAATCGATATGAAACGATTCAAATCAATATTTCATTCGATTTTGCATTGATAAACCAGGCGATCCGAGTAGGCTGGCTTAGAATGTTTAGATCGGTCTGAATTCATATAGTTCTGAGTTCAATTGGTAAACATAGTGATAGTCTCCCATTGGGCATAGAAAGTGCTACACTTGAAATGTTCCTCTAATAGCACTTACCCTTTCATGCTGGATCCTCAAGGAGGTCAATGCTTCCCCTTTACGAGTTTCATGAACATTTCCTACACTCCCCAGAATGAAGGTCTCTTGTGACATCAAAGGCAGAGGTATGCTTCCCTGCTGTCATGGGGCCCAACTCAGTGGAATGCCAGGCTTGGGGGTCCCATTTTGCGTTGATGTCTGAAAGTCGTGCGTTTTAGGGTCTCAGATGGTGACAGTTGATGAGAAAATGAGGTGTGCAAAAAACTTCTGAAATTGGATTATAATTAGGGGTCACGCAGCTTTTCGTTTAATATGGAGGCTCCCATAAGCGTGCACCACCCATTTGAAAAGCCCGCACTCACGGGCCTCTGCGCCGCTCCCCACCATTTCCTCCCCCTCCTATTGAAGGCTTAAATTGGTTACCACTTTGGGCGGAGAGTCGTTAACGACTTCATCGAGCGTGGCATTGTTCTCATCAGGGAGTATTCTCAGGCTGGATTGACCAACGGTGAGTACCAAATGCAGCATCTACTCCATATAGCATCCAGGCACCAATAGGCTCCCCACCATTTCTTCCCCTACCTGTCGAAGATCCTGATATGTAGACAAACTGGTTACTATGTTGGGTGGGGGGTGAGACTGGTATGTAAAGAACAATGCCTTGTATTTAACACTTTCGCTGCTAATCCCGTCATTTGACGTGTTTCCTTAGCTGCTGAGAAACATATTCCAACCAACTTACAATTTAAAAAGGTAGAAGAATCAAGCTTTAAAGCAATATAAACAGCATTTTCTAAGTAATACAGTTATGTTTCTGTGATAGCATGAATAAAGCTTAAAATACGCAGCATTCTACCGTAGAAGTATATTTAAATGCCCAGCAGCGAGAGTGTTAAAACATTTACTTGTATAATGGAACTGAGGAGCGCCATGGTCGGGACGAGAACTAAATTCCAATATCACTATTTTTGGGAATTTTGTTTACATTCTGCCCATAAAATATTTGCATTGAAGACTGTGAGTGCCTTTTTGATCCCTGGCATAGCTTTTCAGTGCTTGGAGACTATTTGGAATAGATACTACATTTGCTACTCATCCTTGGTCAATTCAGCCTGAGGATACTCCTTGATGAGAGCAATGCCATGCTTGATGAGGTCGCTAATAACCCCCCTCCCAAACTGGTGACCAATTTAAGCCTACATATCAGAACCTTCGATAGGTGGGGGAGGAAAAGGTGAGTGGCGGAGCAGAGGCCAGGGAGCATGGGCTTTTTGAACGGGCGACGCGCGCTTATAGGAGTCCCCATGTTAAAGGAAAAGCTGCATGTGCAACCCCTAAATATAATCCGATTTCAGAATTTTTTTGTAAACCTCATTTTCTCATCAAATGTCACCATCTGAGACCCTAAGATCCATAGCTTTCAGACTTCGATGCAAAATGGGACACCCTAGCCAGGCCCTTTCCACAGACCCTGGTTGAGATCCCCAAAGAAATTAAAAGCCTCTTTGGTAGCATGAATTCACAGTCAACTGAATAAAATTGCAGTAATTTTTAACAAATATTTGTTGTAAATGTAAAAATTTGAACTTTAAAACAAATTCCTTGTTTTCTCTGAGCATGTAGAAATTTTAAACATAATTCTAACATTTTATATTGACAGATTTAGTGTATAAACCTCTGATGCTGGTTATTATAAGTTCAAATTGCAAAATTATATTCCCCAACCTCCTTTTCCTTCAGGGTATGATTTGACTAGCAGAGCGTAGGTTAATGCATAAGATGTATGTACTATTAATCTGCATCTAGTTCAATAATAGAGTTTGAAATTTGCTCATACTAAGCAAAAAAAGATAAATTCATTTCAAATCTTACATTTTTTGAGTATGCTACAAATATTTGTTGAGAATAACAGTTCTCTCCATTGTTTTCGGGTTAGCTGCGTCAAGTTTTATTCAGATGACGCTTCGTGGCCTATGCTGGCCACATCTTAAGATCAGGTCTGAGTCACTGCATCAAGTTTTATTCAGATGACGTTTCGTGGCCTATGCTGGCCATGAAACGTCATCTGAATAAAACTTGACGCAGCTAACCCGAAAACAATGGAGAGAACTGCAATCCAGCACTGCGAAAGCCTCAAACAGAAATTTGTTGAGAATAAACTTCACAAATAGCAGTAGTAGACCACAAGCATAGTATAACCAATGAGACAAAGGATTCAGGTGAGTTGCCAAGGAAATTCCTGGGACTCTCGTTAAGCCGGGTCTCATGGAATGACTTCATACCTCAGTTGTTTCAGTGGTGGTCACTTTCCTTTAACCTGTTTCACACATGGTTCGCATTCATTCTTTTGCATGGAAAATCCTTTTCATCTACGTGCGGCATACAGCACAAAAGGGTGAAGTAGGGGTTAGGATTCCTCTGAAAAATTATTGCATTGACTGGGATTATGAACCTCCTTGTCATCCCAAGGGATGTGAGTCCCGGCCTTTGAGATGGGAAGCCATCTCAAAAACCTGATCCTGTGATTTTTAAAGACCATCAAATAAGACTTTTCTCTCAGTTAGGAATTGTGATTCCACTGAAACATCGAAATCACTGACAGGATGTGAACTTGGGCCTTCTCATCAAGACAGCCTTGTATGAACCCTTGGGAAATGTAGGATTGGAAGCCTATGCTCAGTAATACCAGCCCAATCCCATGAGTTTCCACCATCCTTCATGAAACAGAAAGAGGAATGTGGAAATGACTGATGGAAATTACAGGAAAGAAATGACAAGATACTCATAGAATCAACTTCCAAATGAGGCAACTCAGACGGCAGTAGTTATCCCAAATTTCACATTGAAATCCTGGCCAAATAAAGGGAAGGAGTTATTATGTAGATTGGAAAAGTAATATCCCTCATAGTTAAAACAGGAAGTCTTCCTCATGAGAATATACCAGAGGAATGGAAAGGTACTCATCAAATTAATGCCTGCTCCTCTAAGACAATGAGGTTGAGTCCTGGTTGATTGGTTTCAACCATAGCCAACCTCTACAAAAGACAACCAACGGGAAATTGTCAAATATGAAAGCTTTCAACATTTTGGAACCTAACTGGTGCCTGAGCATCACACCGTCATGAAAGATCAGATCGTAATTATATCATCATTGGCCTCATTCAATAAGATCCATATGAAACACCCACCACAGTGTCAATTTTTTCGAGGCCGTTTACCGAAAATTCAAGCAGCAAGAGATAAAGCGTCCCCTGACCGATTAACAGGGTTACCTACACATGGCGAAATATAACACTTCGCATGACTATATGTATTTTTTGCGATGAAATTAAGTTACAGCTAGATACCACATAGTTTTCTCGTTAATTTTTAAGTCTGGCGGCCAGACGCCGAGAATGACTTCAAACTTCGCCGCTTTTAACTGAAGCAAACTTTCACCTTCATATTATTTATATATATATATTAATTTTTTTGGTACACGATGAAGGCGAGGGTTCAGGGAGCATCATAAGCGGAGTGACGTAACAACTAACTCTTAATGATACAGTTCTTTAAATAGCCTGCTCCAGATATAAAAAAGGGGCCGCATTTTTTTATCGGAGTCGCCTTGAATTGCCTGAAAATGCTACTAAAATACTCTCTTTCAGAATGCTGCACTACCCTTAAGTTCCAATTTTCTTCGTCGACTGCCAACGAAAAAAGCTACAATAATCCAATATTTACCAAAATTACAGCAGAACTAAATTTAAAACGATAAATTTTATATAAAATCGAAATAACAATCTAAGGCAAGTAGGCAATGAGCTTTTCCATCGGACATATCTGAAGTATTCCCGTAGCTAGGTACATTATTGGTTCCAGCAGCTGTCTCCTACAGCAAAATAAGGAGTCACAGGCGTTTCCCCTCTGATATTTGACAGAAAAATAGTACATTGCAATCGTCATTACCTAAAAAAATTCAGGAGAACGAAATGGCGACTTTCAACTACCTCGCTTTTAATAATCGAAGTACGATATTCGCATTACAAATGGCGCATTGTGGGTAATAGAGCAGAGCGTACTCGTATTTTATGTGGAAAATTTATCGTGGCTGTCGATTATTCATTGTTACCTGTTCCAGAACGAAAGTACGTGATTATTTGTGATTAAGTATTGAATTATGCGATAGCGATGGGTTCTATGATGAGCTAAGTGATAATTACGGCCCTTGCTTTGTTTTGATCAATATTCGCACTGATCTCTCGTACGAAGAGTGCTGGGGATCTTAAGCTATGAGTCTCGACTCCTGTGCGTCAATTGCTGCTCCGAATTATTGCTTTTGATCTCGCTCATATATTCCACATCTATTGCAGCGCATGATCTGCCGGAAAGGATGGTGGTGGATCATCCTAAGGCCCAATTTACCGGCGATAAGAGGAAGCGAGAAAATAATGGTAAGTATTTTATAGTAATATCTAGAATTGAGTGTTAAATTTCCTCATTAAAATTTTTCCAGCCTCTAAATATGTTTAGAAGTTATTCATTGTTTATTACAACTGTCCGCAGTGGTGACTGTTGGTGAGAATACGTGCTTCGCAGCTAGACTGATCAATATGTTTTTCAGTTCTTCTCTACATTATTTTCGTAAACTAGCATTTGGAGTTGTACCCAAACCCATTTATTGACTCCTCTATCTGGAATACGATTTCTTATTCATGTATCCTCGTTACTCGGAAGCATTTTATTAGATGATCGATTTTGCGTCACAGCCAGTGAGAACCGTTTATGTCATAGTTTATCAATTAAAGTTGTAGATAAGTGTTTTTAAACCATCGTATACTAGGAGAATAAAAAGTTTGTGCGTAAACTATGATTTATTTCCTTGGTTAAGTTCTTAAGGAGGAATTCTTTGATGCTTAGGTAGTCGCATGGAAGGTATTCACTGATTCCAAATTTGTAATTGTATTTAAGACAGTAGTGATGGATCGAGGTATTGTTTTCTTTCATGCGAAAATTCAGTCTGAGAATGGCGTTTGCAAACTGTATTTCCGTGAGGAAATTTACGATTATGTTAATTAATGTTTCCCTTAATAGACCAATAATCCGAGTAAAGCAGAGTTGAGCTAAATTCTTTTTGAATCCTGATACTTCTTCTGTATTATCGGAAGACTATTAGTTACAACTGAGCTGTAAGAGGCTCGCTGACGACATCAAAGAGTTAGTATAGGTAAGGGGATAGGTAAGGATGGAGTGCTGCAGTCAAGTCAATCTTAGGATTGAAGGACAATAATGATGATGATCCCTCAATTTTATTTAGGGAATTAATAAAACGATATGTAATGCTCATTCCATCTGTGTTTTACTTCCAATCACGTTGAATAGCAGATGTGCGATGACGGGATTTCTTAAAATATGCTCCATATCTTTCCTATAATATTTTAATTTATACTCTGAATTATGTTTTCAAATATGAGTGAGTTTTATGTGGTTTCATATCTTACAGTTTTTTTCCCCTCAGTGTATGACATTGGTTGTTTTGTAAGATTCAACTCCTGCATTTACTTGTAATTGATTGCTCATATCCTCCCTCAACTCGGATCTTTATTAAATGCTCCATCCAAGTTTATCCTTGATCAGTAAATCTGAGACTATGAGACCTAACAAATGAGATGGTGTGGCTTTTGAACTGAGTCAATGTGGCGTTTGTCTTTTTGCATTAAGTGGTGTCAGGTGAGATGTGGTGGAACAGCATTTCGGAGTTCAAAGTGAATGAAACCAATGACTTACTGTCCCAGGATATGTTGTCATGCTAAGTTTCATTGCATTTGAATGTCTCTTTGGTTGAATCTTGTAGGTATATTTTTCATGTTATGTGTGATTATTGACTTTGGCATCGTAGATTTGTACTCTGCTTCTAATGTGAGCATTAAGTATCTCCAGTCTGTTTATTATAACCATAGAATGATTGCAGGACAGGAATGTTAGGGAAAGTGTGTTCTTCAAGGTGATAGACACCTTTAATATTTGAGATTAATGGAAAATGTCTTGAGAAGCAGTCCCAGTTACTTAATGAGCGCATGATTGTTCTGTCCGTAAGTGTTGCCTTTTATTGAAATGGAGATATTTGTAATAAAAAATTTTCCTTTGTGGGTTGAAATTCTTAAATATTGGCCATTTGTTTTGCTCTATCAAACTCTATTTGGGGGAGGTTCTATGTTCTTGGGATTCAAGTTATTTGACAGGTAGTATTCCTTATATTGTTGTACTTTTCTATTGTACTGGTTTTATGGGTGTTTTTGTTCCTATAACCCATCAGAAGAATCTTTGAAATTGCTTATGACTTCAGGCTTTTGGTTCTTGTAATTGACTGTGACTAGGAGTACTGCAGTTATATACATAACAGTTTGGGTTTGGGAATTTATTCATTGGCTACCCGGAAATATATTTTTGCTCTCATAATTTTGTACAGAAATGGTTTCGTAGTGGCTGGATTCTGGCTTCCCATATCATAAGGCCTAGTTTCATATCCAGGTAGTGGTGAAGATTTTTCTGTCGAATCCTGATCCATACTAGGGTGTCTCATGGAGGACACTTTTAAGTGTTGGTAATATGGGTAAACTCCAAATTGCATAGGGATTTCAGTTAAGATCAGGCCAATGCTGATGCTGTATCTTCTTCATTATTTAAAAAAAAAATGTGATTTGACAATGTCAACAGCTCCTCAGTTTTCCTCCCAAACCAGGACTTTATTTAGATTTAATCAGCTTTAAACATCAAACACTATGTTGGTCATATTTTTCGATGACTTTTTAAAACTGAACTGTGAAGAATTGTTCTCAAGTTTGTTGTGATGTGGGTTGTATGATGCAGTTTTTCCACCTGTGCATGACCCTGAAATGATATCATCAAGAAGAACAGTTGATAAGATTATAAAAAAGTTCTTTTATTAAATTCTTGGAAAGATTGCAGAATACAGGTGCAAAGTTATTGTATCCTAAGCTATTCTCTAAGCAAGTCTTCTACGTATCACGTTGTTGCATTGCAGGTTGCGTAATATCTTCAACAAAATGCTTTGCATCATGACTGTGAGAAGATGCAAACTCTATAGTTATACAATCCATCATAAATGAGTAAAATGGAGACTATTGGAGGGTTAACCAAATTAGTCACTTAAAAGCCTATTACGTATAACACACATATTTATTTAAGTGCTGAGAAGTTCAGTCAGAGAAAGCATTGCGTAACTTTTATATCATTAAATTTTACAATATCCTTCTTAAAACTGACAATGAGTATATTTTACAATGTTTTCTCTATATGTTAAATCGTAATCTGTTAATACAGTATTGAAAAATATACAATCGTGGTTATTTACCCAAGAAAGAATAGAGGATATCTTGTTATAATTGTATGTGATAGACTTAATAATTCCACCTTAAGTACTGATAACCTCATGTAATATTGTGTATCTATTTCCATGTTCAATTATGTTAAAGACTAACACATAACTATTGACAAAATGATGGTAGTATTAATACAGGTCCTCCTTTTAGGCTACCTAATATTTCTCATGTTGTAAAGATTAATTTCTAGAAACCTCAAGACAGTATCTGGATCTCGAGTAAATCCCATGCTCATTAGTGAACGGCTGAAAAAAAAGTAAAATTAAATATTGTATCAGATATATATCGATAGTTGTTTGGATGGCATTATCTTAAGTAGGATTGCTGCCCTTCTTTCCCTAACAGCTATTTCTGTTTAAAAAAAGAAGGCCCATACGGAGAGGTGAAAACCTCGTGCCGGTAAACACAAGCGTGGTGCAACATAACTCCAGCACCCTCCCTCACCAGAATTCCAACAGCTCAAAATTTATCCGTCGGGAAAACCGGCGTGACACAAAAAATGCTGGACCGCTCGGCAGCAGCGGCATAACACAGCACCAGGCGTGGACAGCTTAAGCTCCTCGACATATATTCGATTCCGTGTCAGCGATCCATCACCGCTCACGGCAGGCTGTACCACGAATGTCACATTCTCATGCTCTCACGTCCACCACGCTCATATATTCACTCAGAAGCACGGGAAGGAAGAAAGAGCGCTCCTGAAATCCCCAAAAAGTACTGTTTTGTATGCACGCGAGAGTTAATGTGTGTGAGACTATTATAACTGCAATATTTCTGATTTTTTTGCAATTTTCTACTAATAGCAGCTGAGTTTGAGTGATTTTTTTTCCTGATGTTCCAAAATAGATCCGACCTTGTACATTTGACAAGCGATATTTTTCTGGAAATGAGACTTTATTCTGATATGTATGGTAGCTATTTGCTGGGTTGTAATTTATTTAGTAATGCTAATTGTTCCCCAAAGCAAATACATGATGACTTTGTCATGCTGAAATTTAAGAACAGGGTGTTAATTGAGTAATAAAAAATTATTAAAGTGGAATTAAATAAAATAATGGTAATAAATGAAAAATTAAAACAAAGGCAAGGTGGAAAATTTATGCCAAATTTGCACGGTACTCATATAAGCAGGGCATAAGTGTGAGGTTAGGGTTCACCAAGGTGATAAACTCTCCTTATGGCCAGAGTTTCTTTTGCCTGCATGTCATCGGTTATTGGGAATAATTGTTTTTAGGAATGGAACTCATTGGTTCTACGTTATGGAAAAATTAAGTACTTACATCCCCTGACGTCAATGGCATTCACCATATTTTTTGGATAATGCTACACCCTTGTCTCATAACATTTCGATACAAATTTTTTATTCCATTGTGAAATAAGTGATGCCAATCCATTAAATAGTGATCAAATCCTACCAATTAAACATTAGTATCTGTGCCACTGCTAGGTAGCCTGTAATAGTAGTGTAGCTGTGTCATAGATGTATAAAACACTAGGTATTTTAGGCTCTCTAGCCACTACATGCAGCAAACCATTCATTTTAAGACATGATTGGCAAGCTCTGCCATTTTTTTAAATTGGAAATATTCATATTTTTCTGGTTTTTATAATTTAATTCTAAAATAATATTCTAATTTCAAAAACTAACCGTATCATACAAAATCTTAAGTTTGAAACAGAAAAGGTTGTATTACAATATCAAATTGTTCATTATTACACATTATTTAAGTTTTTATACATAAAATCCAATGTTGACGGATCACATGATGCTCTCCTAAATGCAAGAGAGCTTATGAAGAGCAAAAATATTTGTTAAAAAATGTTTCCTCCCATCTTGTTTTTGCAAAATGAGAGTTTTGCAGCTGTGGACAAGGGGTGATATTGTGCAGGCAATATGGACTCATCATTGGTCATTCAATCCTAAGATGCTTCCCGACACCTTACCCTATATAATGCTTGTTCCTCACTTCCTGGTAGCTCTTCCTATGTACTTTCATCATTATTCGGTGTACGAGCTTATATTTAGAGGTGGAGGCAAAAGAAGTTGATGGGTATTTTTGTGGACAAACTAGGTGCAGAGAAGTGTGTTGGGAATAGGAGGTGAGAGATGAGGAGGGGAGATTGTGAAGTCCCTGGATAAAGAGGTGGGTTAATAAACTGGTCCCGGCTGGGAGTAGGAGGAATGGAACGGGAGGTTGAGCCTCCTCTCTCTGCCTCCTTGAGGAAAAGATGGAGTGGGGTTCGAGTTAGTGCTTTGGAGTTGGGGGAGGAATTCATTGGTCTTCCTCTTTTGACTTTTCCCTATATTTTACCTTCAATTATATTATTCACAAATCCTTGTGCCTAAGGGTGAGTCCAATCCATCTGGTTCTTCTTTTTAATATGGTGCTTGTAGGGGGTCAGGTTTTGCTAGTTGAAAAAAAGACCCAAGTGGACTGTATGAAGAGGTTTTAATAGGCGGGTTCAAATCGCTGGGTTCTATACACAAGCTGACTGTACAAACAACCTCTCACTCTGAGTGCTGGAGAGAGATGATAGAATACGGGGGCCCTCTACCTGCCGGTAGGCTGACTGCTGGATGTCTTCGCCGCTGCGGGCGTTGGTTGACTTCTGCCTGTGCACACCGTGCCATAGGATGCCGTACGAAGTCTGCTGCCGAGAGCACTGCAACTCGAGCATTGTTACCGCTAGGGGTTGACCGGATGAACTGATGTTTTCTGCTTGTTCAGCAGCCCTTTATGTACAGGTGGCCAGGCCCAGGGGAAGGGGGATTGCATCATCCTTCCAAGAGGGGGAGAGGGTCCCTCCCCTCTTCTAGAATGTTCTACTGTGTAGTTCCAGAGGATATGACCCTCTCTTAGAGTGACCACTCGGCACCCCTATTTCGGAAGCCACCTTACCTGACGTCACACAGGGGAAAACTCTCCTCATATGAACCCTTAGCCGGAACTGTGTTCCACATAGTCCTTTCCTCTTCTACTCTTCTGTACAATTCATCATTTCTCACTTTGCCCATCCATGGTGTTAGGGTCTCTTTTGGTCTCTGGCGATTAAATCTTTCTGTCCAGGGTTCCAAATGCTCTTTGCTATTCAAGATGAAGTCTAATCAGTGTGATGTAGCATTTCTCTTTCACTTTTTCATCCAAGGACCATCCTGTTATGTGCTTGATAAATCCTAGTTTATATAGTTCTGTGCTGCTGCTATGTTTAGTTTGTGTTCCGCATGATATGTCTGAAGGTTTTTTTCAAGGTTTTTGACTTTATCTGAAGTGTTTTTGTTTAATCCACCTACTGTGTAGATGTGGCGTTGGTGCAATGATTTCTGCGCCGAGTGTAATGTGTTGTATTTACTTAGATTTAGCTCTAGCCCCCACTTCTGGCACCTTGGATGAGCGGTCGTTTTTGGTGCTTTAATAAGTTGAGGGTGGTTGTGCTGTGGTGGTGGTGGTGGCTGTACTGTGGTTGACTTATGTGGCATGCGACACAAATTTATTAGTTACATGATCAGAGATGAATTGGAGAAGAATTTGCATACACCCCCATTTAACGTAAGAGAGGGATATTAGAGTGGTGCTGATATGCCTTGTAGATATTACACTATGTTGAGTTCTACAGAATCTACCAATCTTCTGAAGCATCTTATCTCTCTCATTTAGTTCTTGGTTTGTGATATTAAGGCTGTAAAATTGCATGACACTTTTTCAATGAGGTGTGTGGCAAACTATGAACTGAAATTAGTGTAGTAACATTGGGGTGTAGGACTCCAGCAATGGAATGGCAGGAACTCTGGAAAGGAGTGGTGAGAGGACACAGGTTTTATGTATTAGATAAAGTTTAATGAATCAGCCTCGCAGGTATCTTGTGGAAATTGGTCACGCATATCATTTTGAGAATTGTATTAGTGCCATGCTTCCTGTGTAAAGATCGTTAATGGTGCTTGGAATGTTCGTGTCAGTGGCTGTCTCTCTCTCTTATATTGTTGCTTCTATCAGCTCCAGAGAGTTCTCATTGGGCTAAAATAATATCCCTCGTGTCATCCTGAAACTGGAGAGTTTTTTTTAAAAGTAATCTAAGCCTATTATATAGCCTCCAAGTCTCTGATGGCTTCCTATCTAGTCCTTCCATCAGCTGTGCAACACTTGATGAGATGTGAGGCTTTCCTTTCCTTTTTATTTTGTATATAAATGGTGCGAAAGGCTAGGAATTATTTGCATTACTAATATGAAACTTTCCTCTTAACTTAAATTGGATTACAGGTATCCAATAAGTCTGGTTGTATCTTATATATCTGTTGACAGGGCAGAATCAGGAGAATGAGAGAAATCCAGCTGCAGCCAGGAATGTAATAACTTTATGCAAATGTAAATTGGTTATGCAAAAGTATCAGTGTGGCATTGACTCATAAGATTTTCTTGAATTGTTATCTGTAGCCTCATTACTTGTCATTCTTTTGTATATTCAGTTTTACTTGGGATTGATTTCATAATGTGCGTAGTGATCAGTGCACTGACCCCTCACAATTTTTTTTATCAGTGCAATGTTCAGAAATATTGTAGGGATGGATTTTTGTGTGGAATACAATTGCTTGTTTGTTGTGGACTGTACCCGTGTAATGAGATATTATATCTTTGAGTGAAGGGATTAGATGTGGACTAAAGGTAATGAAATACTGCTCTGTGAGAGGTATTTGTGTTGGTGATAAAAATAAGGGCCAGTCAGGTTGAATCCAAAGCTCCATGGATCTTTCATTTCATCTGATGCATATATTGGTTCTTAATTTACTCCATTTCTGAATCAGGGTTTTTACATCTCGCTGTTTAGCCAATAGTGCAAAGGGTGATAGCATAATATCTGGTAAGACTTATGGATTGATTTTTTAATTGTTACATTGATAAATGAATTAATCATTAAATTGTTAATTTTAACGTGTTAAATAATCAGTGCTTAGAGGGGCAAGCTCTCACCGAAACTCTGGTGAAAATCGTATAAAATTCTGTGCAGCCCACACCACTGATGCAGCGGTGTGGGTAGTACTGCCATGTAGTAGGTGGTAGAAGTTCTAAGAAGTGCCGATTACCTGTGCTGATAATGAGGAAGATCCATTTGGATAATTGGAGGTGATTGGAGCTTCTCTGATAAGCGTGTGGGCTGATGGATTTTAGCGCCTCGCCTAAATGAGGCATTGGGGTTTTGTTTTTTTATATAAATTTAGCCCCTCAAATATCATTTAAGGCTTTATTTTTTACTCTCATACTGAGGTGGGTGGAATATTGGTTTCTTGTCAGATGTGGCACAAGTTATTGGTGGTCCTCGTTGTGGCCGAAGCCCGAGATTAATACGCCATCAGTAAGGGTGCCGATTTTCCCTCGAAGTGGTGGTCGTTGGCCTCCGTTTCTTGGAAAACTGCATTCCTCCGTAGTATACGCGTTCATGTGTAGTGCTCCGATTCTCGCTCAATCTCTAAAATCTGGTGATGGCACTGATAGAAGGCAAGTTTCATTGCAACTGTTTCGCAATCGAAACAGTTCCACGAAACATCCTGTTGTGGGCCATTGCTAGAGGCACACCAAACAACGGGCGATCGTCGGCGCTGTTAGAACATTGCTGGTAGTTCTGTATTTTGTGTAGGTCATTCGAAAGATTTCACTTAAAAGAAGTAGCAATTTCATTCGGGTTCCTGAAAGATCCTTCCCAGTTCTAATTCTCTCTGTAACACCAGGGTTGAAATTCGCTATGAAAAAATCATTTGACTTGACCGGGATTCGAACCCGGATCTCCCAATCATCTAGTTCGCATAAACCCCCCTCGAAATTCGCCTTGGAGGAAGATGGCTTGGTTGTGTAACTGGCTAACACACCTGACCGGCAATTGGGAGATCCGGGTTCGAATCCCGGTCAAGTCAAATGATTTTTTCATAGCGAATTTCAACCCTGGTGTATATGCACCCGTGCGAGTGACTTCGTACCATATCATTTGTTACATGCAATGTTTGGAAATTTCTTTCTGTAACAATGAACGGACGTGTTTTTGTTAAATTAAAATCTACAAATTCATAGCCGTAACGATGCCGCGCGTGTAGTGCAACTAAAGCAGAGGAGAAGACGATACTGCTTCAGATGTTGGTAGCCGCCGCGCAGTGAAACAAAAGTGCTAGTATATTCAAAAGTTTAAGGATTCACTTGGTGGAAGGTCGAAATGGTAGTAAATCGAACTTTGTGTCTTCCTCAGTTTTATTATTTCACCATAAACTGTGGTACCTGATGATAGCTTAACTGCCGAAACCGGTTGTACTCGTAATAATAAAACTGTGGAAGACAAAAAGTTTGATTTACTGCTAAAAGCTGATATTTTCATCCGGAAAAGCGAAAAGTTTAGCCTGGGAAGGTCCCAGCATTCCATAACCTCCGGTCTGTACCGACTCTGTCAAGACAAGATATCCTAGGTAACATCGATTGGGAAACAACGGCCCGCACGTTTAACAATGGAATCTCAAAAGGCTGGCTCATGAGAACGCAAAGGCTTCAACATGCTTGAGTCCCATTCATCCCTTTATAAGTTACCGTTGATCGAAGCAGGGGTTTGAAAGGAGGTCATCATCCTGAGGGGCTCCAGTCCTTCCCTCCCCCCATCTTGCTCGCTCGCCCGGCTCTCTTACTGATCAATGTCACTGACCTCCAGTACTCCGAAACATATGGTGTTATTTACCTCGGCGCTTTGTCTGCCCTCGCAGTGGCGTGCTTCGTATGTTTGCAACGATCGGTTATCCAATGCGGCGGTCTTCAAACTGGGGTACGGTTTATCTTGGGGAACGTGCATTGTGATTGAGGGACATGTGGAAAACTTCAATGATGAGCGGAATCAGGTTAAATTAGTGGAAAAAATGCACACTGCAAGAGTTTTTTCCCGATCGAGGGACGCAGTTAAAGGGAATGGATCGTTAAGAGGGTACGCCGGATTCCTACGGCAGATGAATCAAAATCAGTAGAAAGAGCATACCAGAAGAGGCTCGCAGCCTTCTCTTGATTGAGATGCCATCGGACTCGGATGAAGACAGCGACGATGTCGATACAGATGTGGACAGCTTTTAAAAATGTGTATATTTATTAATTCACTTCAAACCGGAGGCTATTGTGCAAGAAGGCTTCAAAACATAAATGTAAAGACATATATCTATATTTAATTTTCAAAAAATGAGTTCACTTTGTCATTACCACAATATATATTCGATGTTGTATCGATGAATCACATCGATATGTTGTGGGGAAAATGGTCTCCGGGGTGGATATCGATATTGGAAGCGTAAAATATAGTAGTTAGAGCAATATAGCGTACATCACTTTACATTTACAGAGGGTGATATAAATCGACCGTTAATTAGCCACCGGAGGGGATTTTTCCATTAACGCCATTTTGTTTTAGAGAGGCCCCTGAGTATCCTATATAAAAATTAACAACATATTCTGATTCAGGATTAAAAAAATTACGATTGATGAATGAAATTGTTTTATTTTCAAAGATAAAGGAGATATGCATTTTGGCCACCTTTTTTCGATTCCCGCCCACTGTGCACCGTTAGAAATGGTCTAGCAACAGCCGAAGTAATGCAAAGCAATAGCTTCCTTAATTGGGTATGATGTCATTTACATTTAAGGTAGTGCGAGAGAGATAGTTCCCTAATCATAATAGAGATCATATTCGAACTAGACGTTTTAATTTCACCAGCTGTGAGACACACGGATTAAATATTGCGTCATTAATTGTGCAGTAATATAGTTTTACATGACATAAATTGTAAGTAATTAAATGAAAATATCTAAATAAGTCTTTAACTTGACTCATTTTTTATCACGCGGTACGTTTGAAACTCCTTCAAATCGGAAGGTTTATTGTTATCCCAAAGAATTTACTGCGGTGAATATATGATTAATTTTAAAAAATTGTTGAGAAAACACACAAACTGCATACTGTTGATTTTTTGACGAGATCTAAGTGTAGGAAATGCCTCACTTTTAATATAAGGTCTCTCTGGGGTGCATACACTTTCCCATATAAAAGGGCTGGTATTTTCTGGTAAGTAATGCGGTAAGGTGTTGAATTTTTTGTGTCAATGGAGGGGTAATATATATTTCTTTAAAATGAGACCAAATTCATTGATTTCTAGGTAAAATGACATTTCGCTCAAACTACCTTTATGCGCGTAATGGTTTCCCATAACCTATTTACAATAAATTACGTCTTTCGGCTTAAGGTGGCTCTGGCCTCAGGCTCACTTCTACATCTACATACTACCCTGAGGGCCGCCGCGTGAGCGTGTGGCAAGGGGTGTTAGGTCACCAGCCGTGTAAAGATGTAAGGTTTTGGGAGGTGAAATGGTGATGTGTATTATGGGAGTGTATTTAGTGGAATACAGTTCTTATCGTGGTCGAAAATTGTGAGCGGAAAGAACGAGTTTTTGTACCTATCTGCTCGGCAATGTATCTTTCTTGATTTATCGCTTCTGTCATCCCTAGACATGTAGTATGGCGTCATGATAATATTTTCTGTGTCGCTCTGAAACACATCAGTTCTGAATTGCTCTAGCAAGCTAAGCCCATCGTGTAGCCTTCGAGTCTCAAGGGGCTCCCACCTTAATCCCTCTATCAATTTGGGAGACACTATATGTTCGCTCGTAGCTGTTATTAACGAAGTGTGCTGCTTTTCCTTGAATTTTATGATTTTTTTGGTTAAATCTCTATTACCAGGGTCCCAAATGCTCGCGGCGTATTCGAGGTGTGGCTCTAACCAGAGCGAAGTAGCATCTCTCTTTGACTTTTCATCCGAGGGCCTTCCTATTATACGCTTAGCAATACCTAGTTTCTTTATTGCAGTGCCGCCTATGTTTTTATGTGTGTTCCCCACGGTATATCAGAAGTTAAGGTAATTCCAAGATATTGAACCGTATCTGAAGCTTTAATGTTTACTCCACCAACGGTATAGGTATGGCATTTGTGTGATGACTTTCGCACCTATTTCAGAGTTCTTGAAAACTTGAATGTCGCACCTTCGAAGTGCATTTTATAAATAAATGAAATAAATAGATGAAAATAAAATAGGGTATCCTTGTTAATAAATTTTATTCACCAAACTGTTACAATATCTCACATTTAAATAATACAGACACGGCCCGGGTTTGGACGAAACATCTTCAGTTCCTGATGTATGGTACCCGATGATGACAAACATTCGTCGAAACCCGGGTCGTGTCTATTATATGTGTGCTTCGTTAAAAACTGCTACGGGCGTACATACAGTGTCTTACAATCTTTAGAGGTATTAAGGTGGGAGCCCCTAGAGACTCGGAGGCTACACGCTAGGCTTAGGTTGCTTTATAAATTCAGAACTGATATTTTTCAGAGCGACACAAGAGAATATTATCACGACTCCTCACTACGTCTATAGGTCTGACAGATGCGATAAAATAAGACAGATACTCTGCCGAACAGATAGGTACAAAAAGTCTTTCTTTCCGCGAACAATAAGCGACCACAATAAAAACTGAGCTCCACTAAATACACTCCTATAATACATGTCACAATTTCATCTCCAAAAACTTTTACACCTTTACACGGCTGGTGACCTAACACCCCCTGCCACACGCCCATGTGGAGGATCGCAGGTATTATGTAGATGCAGAATATTCTGAGCAAGGGTCTCCATAATAAAATATATTTTTTTCAAAATTTCAACTGAGCGTCATAGTGATATCCCAAGCTAAGTGAGATTGATGTGTTGAAGTCATCCACGGCATTAAAGACGCATCACTCCGAAAGTGGGATAGAGTTTCTAAAAAAAATGGAGGAGGTGGACATCAATGAAAAGGGAATTATCTGGAGTAATGGCGACATATTATGTAAAGTACTCAAGAGGTATAAATTACATTAGAGTATTTTGCCATGTTTCCATGTTTCTATAGTATATGTGGACCCCAGAAGTCAAGGGGTCATAAAGTGACATTTTTGAAAAAAATAAGTTAGGTACGGGAATGGGATGTGAAAATATTAATCTTTTAGGTGGTAAAGGGATCCAAGTGATTTTCTTGACAGGTGCTGCTATCTAGGGCAATGCCTATTAACTACTTAGTGGGTTGTACCAAACATTTTCAACTTTGACTTAAGTTTTTCTCTAAATAATGGTTTTGTTACTTAGACCCCTTGACTTCTGGGGTCCTCATATTTAATCACGTGGTATTGTAAATGTGTGATTAATAAAGTTGTGATTCAGTCTTGAAGTAGAGATTTGAATATGAGGTCTTATGTCGAAAGGTCAGATCACAGCTGAAGAGCGTTAATTTGAACGAGAAATCATGTTCAAGCTTTTAAACTCCACTTTCTCAGGCGAGATATCGTAGAGCAGCATAATGAGTAATGAAGCTCAAATGATTTCGTACTGTCTACAAAATTTTATTTCCACCTCTTGCTACACGTGTTTCGACTGACTAGCAGTCATCATCAAATGTCTTGCCTGATGATGACTGCTAGTCAGTCGAAACACGTGTAGCAAGAGGTGGAAATAAAATTTTGTAGACAGTACGAAATCATTTGAGCTTCATTATTCAAGCTTTTAATTAAAACTTATTCATTTATTGGTTGTTTAATCCTAAGATGGATTGACTGCAGTCCTCCACCCTTCCCTATCTAATGCTACTTCCCTTACCTCCTGGTATCTCTTCCTATGTGCTTTCCTCTTCATTTCGTCCATTAACTTATTCCTGGGACGACCTCTGGGGACTTATACTTCTTTCTTACCTTCTATTACGTTCTTTACAAACCCATTTTGCCTCAAGAGTGTGTCTAATTCATCTTGTCCTTCTTTTCTCTATGGTGTTCCATAGGTTCCTATCCTTTTCTACTCTTCTGTATATTTAATCACTTCTTATTTTGTCCATCCGTTTTATCTTCTGCATCCTCCTCCAGCATCAGGTTGCGAAGGCTTCCTGTCTGTTCTGGTCAGCTTTTCCAATGGTCCAAGCTTCCGATCCATAGAGTGCTACGCTCCTCACGAATGTTTTACACATACTCTTTCCTGGTTTTTAGTCCAATCTTCCATGAGCTCAGCAGCTGTTTTTTTCATCTTTCCCAAAGCCTCTTTCCAACAAATTACTTTTTTCTGCTTAAGGTGGCTGAGACCTCCGGGTCACTTATTCCAGATTTCTTGAAAACTTGAATATCGCATCTATAAAGTGCGTTTTGTAAATTGAATGAAAATTAAATAGGGTTTCCTTTTTAGTTTTGCTGTGATTCCGTCTTGAAAGTAGAGATTTTAACATGGGCTATAATGGAGACAGGTGAGATTACAGCAGAAAAACGTTACTTTGAACGAGAAAGCATGTTCAAGCTGTTAATTAAAACTGTTTGTAAGAAGCTTAAAGCCCTGGACGATTGAATAAAAATTAAATATATCCATAATACCTCCTTTTTTTAAGTTAGGGGCGAATTTTTTCCATAATTGTAGTCGAAATGCGGTGATTCCATGCGTCTATTTTGGCTTCCAATAGGTAGCCAATTTCATCGGGGAATGCAGGAGTTTTTAAATTAAAAAAAATAAACAAATTTGATTAAATAAAAATGTGTTTTCTTTTAATTATCTTGGCTCACATAATCAAGCGAGAGCCACCTTAAGGAAGCTCAAATTATTATAGTTTTCATTTACGAAATCAAATCTTTGATTTATTCGAACTGTATACACCACGTGGAAGAGGGTCGAATAATGAAACAGATGAATGGTTGTAGATTGAATGACGTTTGAGAGAGGGAACGACCGCAAAAGTCATTGGCGAATTCAGTAGAAGAGACATTGAAAACGAGGAATATTAGGAGCCTGAATAATAGGAGAGCGTGTAAAAAACAATGTTTGAGAGAAAGAGAAGCGAAAGTCATTTGCGAGGATAGTTTATCATGGAAACGGGATGTTTGGCTCACAAAGCTGAGACTAACGTTTCTAAAACAAGTGTATGAAAACATAGCTTTTAGCTGGACGTTTTTCTGAAGTGTGCTCGGCTAATAGTCCCAAAATGTCGTATTTTAATTTTGCAACGCGAAGTTTAGATGTGCAGTGTAATAAGAGCCTAGCCTAGAACGCCTTGTCACGATGCATAAGTTGCAAAATTCTTTCCTAACCGTTTTAATCGCTCGATTGTGCCAGGGTTTTGCGCCACAAATTCAATTTTATGCATTCTAATCCGCGTCAAAACTGTTCAACCAAACTAAGGTTGGTGTTTCCTAAGAAATAATTAAGGGGTCATTTTTTTCTTATCGTTATTCAAGTATTTATAGGGTAAAATTGTCCTGTTTGAGTGACGGGAATGGATGATGACTGTGGCCAAAAATTATTATTGCTGTCTGGCTGTTGACGCCAAATCACTGAAGGGTCCATTAGACTCGAAATTTGACCGTTTAATGGGCATTTATTGTCATTTTTTTTGCCATTTTTCGCCAAAATCGGATATTAATCAACCCACCATTCACTATTCTAAGTATTAATAGTTAATATTTTTGCTGTCGTTAATATTATCCTACCTTGTGCCTTACGTTGTCCAGGCCATGTGGTTTAGTTTCAGTGGAGTCGCACAAATGTAACGACTTAAGGTCCTTACTTCTCCAAGAATATTCCGATTATGTACTACCGATGCGCAGAAATAATAGTACCTGTGGTGGTGGTTTGCGGCCGATAACGGGAAGTGGAATCATTAAAACAGTACCTTAATTCTAGCCCTTGAAGCGTCAAAAGCCTGCCAATTAATTCAAAAAGAACCGTGGAAAGGTTACTAAACGCCTTGTTAGAGATAACTTTATTATCGGTGCCGCTCTATCCACGGTGTTTTCAAAGAGAGCCTTTTGTTCGACTGGTAATTTTATATAGTAAAATTGGAATTAAATCTCGTTGGAGTTGGAATGCTCCTTTCCATGAGCAAAAGTAATAAATTATATTTTCACGGAGTGTCTTCCATGTGACAATTAATTTGTACTAGCTGACCCGTGCGAATATTTCGCACAGTATGCAGCTTCTTCCTGTTTCTTCCTTCTTTCTTCCTGTTCTTCTACCTGTCGAATATTTCGCACAGTGTGCAGCTTCTTCCTGTTTCTTCTTTCTTTCTTCCTGTTCTTCTACCTGTCGAATATTTCGCACAGTATGCAGCTTCTTCCTTCTTTCTTCCTGCACTTCTTCCTGTTTCTTCCCATGGACAATTATATGTTATTTATGTTAGTGTTAAAGTTACATAACGTAAACGGTAAACGGTCACACTGATTACATGTAAAATGTAAACAATGTAACTAAACAATTTGTTAATATATGGCGCCTCCTACAGTCTATTAAGCTTGTAACCATAGCCAACATATTAGTTGATTATATTGTCAACAGATGGCGATATATCATTTTTAACAAAAATTTTAATTTTAAATTTTTAGCAAAAACTTTAATTTTAAACCATTTGTCTATTTGTCGTCAATAGCGGGAAACAAGCTTTTAAACGATGTTTAAATCATTAATTTTGATGAAGAATTATGGGAGTTATGGCGTTGCGACAAAGAAACACCTTTGAGAAATAATAAATATGAAATCAAAAAGTTTGAATTGTATTGACTTACCAGATGACCATTCACCCATGTATAATCACTATGTGCATTTCGTACTATTTTCATTTTAAACCTTTTTTGAAGTTTAGAATATAAAAAAAATGTGTGGAGTCGATATACCTCGAGCGAGTAATCGACATGGAAAAATCGAAATTTTTTAGGCAAATTAATGGGTAAATAGTGAAATTTGAGATTGAGATTGTATTTTTCGTCAGAAGCCGGTGATTCAACGTTTAAAATGATACCTCATTTATCACTGTAGGTGCAGTATTAACGGAGCATATACGGAATGACAGAAAAAGACCTTTCTGTAATAATATATATATGATTAACGTTGAACGGAAATTGCTGCTCAATTTCGTTTGATTTTGAAAATTAATTACATTGCAGTGGAGAACAGAACTATTTATCGATCCAAAGCCTTTCATGATAACGTAAAAATTGTCTTGATTTTATTTACACATGAATCAGTATGGAAAAAAACTGGATTTATGTTGGAAACAGAATTTGGTGTCTAGATTCTAAATTTGACATGCGATCAAAGAAATTAGAATTTGATAAATTTTGGATACCATTAATCTATTGTTGTGATCAGAATCCGAGGATATGATCGAATCCCTTGATTCAAGATTCGATCGATCCTTCCTGAAATAATTCGAACATCGGTCATAGGGTAGGCGTATAATCTACATCGCTGTAAAATGTTATCGCTTTTGGTTTCGCCGCGGGGTCATGTCATTTCGTCATCTATTTACTGTTAACGTTTTGCTATTATTCGTGAAAGTTCATTACGCCATAAAAATGCACATCACCGGAAAAATTTTATGTTAATTAATCATGCAAAGTTTCATTTGAAATTCGGCGCATGCGCACACCCCCCAATATAACCCCCCAATGCGTCATTTTCAAAGCCGCCGCGAGTGTTAAAGATCGCTTAGCTTACCGTTTTTATCGTGTGTTCGACCGAACGAACATCGTTCCTTAGAAATCGATGATTTTATTGATACAGAGAAATACGCACGCTATCTAAAACTCCTTATCAGACATCGCTTGTTTCACGTCGCAGAAGTTACTCAATCGTGCCGTGTTTTTGCACCGAAAATATAAGGTTGTGCATATTAAACAGTCCTGCGTCATAACTGTTCAGTAAAATTACACTTGGTTCTTTCCAAGGCGTGATAAAGGATTTATTAGCTGAGTCACTGTATTTAACTGCTTTGTGTTTTGCCTTTTCCGTTAAATAAAGAAATTTTAATCGGCCGAACACTTCTATCAGTGCATATTAGGAGCTGATATTTTACTCTTCCTTTGTGCAAAAAAATCGTGAGAATCGAAACCGGTCGGCAAGCAAGTACTTTCGTAAAGTCATTTTAGTGGAATCTTCCAGATGTGAAATTAAAGATATTTCCTTTCGGAGGAAAACGGCGTTCAATTAGTCATGATTTTCATAATTTGCAACTATATAGGAGTTACTAACGCATTATGGAAGCGTGGAAAAAACTTTTCCAGCCTACGAAGCAGCTTAAGGTAGTTTGTGCGAGATAGTTCCCTAGTCATAATGGAGATGGTATACGAATTATACGCTTTAATTTCGGCAGCTTTTGGAAGCATGTATTTAATATTGCATTATTAAGGTCTAATGGTATATTTTTTGACTGAAATTCTAAGTAATGAAAAGATCTGCTTAGTCTTTAACTTGACTCATTTTTTTCGCGCGGTACTTTAAAATCTCCGTCACAACGGTAGTTTTTTTTTTACAATTCTGAAGAAAATTACAGCGGTAACCTCATTATTTATTTTCAAAACAGTTGAGAAAACATACCAGCTGCACACTCATAATTTGCTGACGCAATCTAGTTGTTAGAAATTCCTCATTTTTTTTAAATTTGGTCTCTCTGGAGTGCATTCACGTGCCATTTCCCTTGTAAACGGGCTGGTAATTTTCGACAAATGTTTCGGAAAGTATTTCAGAAAGGGGCTGATATTTTTCAAGGGGTGAGATATTTTTCTTTAAAGTGAGACCAAAATTCATCGATTTCTAAGTGATATTTCGCTCAAACTACCCTAAGCCTGCATTTTAACAGATTCGTAATCTCGTAGAGGTTTTTATATACTGAGAATACTCCTTTGTAATGCTGTAGAAACTATATATTTCAAGAAAGCATCCGGTATTCGCAGCAGTTTGTTTGAAGAAAAATTGAAAAAGAATGGTCCCTGACTTTCGTTTTTATTTTTAATTTAAGAATTAATAAATATCTTTGTGAAACAGAAAGTGCAGCTCAGTTTCATTTCTATTTATAGTTAAATTACACAATATATTTATATCTATTTATATTTAAACCTGGAGATTCTTAAGGGTTAATGAATTAACAAGACAATTAAAAGTGGATTATGATTTGTTTTGTAGTTATGTATTAGTTGTGGAAAGGAACCGGTTTTCGATATTCGGAATTCTGATTGAACACATTTTTAATTCGATTTATCACTACGTTAATGCTAATTGATGCATTGTACAAGCCACAATTTTGACTCAGAATATGAGGATCTAAGTGGAACAGCTTGATTTGCCATCCTTAAAACAAAATTATCAAAAAATTGATTTGTAGGTGAATTTGAAAATAAAACACTGTGCATAGGATAGGATAGTGCATAGGAGCTTATGCTGTGTAGTGCAGGTGATGCCAACTTTCCGTCTTTTCGTGCTGTTTTCATGCCCAGATGTCTCTTGAGTGTTTTGAGTGTGAATTTGTTTGCCTTGTGGTTTAATTGAAAATAGTCAGTAGTATTCATTTTTCAGTTCCATTCACGGATGTGCGAGCAACTCGAAAGTTCAGGTCGATTTTCTTTCGATAATGATTTGTAAGTTTTTGGAAAAATATCCTGAATTGTATTAACCTGAATTATAGAAGATTTTTTTCCCTAACGGACTTCCTAAGAAAAGTGGGTTCGTACAATAGGAAGCAGTATACTCGACTCTTATGGGCTAGCATAATCTTATTATATCCGCTCTCCTATCGAAGTGCATACTTGATAAAACTTAAGCTCGAACAGACTTTTACTTTTTGTTCTTTCTTTAAGTCTGTTCGAGCTTAAGACCAAACAGACTTTTACTTTCTGCTCTTTCTTTAAGTCTGTTCGAGCTTAAGTTTTATCAAAGTTATATCATCTCACTAAGTGTTCGCATAAATGGTTACATTTTTTATCCTTAATTGGATTGTGTAATGCATCAGCGCCGTCGCGGCGTAAATTGCAGCATTGTTGGCGCATTGGATTCGAAGCTACGTGACGTCTGCGACTTTGTCTACCACTAATTTCATACATGAAATCTGTATTGATCACACCCATATGGTTACGATTCACCCTAATTAGATCGTAAGTGGCATTAGCGTCGACTTGCTCCTGTTTACTCCGCGTCACTGTTGCCACGAACGATAATTCCGTGCGGGAGCCTGCGGCTACGTCACGGAGGTGAAGCCAAACTGCGATCACTCTGAACCCTCTGAGCGATTGGTCAAGTCGGCATTATGAGTTTGGTTTGTGTTGATCTTTTCGTCGCACACGCAGGCAGTGGCATGCGGAACAATGAGGAACGTCCATCGTGGGCCCAGTCGGGATGCGCCAAGAACGCGATATGCAGCGTTTTTTTAATTTCTCGTTAGTCGCCAGCAGGGGTGCCTACGCGGGAGTTACATGGCTCAAGTTGTGCCATTGAAATTGGGGGGTGCGGGGGGAGGGGCAATTTATACAAATTATTTTAACCCTAGTTAGTCACACTTCAGAAGAATTGCATAGCGGTCAAACAGGGTTGAATTCACCCCAAAACCGAAAAAGTTATTTCCTGCTTCAATAATAAGTTCTAAAAATCTCTAAGTAAAATTATTTAGGAATTGTTTAAGGATCACAGGAAAAGTTGTCACAATTTTTCAGCCAAAATTAATTGTTTTAGTATTGTAAAACTAATCGCCAAAATTAAGGTAGTGAAAATCGTGTTTTTTAAGGAAAATCTAGTTTTTTTACAGAATTGATTTTGAGGGAAAAACTGTGAGAATCTATTCCTGAAGTATTATGTTTTAATGAAAAAATTATCTCAGTAACTTTCGCTCAAAAGAGTATATTTATTTTGAAGATTGAAAAATGTAAAAAAATAAAAGGCCTTTATTTTGCACTAATAATTAAAATGAAAGGAGTAATAATCATTATAACACAAAAATGGTGCCGCAAGGGTGCATTTTTACGATTAAGGGAGCCTAATAGAAGTTTTAAAAGTGGTTGGGGTTTATTTAACCCTATGTGACCAATATAAATCTGGACGAAGAGAGTGACAAAAGTAATGTGAGGCATTCTAAATATTATTTTTGGGACAGTGGGGGGGAGGGGGTAGGATTTGGAATAAACATTTCATGTAAGAAGGCTATAAATAAAATATTACACATAAAAAGATGTTGGATAGGATTTTTAGGAAAAAATAAAGTTTTTTGTTCTAACTTATCTTTTTTTAAATATTATCTATTAATATTAACATTATTGAAATTTATAATTCAAATTTAAAACAAGAAATCCTGGAGGAACAACCAGATTTTGGGTGGGAAATAGGAATTTGGGGGTTTTTGTGCCACAACTTTAGAGGCACCCCTGGTTGCCGGCATGACCCATAGCTCAATCAGGGAAGAATTCTTTTCCCTGGATCAACGCTTGTTCCAAGGTCGTTCAATATCGAATAAATCCGTTCATTGGCACCAACGAAAACATTGAACCAAATAACCCTGTCATGCTATTCTGCAAGTTTCACATTTTGCGCAGTCACCGCTTATTGGTTGCAGCGACAGTAACGCGGAGAAAATGTGAGCATGTCTGTGGCCTTATGGTTGTAAATTGCCTATATTTAATATTTATAAATGAATGTTTGTTTGTTCGTCTTCTATGTGTTTCAATACCATTCATCAAATTACGATGAAAATTTTGTGTTTGTTCGCGCTCCTGCAAAAGTTTGAATTATTAAATCCAGTGTACAAAAGGTGGAGTGTGATTTGTTTCAACAAATGAGTTGGAAACAACTAATTCCAATTGTCATCAAAGCAATAATTCTGATAGGCAAGTCAAAAAGAGCAGATGTGCTCATTCCATGTATTCCCATCATTCTCACTGACATGCCATTTGATTTCAAACAACTTCGGTTCCCCATTTGCCTTGTATTTTCAATGACCATCAACAAGGCACAGGGTCAATCGCTTAAAGTGTGTGGATTAAATCTGGAATATCCATGCTTTTCACGTGGTCAGTTGTACCTATGTTGCCTGCTCATGAGGGGTACAGCCGAAAAATCGTTTGTTTATGCAGAGGGTGGTAAGACCAAAAATATAGTTATCCCAAAGCACTTGACTAAATATTTTCAAATTTAATTTTATACACAAAAAACTATTGTCTTTGTGTCTGCTTTGTTGGTCTGTGTGTGCCTACTTAGAAAGAAAAAGAGGCATTGCAATGCATGCTGGGCACGGCTTGTTGGATTATAAAAAGGGGGTACAAACTGTAACAGTGTTGACGTATTGGATTCAGAAGCAACGTTTAGTGTACCGTGGATTACATAGATCTATTTAGTTATGGTCTTTCCGATAGAGCCTCTGGAGGAATCTTATTCAAATGTGCGATGCCACAGAAGGATGACACAAAGCCCAGAAAAGATGGGGGTGTGCGTCGGATATGCGTATCTCAAACACTAGGTGGCCCTGAAGAGAATGGTTTTTCGGGTCTCCTTCCGCGTCTATCCTTTTTTTATGGGCAATATTTCGCCAATTGTAAAGGACAATATTTTGCCAGCTGTAACGCTGGCAAAATATTGTCCAAAAAAAAATGGATTAGACGCGGAAGGAGACCCAAAAAACCATCCTCTTCATCAAAAAACTCTCCGGAAGCCTTTACGGAAACTAGGAGGCCCTCTTCAGCGAACTGAAGGGAAGCAAGTGACTTGCAACACAAGGTTGTGAGTGAATCAGGAGCACAAATGTTAAATAAATACAAATACGAAGAAAAGGGGAGGAATTGGAAACCAACGAGAGTAAGGCATGGGAGAGGGTGTTTGGAATGAATAGGTCCGAAGGGAGCCGTAAAAGGGATGGGGAGAAAGGGGAGGAAATGAAGTCCATAACCATTGACATGAGTCAAAGGGGAGAAAGAAAAGGAAACATTTGAAAATATCAAACAAATGAACAAGTCCTAAATTATGACTGTTGATGATTTGAAGAAAATAAGTAAGCACCCTACGCTAATTGTGTTGTAGAGACTTTCATTAGCATCAAGTGAATGATTAGGTGGTTTTTTAATGAGATGAAGATTTTCTTCTGAGGTTTGGTGTCCTGTGTTGATTAAGTGTTGTGCAATGGTGGATTTCTGTCAACATTCATCCAGATACTACCCTGCGAGCCGCCACAAGGGTGTGTGGCATGGGGAGTTAGGACACCAGCCGTATAATGTTATTAGGTTTTGGTAGGTGAATTGGTGACATGTATTATGGGAGTGTATTAAGTGGAGCTCAGTTTTTATTATAATGACTTATTGTGTGAGGAAAGAACAAATTTATGCACATCTCTATTTGGCAATGTATTTCTCATATTTGATCGATTTGTCGGACCTGGATATGTGATGTGGTGTCAAAATAGTATTCTCTAGGTCGCTCTGAAGCACCTGTTTTCTGAATATCTTAAGTAAACTACGCCTAGGGTGTAGCATCTTGAGGCTCAGGGGGATCCCAATTTAATCCTAATAAAAGCGGTGAAACACTAAATGTTTGCTTGTAGTAGTTTTTAATAAATCATGCAGCATTCCTTTGTATTTTATTTATTTCTTTGGTTATATCTTTCTGTCCAGGGTCCCAAATTCTAGCACCTCATTTGAGGTGTGGCCTAACCAGAGCGAAGTAGCATCTCTCTGTGACTTTTTATCTGAGGACCTTCCTAATATACACTTAAAACCCATAACGTTTCTGTAGACTTCCTCAGGAAGGGTTTTCTAGTTGAGAGGTTGTGATCAGCCACTGGCAAGGAATTGGTTTTTCTTCCTGTAAAGCACTGTAGTAAACTTTTTTCTGGTCCTTTGGTTCAAATAAGTGGTGCCATTTTAATTTTTTTATGGCCATTGGAGATTTTTCTTGAACTCGTTACATTAAGAGGCCATAGCGCTCAACTTTCCTAGATTTTTTATAAAATATCTTATTGGTGCTTGAAATAACTGAAGTTGAAAATCTGATGCTTGTACACCCCTAGTTAACTGAATATTTCAATATATTCTTGGTGTAAGATTAAGTAAATTAGCTATGCCTTATCCTTGGTTTTTATAGAACTAACCAAAGTTCTGGCTAATCTTAGATGCTGCAACTATTTTCTTTCACTGATGAAAAATATTTTTTCCACAGACCTCCAGCAGAATGCTGAGTCAAGCAGTATGATGAATGCAGATGAGAATGCAGTGAGTGACAAGACAATACCAGTCCCTTCATCAGATCCGACTTGGAAGAGGCAGAGGAAGTCGGGTGACGGTGATTGGGTGAAGAAGTCTGGTATGAGCGATGACCTGCCCAGTACCCCAACAAATTGCAGGCAGCGCATGGATTCTAGTCGGGAAAAGATGAGGGACTCTCCCATGTCGGAGGCGACATTAAGCACGCCACCGAATCTCAGGCAGGGTGGCCGGGGTGGGTCGAACAAGAGGCAGAGGGATTCTGATGGAGGCGATAAAATTTCCGGCACCCCAGATGGATCATCGAACAAGCGCCAAAGAGTGGATGGGGACGGCGTGACCCACTCTCCTTTCCCATCCCCCTTCTCCCCAGGTCGGATGCCACGGATGGGCGTATCACCTGGTATAGCGTCAGGGGGTGATCCGTCGGTGCTGCTCACACCGACAAAAAATGCGGTCTGTGCCCTGAACGAGCTGCGCCCAGGGCTCACGTACACACTAGTCTCACAAGTGGGGCCTGTACATGCTCCACTGTTCACCATCAGTGTTGAAGTGAGTGTTTCAACCTCTCCATCTCTGTAGCTTAGAACTAGTGATGGGTTACCAGGGAAAATTTCCCTGGTAACTATCATTGATTACCCTGGTGTTGAAAGGTCTTAGGTTTTCCCAGCATATCTGCTGGATAAACGTTTCTCAGGTACTCCATGGGGTAAGTAGGTCCATTTTCAGAGCAGGTTCATTCAGAACCCCCGAAGATGGAGAGCAAGTCGTTCTCCGAAACATTGGGATTCATGGACCTGCTTAGCAGGTGGAATACCCGAGAAACATTATCTACCATTGTATTTTTCATAATTTACCACACGCCCTGAATATTTTAATAATGAAGAGCTAACTAGGTTTTCTTTCAGCAATGTTAACTCATGCATCATATAGATAACCAAAATTGTTTCATATGCATCTTTTCCTTTCATCTGAGCGACCCATATTAGTTCATCTACAGGGAATTGAAAAGATGATAGTGTTCCAAATGCAGCTTTTTCCATGCCATTTTGGAAGTTTATACTATTAATTATATGTTTCTTTGCCCAAGGATCATGGTACTATTTGTCATTAACAAAGTCGATTGCACATGATATAAGTCACGTCATAAAATCAAGTTATTTAAACAAAAACAAAGAAAATATGTACATTAAGATAGAAAATATTTTCACCTTTCATTATTTGGAGTCTTCAATCTTAAACAGGTTGAAGCAGATAAAATATTTTACTATCAATATACTTTCACCGCATAGTACATTTTCTGTGATAGATGTTTCTTTAGTTTAGACCTGAAAGCATTTATGTTTCCTATTTTTTTTAGGTGGTTAGGCAACTTATTGAATAATTTAATACCCATTTCTTTTGGTCCAGTTTGTAAGGATTTTGTTCTAATTTTTCTGTGGTGAATATCTGTTGGTGCTCTTGTGTAATGGTCATGATAGTCACAATTTTATAAAAAAATTATTTACACTATTTTTATATAGATTGCAGCAATGTATATGTATATACAGGGGTGTGGTATTAATTTTAAGTCCTCAAAAATTGGCTGAAAGTAATGGAGGGAGAGTTATATGGTTTACCAACAATAATCCTGATTGCCCTTTTTTGCAATTTAAATATGTTTAACGATAAGTGTTATGAGCTCCAGAATAGGACACTGTATATAATGTGAAAATAATACTCAGTATAGTATGCACTCAACAGCACAGCTTACTTGTTGTGTGGCCTAGTTGTCTTATGAGATTAAAAAAATGGTATTTAGTTAATTTCTTATTTGATCAATATGTTCTTCCCAAGTAATATTCTCATTTAAATAGATTCCCAGGAATTTCAATGTCATAGATGTTATGCATGAGATGTCACACCTGCCGTTCACCATACGAGATACTGACAAATACTTAGAGTATTACTGTTCACTTTCTGTTCAATTATCTTCAGCCTCCTGTTATTTCATTGTAATAATGCGTCTGAGTTTCAGAAAGTATGAAAATGTGGAATTTAGATTGTAGTTAATCATATCATGTGATTCAGTCTCACAAAGTTAAGCCTGAAACATTAAATTGAATCAAAAATTAAAATTTATATATGAAGTGAATCGTTTAAATCATCATCACAAGGGGTGGCATCAATCATGTGGTGTCTAAAATGCAGTCATCCTATTCTGAAGACTTGAGGTCTCACTCAACAGTAATACAGTTATTTCTGAGGAGTCCTCATTCGTACTTAGATGACCAGTAGAGAGAATTCCAAGCTCCATCCATCAGGTGGGATATGAAGCGTATGAAAATGTGAGGACTGTGATATTACCAGTGATGGGAAAAGTACTGAAAAAATGTAATCGGGCTCAATTACAATTACACTGTCAAATTTGTAATTAATTACAAATTACTCTTTGAAAAAGTAATCAGTAGGATTACAATTACAATTACTTTTTGTTTTGCTCCTGTAAATGATGCAGTCGCAGTCAATATTTTCTCAATCAGGGAGTACTAACATGCAAACCAACATTTTAATTATTCTTCGATGCCTTAGCATTAAGGAACAATTAAAGTGTTGGATTTAGGCAGTTTAGGCATAAATATTTTCACCTGTGGATGAGGATCAATTTATAAAATCAGCATCATGCAAATAATTAGAAAGCACAATGTAATGAATATATTTGAGGTAAAAACATCAATTTTCAATTATTTGAATTTATTTTGCAAAACAATTGAATTTTAAAATTTTCATCTGATAGTTCCAAATCATCTTTGGTTCCAAAATGTCTTTGCTCACACTAAAAAGCCACTCCACAGGAGCACTGGATGGCAGGAAAGCGCTTGCTTTGATAAATGCTCTGTTTAGAATTGGAAGTTGGTGAAGTAACTCTATTTCTGTTGTAGTACAAAGCAAGTACTGATTTACTTCATCAGAAGCTGGTGAAACTTCCCCCCTTTTGACAATATTGTTAAAACTGCCTCTCGATGTGTTCAGCTCGCGAGGAATTCAAATTTTCACTTTCGATTACTCAAATGTAATCTTAAGCTCTTGTGCTTTGAAGTAAATTAGTACCAGTATAAATTACTTTTAAAAAAATGTATCGATTACAAGTAAAAATGATAAAAAATGTAATCGTTACAAGTAATTCAGTTACTTTTACTTCGTTACATCACATCACGGGATATTACGTATATCACTGAAACTGGCTGAAAATTTAGAGATGGAGTTATAGAACATGGAAGTTTTATAAATAATGATGAAAAATCAAGTTTCGCCAAACATATGAATAGTTTTAATCATTTGAGCAATTTCACCTGGATGTTTTACATTGTAATGACAAAGGGCTAAAACTGGATTTCTACAAGAAATATAAAATAGTGAATAGCCCGGTCAATATTTGTAATGACGTAGTTTTTATGACTCAACCACCTCCTTTCAATTGAAGTCTTCCTGCACGTCCTGTGATCCACTAATCTGGTAGTTGTTTTTGACCTTCAACTACACCTGTTCTTTTCTCCCTTTATCTTGGTTAACCCACTATTGTTTACTTGTTATAAAATCAGAAAGTTAATTTTGTACCTTGATAGTGACATAAAGTGTCGAAACCATGGTCGGTGTCCATTAACCCTTTGACTTAAAGAGATGGCGATTCGCCGGTTGGTATAACCTGGCCCTAGTTCAAAGAGACGGCGAATCGCCGTTGACATACATTTCTATTTTTGGGTGCCTCTAATTAATTATAACTATAATAAATATAATATAATTAACAGTGTGTAATTTTGTAAATTCGTAATTTAATAATAATGATATCTTTTATGGGTAAAAATTTCAAATCCTTAGAATAAATAATTTTAGAAATAAAAATAAAATTTTAAACCGAAATTTTGAGGAAATAAATAGTTTCCCAAGGAAAGGCGATCTTTTAAAAAATATTAAGTCAATGGGTTAATGCAGTTTGGAAATTTACTGTTGAGTTTTCAATTTTACCAGTAGGGCCATTAAGCTTGGATCACTTTTGTGCCTTTTGATGGAAATAGAACGTTGCCTTCCCTTACTTTCTCTGTAGCTTCTTCCTCTGCATACTGAATATGTTATCCTACCCACCTATCCCTCTGATACAAACATGTTTAGTTATTGGTTGCCTCCAAAAACAATCAACCAACCAACCAATGTTTTGATGGATTTTTATTGTTGTTGCAGGTCAATGGTCAGTCCTTCCGTGGCACTGGTCGATCCAAAAAGAGAGCCAAAAAGAGTGCGGCCGAAGCTGCTCTTCGTTCATTTGTTCAGTTCAAAAACTCTGAAGAAGTGGCCCATGCAATGGGCATTGGTGGAACTCATCCTGGGAACCCTGGGTGAGTGAATTAACGAAACGTCATACTTATTAAGGCATCAAAAATTATTATTTTGTGATATTCTTAATTATTTTGTCCTGTAGGGCCACCACATTAGGGTGAAAATACTTTGTTTTGCTCTTAAGATCGTTTTAGTTTTGTCCAGCTGGGAGAAGCTTTGGGTCTTCCTATTGCATATTGGAAAAGTAATTTTTGTAACCCATGTACTCCTATATTGTTTAAATTTTGAGGCCAAAATTTTGAGCAAAACTAAGTGGTCAACCTATGCAAGAGTAATATTTTCTCTAAAGGTGTTAGAATCTTAGCTCCAAATATTATTAGATAGTGCCTCAATTCTACCTTGGATGTGGTGAGCTCAACTTTTATGCAATAGCATTCTTTTAAAAACAACTGCGTTAAGCCTAATGTCTTTTGGTTGGCTAATGTCTTTTATTATGTTGCTAAGCAGCTGTTGCTTCATAGTCCTGGAGAAGGACCAATAAAATACCTAATTAAACCTTTTTGCACTTGTTGAAAAACTATACATAACTGTCTGATAAGGGCAATATATATTAGTCCTTTCTTACTTATTATTATCTGTTGAATTTGGACTATTAGCCATGAAATTTCTGAGTGGTATTTCCCTCTTCATACTAAAAAAAAAACCCCATATCCTTTAGCAGGCCAAAAATGGAGGGCTTATTTTTGGACATATATGCATCAAACGGAAAATTTAGAGCAGGCTTCAATGAACCTTACAAAATATGATGGCCTTCATGAAGTATTTTACCTTGCAGGTGAAAAATTGTGTTTAATTCTTGCAGTTCACTAATGTTATTAAAATATTTCTCAGACTTTTAACTACGTTGTTATTATTAAGTTAAATTATTTTTCTTTTCAATTTATCTCTGTATTAGTACGCTGTTTATTAATGAAAATGAGGGAGGAGGATGTAGGGACATAAAATTTAGGAAGTGAATGAATTTTCCTTGATTTGAAAAATTAGAAATTCAATGGCCATCCTTTCAATGTTATGATAGAAAGTAGGGATGGACCGATACCGATATGAAGTATATACTTATGGTATCGGTAGCATCAGTATCGTCAGTCACGTCAGTGTTTTTAAGATTTTTTCAATTTTTAGATTTTTACTGCCAATTTGGCCAATTAAACGAGTTGTCGAATTCTACTGCTAGAGTGCTCTGGTACCGAACGACATCAGCTCAATGTAAGACAGCGTGTTTCTTTCGATCACCTTTCTTCACCAAACTTTTTCTGTGAATTTAGTGTTTTGCCTTTGTATTAATGGTTGTTTTGGTAATCTGGTTTCTTAGTTGATTAAGCCAGCTTAAAGTGTTTGTGGTGGAATATTGAGTTTGTAGTATAACTAGAACAAAGTAGTATTGGTATCCGTAATGATATTGGGGGAGGAGAAATGGTATCGGCAATTTCTGGTATTGGTCCATCCCTAATAGAGAGTATGCTTTTTTTAAATTAGATGCGTAACATAAACACCAATTATGCTGCATGATTGATTGCTCATTGAATGGTGAAGATGTTGTATTTTATTATTATTGCTATTTTCATTGCTTGTATTTGTTATTATTCACAGTGCTCTAGATTTCACCATGGATGTGGTGCACAATGAGGGGGGTTTGTATAATACGTTTGCACCCGCACAAATCTCAGAGTCTCGAAGTGGAAAGCCATCTTTGCTTCCCCCTCACTTGCAGAGGCGGTCTTCACCACAAGAGGTATGCCAAGAATATTTTGTGTTTTATGAAATTAGACAGCTGTTGAAATAATGAATTTTGAGAACTGTTGGCAGCCATTTTATACCGTAGGTGAAAATTTCTACGACTATGACTAAATTTTTACTAATCGTCAATCGCGTATGTAAATCTTATCTCATAGCCTTATGGTCGCTTTACTTGGTGAATGATCATTCAAGCATTAATTCGCGAGCAAATTTCATAAATGACCCATATTATACGGTGAATGAAATTCGCGCAAGATCAGGCAAATGATCTGCGTCAAAAGGATGCGCAGTTGTACTTCTATCGATGGTTCATATCGATTCAAGGTAAATTTCCAACTGAATCAGCTGTTTCAATCATAGCTCTAGTATATTGACAGAGGATTGTTTTGTTCTCATAGTATAATACGTCTGTCAGCGCATAGTCGGTGGTTTTATTGGCATTTAAAATTAAAATATCAAGCGGGTTGTGGAAAATGGATAGAAGACGAAGAAGACTGGTGATCGCTGCTACCGTAGCATTGGTTATGGTAGCAGCCGTGCTTATGAGATGCAACCAGGAATAAACGATCAAACACTAAGGGTTAAATATTTACAACAGCAGAAAAAAGGAATATGAAGGAATTAACTATCATACGAAAATAAAAAAAAACATGAATTGAATATTTACAAAACCGGAAAAAGAAATCGAGAAAATTAACTATTAAACGAAAGCGAATAATTAAAAAAATATTAATAATGGAAATGAATAAATATATATAAAACCCTAACCTTAGCGTCTACGTAGCTGTATATGAAAAAATTTACGACCTATTTATAAAAAGAAACCACACCCAAGAACGAATGTACAAAATCAATCTTCCAAATAAAATTTTAAAAAGTGGAAAAAATAATAAAAATACTAAAAAATCTAGAGTAAAAAAATGTATTGTTAAAAACCTAACGATACCAAAAGAAGTTAAAATCTGCTATCTACCCAAGTCCTAACGCTACCGCTAACTTCTATAAAATAAAAACTAAACTACGCTAGTGCTAATAATTGAAAAAGTAATAAAAGAATAAGAAGTTCAAAAAAATATTATAAAAAGCCAAATTCGCTCGCAAATCATCTCAAGAGGAAGATAATAGATATCACTGTGCCGATATACCGTGAAGATATACCGTGCATTGGACAAAGGACTGTCGAAATCGTGTAGAATTGTATGAGAAATTCCACTGGACGCTCACGGTTCACAGGTTCCGTTTCTACATTCCAGTTAAATTAATCAAAACAATCAAGATGGAGGTCACACGTTTGGATCATGCGATCATTCGTAGAACATGTTCTAATTTTGCTTGAATTTCCTTGAATGAACATGTGCATGACGGTTCATTTGCTGAGTTTTCCGTGTTACACGATGCATGATAGTTGCAGGAAGGTTTCTCGGGTTTTCCACCGGTTGATATTCTGCATCTCTCCCGACGTTTCGAACAGCGACTTGCTGTTCATCCTCAGGGGATCTTCTGAATGCCGTATTCTCAAAGTGGTCCGGTATATATACATCCCGTTCATGGTCAGGTGTAATCTGATTGGCTCTCGCGTGTTACGCTTTTCCCGCCATTTTTGTCATATATAAAGGTGTTCACTATTGGTTTCCACGCATTGCTGATTTGAAACCCGGTGTCTCTGTTGATGTTGTTGCGGTTGATGCGGATGTGAATGGCTTCCTTGACGAGGCGGTCCCAGTAGCCATGTGCACGGCAGAGCAGTTTCGTCTCCTTCCATTGTATGGCATGGTCCTCATTGATACTATGCTCTGCCACCGCGGATTTTTCCGGTTGGGCCAGTCGCAAATACCTCTGATGTTCTTTCGTCCTCGTTTCAATTGTCCGACTGGTCTCTCCAATGTATGTCTTCCCGCACTCACATGGAATCTCATAAACTCCTGGTGTCTTCAGACCGAGAGGATCCTTCACTTTTACTAGTTGGTCTCTGAGTTTTGGAGGTGGTAAATGAACGGTCTTAATATTGTATCTGTTAAGGATACGTTGGATTTTTCCCGATATGGTGGAGACATAGGGAAGGAAAGCTTTGGAGATAGGCTCTTCTTGCGGCTCCCGTATGCCGTCAGTGGGCTGTCTAAAGGCCCTTTTCAGGGCCATGGAAATTTGAGTTTCACTATAGCCATTTTTCCGAAACGTCTTCTTCAGATGTTTTATCTCATTCGGGATGCTCTCGGTATCAGGAATGTTCTTGGCTCTGTGCAATAGGGTAGACAGCACAGCCTCCTTCTGTGATGGGTGGTGGTGACTCTGATTGCTCAGATACAGGTCCGTATGAGTCGGTTTCCTGTATATGCTGTGTCCCAGGGTTCCATCTTCCTTTTTCCGGATTAAAATGTCGAGGAACGGGAGCTGGCCATTTTCCTCTTTTTCCATGGTGAATTTAATGTTAGGATGCTGGCTATTCATGTGGGCGAAGAACAGGTCTAGGGCGTCCGTTCCGTGTGGCCAGATCAGAAATGTGTCGTCCACATATCTAAAAAAGCATTTGGGCTGCAGTGGAGCTGAGTTGAGGGCCTGCTTTTCGAAGTTTTCCATGTAAAAATTCGCAATTGCTGGGGATAACGGCGAACCCATGGCTACACCCTCCGTTTGCTCGTAGAATTTTCCATCGAAGGAAAAATAGGTCGAAGTCAGCACATGATGGAATAGCTTGACCGTGTCAGAGTCGAATCTTTCTGCCAGGAGTCGCATTGTGTCAGCCAATGGTACACAGGTAAAGAGTGATACCACGTCCAGACTGACAAGGATGTCAGAAGTGTCCACTCGAATCTCCTTTATTGTCTTGACGAATTCCAGCGAGTTCTTGACATGATGGTCACTAACGCCCACATGTGGTGCAAGTATGCCGGTTAGATGTTTAGCCAAATTATAAGTTGGCGAGCTTATGGCGCTGACGATTGGTCTAAGTGGAACTCCTTCCTTATGTATCTTCGGTAATCCGTAAATTCTGGGAGGCACCGGTGCTTCTGTTCTAAGGTACCTTGCTGTCTCAAATGGGATTCCCGCTTCTTTGATGAGCTTGATAGTCCTTCTGTTTATAGAGTCCGTGGGGTCCCGTGGAATTCTCTTGTACGAGTTGCTTGTGAGTAACTCATGCATCTTCTCATGATAATCCACGGTTTTTATGAGAACGGTAGCGTTGCCCTTGTCGGCTGGTAGGATGGTTACTGCAGTATTTCTCTGTAAGGCTCGCAGAGCAGTCCTCTCGCAGAGCAGTCCAACTTTTGCCAAGGTGAAATCATCACTTAAGTCGACGAAGGTGGATCGAATTCTCCACCGGACGAGCCTGGCTCTACTCAGAGAACAAATTCAGAACAAACGACGGATACTGGATCGCAACGCCAAAACCCTGAGAGATCTCCACCTACGCCTCTCTTCCTTTCTCTCACCGATGGACTGGGAATATGTTGATTTGGCCACTACAGCCTTGGGCGATTCATTGCATAACCGAGACACGGAGAGATTGAAACAGAAGTTTGAGCGTCTACCAAGAACAAAAAGACAAGCCAAGATACCAGATCGCCACCGTTTGGTTATAAACCTTACTGACGAGAGGATCGACGAAGACACGATCGCTGTTCTCTCTAAGGGTCTGAACTTTGCACCAACGCCAAGATCAATACCATTTAGCGACATCATCGGTGGAGTAGAGCAAGCAGTGCGTAAACTACCCAAGGACGCCGCGGAAGACATAAGAGCTGAGATATCCATGACTTTGAAGAAAGCAGTACTGCCCAAGTCCAATATCAATTTCAAAGAGAGGACTGCTCTGCGAGCCTTACAGAGAAATACTGCAGTAACCATCCTACCAGCCGACAAGGGCAACGCTACCGTTCTCATAAAAACCGTGGATTATCATGAGAAGATGCATGAGTTACTCACAAGCAACTCGTACAAGAGAATTCCACGGGACCCCACGGACTCTATAAACAGAAGGACTATCAAGCTCATCAAAGAAGCGGGAATCCCATTTGAGACAGCAAGGTACCTTAGAACAGAAGCACCGGTGCCTCCCAGAATTTACGGATTACCGAAGATACATAAGGAAGGAGTTCCACTTAGACCAATCGTCAGCGCCATAAGCTCGCCAACTTATAATTTGGCTAAACATCTAACCGGCATACTTGCACCACATGTGGGCGTTAGTGACCATCATGTCAAGAACTCGCTGGAATTCGTCAAGACAATAAAGGAGATTCGAGTGGACACTTCTGACATCCTTGTCAGTCTGGACGTGGTATCACTCTTTACCTGTGTACCATTGGCTGACACAATGCGACTCCTGGCAGAAAGATTCGACTCTGACACGGTCAAGCTATTCCATCATGTGCTGACTTCGACCTATTTTTCCTTCGATGGAAAATTCTACGAGCAAACGGAGGGTGTAGCCATGGGTTCGCCGTTATCCCCAGCAATTGCGAATTTTTACATGGAAAACTTCGAAAAACAGGCCCTCAACTCAGCTCCACTGCAGCCCAAATGCTTTTTTAGATATGTGGACGACACATTTCTGATCTGGCCACACGGAACGGACGCCCTAGACCTGTTCTTCGCCCACATGAATAGCCAGCATCCTAACATTAAATTCACCATGGAAAAAGAGGAAAATGGCCAGCTCCCGTTCCTCGACATTTTAATCCGGAAAAAGGAAGATGGAACCCTGGGACACAGCATATACAGGAAACCGACTCATACGGACCTGTATCTGAGCAATCAGAGTCACCACCACCCATCACAGAAGGAGGCTGTGCTGTCTACCCTATTGCACAGAGCCAAGAACATTCCTGATACCGAGAGCATCCCGAATGAGATAAAACATCTGAAGAAGACGTTTCGGAAAAATGGCTATAGTGAAACTCAAATTTCCATGGCCCTGAAAAGGGCCTTTAGACAGCCCACTGACGGCATACGGGAGCCGCAAGAAGAGCCTATCTCCAAAGCTTTCCTTCCCTATGTCTCCACCATATCGGGAAAAATCCAACGTATCCTTAACAGATACAATATTAAGACCGTTCATTTACCACCTCCAAAACTCAGAGACCAACTAGTAAAAGTGAAGGATCCTCTCGGTCTGAAGACACCAGGAGTTTATGAGATTCCATGTGAGTGCGGGAAGACATACATTGGAGAGACCAGTCGGACAATTGAAACGAGGACGAAAGAACATCAGAGGTATTTGCGACTGGCCCAACCGGAAAAATCCGCGGTGGCAGAGCATAGTATCAATGAGGACCATGCCATACAATGGAAGGAGACGAAACTGCTCTGCCGTGCACATGGCTACTGGGACCGCCTCGTCAAGGAAGCCATTCACATCCGCATCAACCGCAACAACATCAACAGAGACACCGGGTTTCAAATCAGCAATGCGTGGAAACCAATAGTGAACACCTTTATATATGACAAAAATGGCGGGAAAAGCGTAACACGCGAGAGCCAATCAGATTACACCTGACCATGAACGGGATGTATATATACCGGACCACTTTGAGAATACGGCATTCAGAAGATCCCCTGAGGATGAACAGCAAGTCGCTGTTCGAAACGTCGGGAGAGATGCAGAATATCAACCGGTGGAAAACCCGAGAAACCTTCCTGCAACTGATACACCGGGAAAACCTGAGATCATACGATGCATGATAGTCATTCGCGCATGATCATTCACCGTGTAAAGCGTTCTTTAGATTATGAATGGAACTGGCATTAGCCAGTATGTATCTTGCTAGCTATAATAAAAAGAGATACTCATTGCAATGAGTGCTCATGGTGCTTGCTATTTCTTTACTGCTATGTGTATAAGTTAACCCTCTATACACCGAATTTATTGTTCAGTATGCGCTGTCATTTCACATGTTACGCCACTCGTGGGAGAATCAGGAACTAAAAGTTACGAATGAGAGATATTTTCATTGCCAAGATGTAAAATTTGATGTAAAAAAGACATATAGATGTAAATAAACCTAATCACAGACAAAAATATAACTCTTCTCTATGTTATGCTAGGTCACACTGCGTGATAGAGGGTTAGCTGTTTATTGACTTAACTTTTCATGGTTGATATTTCTTCACTAATCCTATGCTTTATTTGCAGACTCCACCGTCTGTGGCACGGCCAAATGGTGTTTCACCACGAGGAAATTCTGGTCCTGGTAAGCTTTAGAATATTTTATATAATTGTGAAATTCTATGGATTTCTAGTAGTCTCAGGTTATTTGCTGCCATGTGATTTTGTAGGATATAAATGATTGCCAATGAGGGAATTCACTACTGAGCAGATATACCTCACATGACAACTGATTCACCAATTTTATATAGGAAGTAGTAGCTGAAAGTACAGGCTAAATCCAAACAAAAAGAAGCACTACACCATTTTTTTTTGTTTGAAAGTGAACTATAAAATTTTAACAGAGGTTCCCAGTGAGATTACACAAAAAGGCCAGAGTCATTGGTACTCTTTCAAAACTCTCCTTTAATCAAGTATTATTTCACAAACAGAAATACACTTTTGTGACTTAGTGGCAGTTTCTCCTTATTTCGAACTTCTTGATATATGCCCATCTGACTGTGTCAGGTATCTACTACTGTGGTAGTGCAGCGCCAGGTGTTCAGCGCCACTATCGTGTCTGAAAAGTGGAAATATTGTATCTGTTTTGACTGCAATTGGCTTATGTTCTTCACTCTCCATGGATGTATTTCGTAGTATTACTACCATCAACTCTCAATATTCATCACCATTGCTATGGCACCATGGCTTTCCTGGTCATGTTAATTTAATCCCTGTGGGATAAATGTGGATTCCATAATGGAATATATTTTGGCTAGAAACAAGGGTGAAATATTAATAAGAAAGTTCTTCACTAGTTAAATGATGACCTTACATAGTATATATGTCCTTCACTCCTCTTTATTTGTTAAAAAAGAATCTTTCTCTGTTTTTTCCCAACTCTACTGTTCATTATCACCTTACTCGTGGACAGAATATAGTGGGAGGAAGGATTGCTTCCCAGGACGGATCCCCGGGTACCTACGCCAAGGGTTTTATCCCATACGATCGCCCATTGGCAAAAGAAGGACTGGCTCTGAACCATTGGGATTTGGAATTGCGTAGGAATGGTTTGAAGTCTGGTCCCAATTAGATTGACCGCATAATGAACCAAGAAACCTGGTTTATGCTTTTTGGCATCAGAAACCCAAATTCTACTTCATTGATAAAAGCAGTTCTGAGCACCCCTTGCTGAAGTTTGAACCCATTCTTGTTTGCCAGCTGTCATTCGTGACTCCAATTGTTTTTGGAAGGTGTAAATGACTGTTTCTATTGGGCAACATGTGGGGGTGATCATTTGGCTACTTGACCATCAAGGCTCTTCTTTCCCCCTAGGGGGAACTGATTCCCTTACGGACTTTGCCTGATTACTTGTGGACAGGAGTATGTTCTCCTGAGAACTCAACCATTTACTGTATCCAAGAAAGGTCCACACCTATCCAGGTCTATTATTTACTAAAAATTGCCAGTTAGCATAAAAACATTCCTCTGTAGCCACTTAACGATAAAACTTAAGGAACTATGTATTACTTTATTAATGCTATTATGGTATTGATGAATTCTTAAGTGACTAATTGTAAATATCGATTGCTTAACTGATTGGATATTTGGGGAGACAACCGACAGCTAAGATCATTTGTGCCATAGGGGATAGGTTTAGGGAGGAAGGGTGGATAGAAACCCAGTGTCAGCATTAACCTTCTCTCATCTGACAGACAGAGCACTGCACTTGAAGTGCCCTTCTCAAGACTCTCAAGTAGGGTTCGAGTTTTCTCTGAAAAAGATCCTCCTCTGAAGAGATTTGAACTCTGGCCGTTCGTAAGGTTAGCCTGTACTCTGGACACCTCACCAAAAATATCCCCCTATACTCGATCCCCATATCATTATAGTGATATTATTATATATTCTTGGGTGTTTGTTTATATTAACTGCCTGACCATGTTCTGTGTCAAGTAGCAGACCGATAGAACAATAAATTATGTAATTATAGTTGGTGCTAGTCCAGTTAAGACATCTGCGGCTGTGAAGTTGGAGAGTTTGAGGGCCAGAGCCACTCAACCAGGGGCAACCCCTCCTCCACCATGTATCCTTTCCCCAGCAGACAAAGGACCCGTAACAATGCTCAATGAGTTACGTCCTGGCCTCAAGTAAGTATCAAATAGCATTTCAATTGAAATTTAAGATCTCATTGTGATTGGGCTCATGCTGTGTTTGTTTGCTTATAATTCTTGAAAGATGCTTGAAATGTCTTAATCTCCTGTTTCCCGACTGCATTTATGAACCACTACATGATTGAAAGTAGTAATCCATACAGCTCACGATAAATGGCTGTAAATAATGCTTCCATGTCAAGTATCCGTAGAAAAAATAATACTTTTTACTTTTCTACAATTATTTAATTTTTACAATGTGGTTCGCCACTAGTAAAGCAGTGAGCATCGTCAGGTGCAATGGTTTGCATAATATTTATTTTTAAATTGTTGTGATGGTAATGTGATAGTAACATGTGGAGCGTGGCACTCTATGGATCGGATGCATGGACCACTGGAAAATCTGACCAGAAAAGAATAGATGCCTTCAAAACCAGGTGCTGGAGGAGAATTCTAAAGATAAAATGGATGGACAAAACAAGAAATGATGAAGTGTATAGAAGAGTAGAATAGAGAATGACCATATGGAGCACCAACAGAAAAGAACAACTCAATGGATTGGGCACACCCTGAAACAAGGGATTTGTGAAGGACACAATTGAAGGCAAAGTAGAGGGAAAAGTCCCAAGAGGAAGACCCAGGAATTAGTTCATGGACCAAATAAAGAGGAGAGTATATAGGAAGAGATACCAGGATGTAAAGGAACTAGCATTAGGTAGGGAAGGGTGGAGGGCTGCAGTCAACCAATCCTAGGATTGAAGGACCAATGATGAGTAACATAATATGGGGGGCGGGGTGTGGAGGGGGAGAGGGAAGAGAAACTAACTTTTGGAAGGGAAAGCCAGGGCTTGTGAGGTGGGAAAGGTTGTTATGCAACTAATAAATCTTGATGAAAAGGAGAGGGCAGGGGTGCAGAAAAAGTAACTCATGACAAAGGTTGCTTGGCTATCTTATAATCTCAAGCTGTTCCAAAGCTTGTATGAAATTCGTAGTGGAAAAATCATTGGGAATGACTGGGAATCCAACCCAGATACCTCAATTTCATGCCGAGTGCTCTAACCATTTATGATACCCAGGTGTCCTCTTCCACTGTGAATCTCTGGGAGGTTTTAGGAGCAAATTGTCGTCACAGATACCATGCATTTAATGCCAGAGGTACCCGTATGCAAGCGCTAAGCGATACTGTCCATGGGATCAAAGCCCAACTATAAACACAAGGGTGTTTTCTTGGACATTTTCAAAGAACAACAGAACCAGCTGTGCGGTATCTTGAACGGAGTCACCCGCTAGTGTTCACACAATTGTGTGAAATTCACTGTGGAAAATCATTTGCCTGGACTGGGAATCAAACCAGATCCCTCGTCCAGGATCCAGGAAGAGGATGCCTGGGTAGCTTAGAGGACACCACACGAAATCGTGGGATCTGGGTTTAATTCCCAGTCCAGCCGAATGATTTTTCCACTGCATTTCACACAATTGTGTAAACACTAGCAGATAACTCTGTTCAAGTTACTGCACAGCTAGTTCCATAGTTTGAAAATCGTTCCAAAGCTTTCATCTTTGAACCTTTTAGGAGAATACATAAAATTTCTGGGTTCAAATCACTGGCATGATTTTTTTCCAGCTGATTCTTGGCAAATTGAGAAGTGGAATTGCGAGCTTTTTCTATGAAGTAATGTTTTATGTCATCAATTTTCTTCCAAATCTAGGGTGAATTTTGTTGTTATCCTATTTTTCTTTGAATAGAAAACATTTCTGTTTTGAAACATGTCTCGGTTGTAATGTATTTTTTTCTAAATTATTGTTAGTGTTGATACTGTCTCAATGTGGGTACTTGTTGTTTTTGTCTTGAATGTTAGTAAAAATAGAAAATCTTTTTTAGTTCATAAAATATGCTCATTGTATACCACATCTATTTATCTTTTGGTTTTTATTACCAAAGTTCAAATGTATTTTCATGCTTGCTATAACCAGAGAAGTATTTTATTTCAAATATTAATGTTCATTTCTTTATTATTTCAACTCTAGGTATGAATGTCTATCCGAGAATGGGGAACAGTATGCCAAATTTACAATGAGTGTCGTTGTTGATGGACAGCAGTTCAAAGGAATGGGTGAGTCAAATTTTCTATCTGTGATTAGCTCAAGAGCTGCTGTAATATCATAGGAATGAAGAAGTTGTTACTTCAATTCTTTTTGACTTAGGAATAGAACATTTGAATATGATTTTTCTTTAGTGAAAACTGTAGTTAAGTCAGTTCAATATTCATTTATCTCTCCTCTGGGAACATTGAGTGCATAGAGTGAAGGTGAAAGCAATTTACTTATCCTTGTCATAATCTTGCTATTTGATTCTGAATAAAAATGACTGCCATATTGTAATTTATCTCATTCTCAGAAAGGGGTTACAGGGCTCTCCAATGAAACCATTAGAATGACTTCTGCTAATAGAAATTTGAGTGGCATGTTGACACGAATAAAATTTATTTCCATTTTAGATTACCATTGGCTTTATATTTATACTTTATGTATAGTATTTGAGTTTAGATTTTCACATCATAGTCATATTTTAATTTATAGATATTGTCTAAAACACGAAGCCAGAAATATGGACTTTTTCAGGATATTTCTAATGCTGTATTACAGAATATTGGTCATGTATTCAAATTTACCATAGCTCCAGTTTGATGTCTGTTTTTTGCATTTCCTTCTCATGCCAACCCATGTGCATGTACTCTTATCGATAATGTTTGAATCAACTAACCAATTGTGTGAAGTAATTGTGCGTGAACTCTCAGTTCACCTCTATGTAGCTTAAAGGCTTAAGTTACATGCCTTTCAACCTAGTATTATAAGATCAGTCCCTAGTTAATCTTTAAAGCAAAAGAGTCTGCTTTCATTACGTCAAAGTCATGTGCATGTGTATAATCTGTTACCGTGTTCCTCTCCAGGTCCAAGTAAGAAACTTGGGAAAGCGGCCGCAGCCAAGGCAGCCTTGGCCAAAATGTTCAACATCACTTTTTCTCCGTTTGCCTCACTTGTGGGTGGCCAAGGGTCCCCTGCATCGCCACCATCTGCTCTCATCGCTTCACCCTCCCTTCTTCTCAAGAAACTTGCTGGTGACCGGATGTCAATGCCTCAAACACTTGCTGATCACATTGCCTCGTGAGTACACTGCCCCATTTCATTGTCATTGAGCTCTGATTGGTATTTCTTGGATTTTTCATTGGTTTTAGTTAATTGAATTCTAAATATTCCAGGATTGTTGCCATCCTTTCTTTTTTCCTTCATGTAATTTCCAAAATCTGTTTTATTGAAGAGAACCAGCTGAGCTGTATAATCTGTAGTGATGCTCTCAGTATACAATACACAGGCTGTAGATAACATGTGGTGGGTACACCCCATTTTGCTGGAGTTTCAACTTTGCGTAGGTGATGACATAATATTTGAAAAAACAACAGTCAGCAGTTGGATCCCTTATTTTGTTGATGTCTGGGGTATTTAAATGTCTAATCCCAGTACTAAGACTTCTGTACTGGACATGTTCTGCTCCTGTCTGAGGAAAAATTATACCTTCCAAGTACAATTTATTAAATTATCTGCTGCATAGCAGAAATTGTGACTGATATCGGTACTGATTATAATACATTAAAAACTATTAGAAATGATATAGCTTCAATGCGACTTACGGAGAGGATGTTTATGAAAAAATTAAATTTATCTAGTTCTGGAAGGGGCTTTCACACAATTCTTAGCTATGTAATGTGCTGTAAAGAATGTCGCCAGGGGTTTTTAGGCCTTACATCACTATAGTGCTCATTCAGATGGAATGTCTTCTTGTCCACATAAGGAATAGACCTCTTGGAAAATACTTGTTTTTTGTTTACTTATGGTGATGATACTTCTCTTATGACCTAAGTCTTAAACCTTTGAAGAAATTTTATATATTCAGCCTTTTGTAGTGTAACTGGTACTTATGCATTTGATATACTTCAGTTTTAAACTCGCGACTGTTGAAGTATTCAACCACTGATTTTGCACTTCATAGTTTTTAATCATGGTTCCAGGTACTGCCGATGTGCCTCAAAATTTACTCTATGCCACGTAACAGATTTGGGTGTATTGACTTGAGTGACGATGGTTGTGAAGTTGTTATATTTACCCATTTGTGTCATTTAAGTCTAATTTTTAATTGTGAAGGCAATTGCACAATACAGCTTAGAGGCAGGGATTAATTGCAAGTATGAGTTGTCAATTACATTGTCGTAAGATGTGTAAAATGGGTTTGAACATTTTCATTCCTGGTCAGTCATGTGGATAGTTAAACAAGTGCCTGGTTATAAGTGTATTGTTTTATTTTAAGTGGGTTCCTTTTCATATCACATAATTTTTTATCATGTATAAACCTTCCTAAATATTTTTTAATGGAAGTGATTTATTTGTATATTTCTTTAAAGATGTCTTCATATTTCGTAATTTGAATGAATTGTAAAATATATAAGAAAAATTTTCTATAAATGCAGCTTTATTACTTTCAACTCGGAGGCTGGTAATTTTTTCGTTTCATTACTTAAGCCTGATTGTTTGAGCTTGCCCTCCTTATCATTAGTAAGACTTTCAAAAATGTGAGCTGTTAACATAAAATTAAGATTTATGCATTGAATATAATTTTTACATCACTGCTGTTGTTTTTGCAGACTCGTCATATCCAAGTTTTCCTCTCTGGCCGCATCCTTACCTGTCGGGCAGGCGAGGCGAAAAGTCCTCTCTGGTATTGTGATGACTGGGCCTGCCCATCTTCTACCCCACAAGACCTCCATTGATTCGACGTCATCTGGCGACTCCCCATCAATGTCTCCCACGATGATGCCTGGTGGAGAAGGTGCACTTGTCCTCTGCCTGGGCACTGGGACAAAGTGTGTGGGAGGAGGGCACCTTTCAGAATCGGGTACCGCGCTGAATGACACACATGCCGAGGTGGTGGCCAGAAGGTGTCTGTTGGACTTCTTTTACTCCCAGCTGGAGGATCTAGTGCTCAAACAAGGTATATCTATCCATAAAGGATGTAGATTACTCTTGACTATTACTATTTGTTAAGCGTAGCACTCTTATTAATTTTTTTGACTAAGTGCTAGGCGTTTGGAGTGTAGTGAAAGCTTTTCTAAATACATTGGAGGCTGTGCCCAAGTCTTGCTCAGGTGAGCGTCAATTCTCATGTGGACTTTGCTTTAGCCTGACTTGGTTTCTCTGTATTATATGCTGCAAGACCTGTCTGAGCTAGATTCAGCTGGCAGCTAAATAAACTTATGACCTGATATCTTTGAAAGCATTTTTTAAGAGGTGCTAACATCTGAAGATTTTTAAAAATTTTTTGAGCTTATCTTGAGAGTGAGTTGTCATAACGCTTGAATTTGGCAGTCTGCGTGTTTCAAAACCCCGGAAAACATCCTTTCTCCAATTTTTCATCTTGCTATAGTTTTTTCTCTATTATTGTGAGCTTGTTAATTTTATGTACTAAGAGTTGTGTTTTAGTTGATATTAATTCGTTTATGCTTTTTAATTAAAGAAATTGACTAATATATGGGTTTATAGGGTTAAACTTCATTAGATTCCAGTTCCCCATAACACTATTTAGTATAATGCTTGATGTCATTTTATTTAAATTCATTGTTATAGCTTATATGAGACACAAAATTCTGTTGTGTCCCGAGTGACTTCCATCTTTTCTCATTAAAAACTTATTACATGTTGAGTAGGACTGCAATATCAATACTTTTCATGTTCTAATATCTGAAAAAATAATTAGGAATTTTCATTCTTCTATTTTTTGCTGTACCTTCCTATGATTCTTCTTTGCCTATGTAACTTAAATTGTTGAATACCAGAAATGCAGGCACTGTAAAACTATGCAGCCATAACAGTTACTGGAAATTTGCGAGCATCAAATAACAAACTAGCTAAGATATCAGATACTATTTATATCATCTGAACTTATTTCTCATGAATAATAATGTAAGTTTCTGGTTGGAGAGGATTAGTATTTTTAGTTGATCATGAATGTCAAGTATTTTTTGCAATCTTGACTGTTAGCGTGAGAGAGCATACTACAATAGTGAATATTCATAACCATTCTAAATGTCTGTAAGGAATATGTTAAAATTTCCTTGGATCGTCATTAAATATTCCCTTGGGTGAAAATTAATTTTTTTCAAAAGAATGTGTCAGTAGATATTAATTTATATTGGTTTAAATGTCTTCCTTTTGATGGGTAAGATTGTAATTTGGAAGTTTGCGGGGATACTTTGGTTTCCAAAATAAAATTTCTATTGTAACACTACCATCTCTTTAGTCACCTTTTTTATTCCCCATTTGTGCTTGATTACTGGTAGAATGCTCTGCATAAATCACTGTTTGGGGTTGTATCCAATTCCACAGGAGAAAAATCATTTACCTCGTGAGTAACTCCTTAGAGGTATTACTGTGAATAGTTTCTGTCTCCTCTAAATTTATGTGCACCTTCTTTCTCATGCGTGTATGAATGCATTCATCATCATCTTCAGCAACCATCAACACAAATATTGGTTTAGTGCTGCTCTCCATGTCCGTATCAATTCTGTAAATCACTGTATTCCTTTATTATTCCTAGCTTTCACATTAAATACAATGTGATTTATATAATCCATTTTATATCTTATTCATCACTTAACCTATTCTTTGCTCATTAGAGCATGGACAGTTTTCAGGAGGCTGTAATGTCTCAGAATGTGTCCATTTAGTTTTTCCCCTGTATTTCTCAGGGTTATCATCAAGCATCATTTCTCCTAAGCTCATCGTTGGTCTTCTTCTTTGGTAATCATCTCAATCCAGCTGATCTGTCTCATTCTTCGATATCACCATATTTTCATGGCTTCCAATCTTGTGTGGTCTCTTTCTGTGGTTGCTGAGGCTTGATTGCCATGTGGAAGCATATTCCGTAATGCCGTAATGAAGTTTAGTCTTAACTACCACTCTTGAGCCAATATGGTACACAATTTGAATGTGTTGCTTAAAATGAAACAATTCATTAATTTTGCTTAGCCAGGTCCCCGATTTTAATGTAGTGCCCTTCCTAGGTAATAATGGCATTTTTCAAACTTATTAATATTGCAAAAGAACAAAATCATTAACAAATCAGAACTACGAGGTATTTTGTTGCTGTTTATGTATACTGAATAATGTACCCATACTTAACCCTTTGAGTGCGGCATGATGTGATATCACGTCATGGTTGTCTTTACGCTGGTGCTAATGACTTTATATCATGTTTCGGGTACTGCGAGTGTTCTAGCTATCCCTAGGGAACTTTCACTGGGCCCCCTAATGATAGCTGGAGTGCTCTAGCTATCCCTAGAGAACTTTGACTAGGTCCCCTAATGATAGCTGGAACACTCGCACTACCCATGAAGTGATTTAATGTCTTCAGCACCAGTGTAAAGGCAACCATGACGTGAAGTCGTGTCATGCTGCATTTAAAGGGTTAAGAATGTATTGTAATTTACGTTGTTTTCCTAATTCAGTATTTCACTTCTTCTTTATCCTCCAGAAATGCCTTAATTGCATATGTACTGCAGCTGTACTCATTGCAAAGTTTACTTGTGGATTCTGATTTGAAGAGTATTTCTGATGTATTCCCCATGCTAATGTAAATATGTTTTGGCCTAGTGTTGGTTCATAATCTCACCAGTAATCATTGAAGTAGCCAGGCATATGGTATATTATTTGAGCTCTAGCTTAGATTTCAGTGTTTCTGAGTTTTAAATCAATAATGTTTTCTTATGGTCTAATTTATTTCATGGATGTTATTGATTTTTTTTCTCCTAGAAGCAGCTCAAACATCAATATTTGAACATCGCCCTAGTGGTTATGGCTACAGAGTCAAGCCGGGAATCAAATTCCATTTGTACATAAACACAGCACCATGTGGGGATGCCAGGTGGGTCATTATGGTTCACAGTGATCATTGATGTAACATTATGGTTTTGGGCATATCTGTCTCAAGGCAGTGGGATTATTCACATTTTTATATGTGTATTTTATGAAAGATGATTTAAAGACTTCCTGAATTAAATTTTCTTCATGTGTTGTCATTGTCAAGTAGAACTAGATGGCTTGCTGACAAGTACACTTCTCAAACATGAGGAATAAAATTATTATGCATGTTCCTATTGAGTTATGTGTTATTTAATTGGAGTGTGAAGCATTCTCTCAGCTTTGTGTAAAGTCAGTGTTTCTTGTTCAATTGGTGATGACTTCTCTTGGCTGAATTTTTTGCCTAATTTTTTTGTCGGTCATTTTCATTCAGGATTTTCTCACCCCATGAACTGGGATGTATGCAAGGGGCAGGTGACAATCAGGCGGCCAATGGCTCTGGTGGAGGTGGTGGACAGTCTGGTGCTAGAGGTCTGGGTGCCTCTGGTGTTGTTTCTTCCACAGCACCACTTGACAGGCATCCAAACCGCAGAGCTCGTGGACAGTTGCGGACCAAGATTGAGTCAGGCGAGGGTACAATACCTGTCAAGTCATCTGATGGGATTCAGACTTGGGATGGTGTAATGCAGGTATGACCTCTCTTCCCCCATTCAGGCCTTGCGTAAGTTATCAGTTTCATTACAATTATCAGTGTAACGTTGGCCATCCACTGGCCTTAGTATGGGCATTGTGCCTGACAATTTCTGATGGAGTGAGAGAACCAGAAACAACATCGGGATACCTTAGAAAACCTCAGAAGTTTTCTGACGTTTCTTGAATATCATGAAAAAATATGATGATCCTGGTGTGTTTATAGCCAAGCTCAAGTTAATTAACATGCAAAATGATCATGATTTGTGTTTCCTTCTGGCAATTTCTTCTACTTGGTTAGTAGAGATGCCAAATTTAAATTTTCCATAACTTTCATCTTGAATTAAGTTTCATGATGGCAGTTATTGTTCGGGTAAAGTCTTGCGATGCAGAAGTAAAACCTGTGTCTCTTATCCAGGTTCAAGGTTATCTGAAGTCAATGGATTAACCTTAAATAAAATGAGCAGTGTGCAGAAGGTATCTGTTTCTGTCTCTTCAATGCAGGATCATTGTCAAGCACTCGAATTGCCAGCAGCATGATGGCCTGTGATTGGTTGTACTGCATGAATTGTGGAATGATTAGAGGAATGAATGTGCCATTGAAGATTGTGCAATCCAAGCGTAATAGCTAAGCTATTAGCTTTGGTGCTTGAAAAAAGAGTTCTGCGTCGGGTGTATTCAACAATTTTTGACTGCCAAGAATATTTCAGAGCAAAGGACAGTAGTGTGTCCCATGTGCACATAGAACACTAAAGTGTGCATACTTTAATGTCCACATTCTTTAAACCTGTCATGTAAACCTCCAGTTTGCTCTGGCTAAGTTCATTTTTAACTGGTCTGATTCCAGTGTGAGAAGCACTGCTCCCTTTGCAGTAGCTTAGTGAGCAATATGCCTTCTCATGACTACCATTCATCCTGGCAGTGCAGTTGGTAGAATTTGCATGTAATGTTCAAGTCTTGATTATGTCCGATGCTGAACTCTGGCTTGAATTATTATAATTTTAGCTTCATGAAGTGACAATAAGTATTGCTGAGAAAATTTTGAGGTATTTCAACTATAGTGAAACCCCTTCCTTACAATCATCTAAGAACTAAAGTTTGAAATTTGAGCTCTGATGAAATTTAAAATTGTGGAAGCCTCAGTTTGTGGGAACAGGAGATTGAACTAGCATCAAGTTCACCTTAGGAAGGAACATTGTAATGTTAGCCCCTATTCCTACTCTCCCCTCCCCCCTCTACTGTTAGATATGCTGCTGAAAGATATGTGTATTTACACATTGTGAATTGCCAGCAGAAGCCTATATTGAATATAAAGTTATAACCTTGTTAGAAGAAAATTAAATATTCTTGTAAACTGAGTAAACGTGACTCATTTAGGACTCTAATGCAGTGTAATGCAACCATTTATATTATAAACACACCCATGTTTGCCTCTAAATAATCAGTTATTGAAATTAAGATCTCTTGAGTCACATTTGGTATATCTACCATGATATAAATGCAGGGACTATAATTTCTCACCTCTGTGTAATTGTTGCTTGTTATGGGAGCTGCTGCAATATCCATCGCGTGGATTTCCAGTTCTTTTCCAGAAAAAAATATTTTAAAAACAAATTATGTGTCATGGAAAGTCAAATATGGCATATCTGGGATCTATATTGATAATTGAGCTCCACTAAATACACTCCTATAATACATGTCACCATTTCATCTCCAAAAAACATACACCTTTACATGGCTGGTGACCTAACACCCCCTGCCACACGCCCAAGTGGAGGCTCGCGGTGTATTATGTAGATGTATATGTTTGTAAAATCAAATGTGAGACTAGCATTTTGGTTTATTTGGAAAATATGCATTTTATCCTGCATTATTCTATGAGCCATTTAGCCCTTACATCTGATCTTGAAATCCAGAATTACTTTTCTTTTAGTCTCTTTAGGAAATGCCATGGAAATGTTTTAGCTTTTATGACAAAAATTCTTGTTACTTGATGATGATTATTTTAGTAATTGGTTAAATTTTATGTTCATCTGGAATAAATACGACTAGGCATGCCAGTGTTGAATTATTTTTAAAGTCAGACTACATCATGCTGATACAGCTAGATAATCTATGACAATCATCTTTATGCCATGACCTTTGACCTCTGACGATGCTGTGTCACTGAAGAAAATTATAGTTTTCTCACCAAATTCAGTTATAAGCTTGTCAAAAGGTACTCTTAAGCAGCTCTCATACAATTATCTAGTCCCAGTTTACCTAAGTCAATATTTTGGACAGTACAGACCCTTAATATGTGGCTGTGCTGAGCCAGTTTAGTTCATGAAAATGAACATCAATATTTAGCAGTCTATAGATCTCTAAAAAAGAGGTGATTCTCAGAATAATCGAATGTCGTTCAAGGTTACTTGGGCTTTCCACCGGGGCAAACTCTCCATCTTGGCCGACGTTTCGATGGACAACTCGTTCGTCAAAATGTGGGCCAAGATGGAGAGGTTGACGTGGTGAAAAGCCCAAGTGACCTTTAACGATTCTCAGAATGTTTTATTCCAGTAACATCAAAAAATGAGTATGGAATAGCATAGAAATATCTTCTTTTTGTCTCAAGTCTCATGTGTAAGCCTTCAGCATGATCTGTAATTTTGATTGTTAGAGGAGACCTCAGCCCAGATCATCTTCGAAAATTGAGACTTGACTGTGTCTTGTCTAGATAGAAATTATTGTCAGGTATTCCTTTTGGTCTCTCTGTCTCTATAAAAACTGAATACCACAATGAAAATTCAGTTTGTTTTAAATAAATACTTAAAAAGTCAAAATTAATGACATTCGTTGCTTGAAAAATATTTATGGAGTTTTTTTCATGATAACCATACTCGCTTGTTTATAAGTAATTCCAACCTGAGAATTTTGCTGTTACCATTGCAAGGAATGATTCTTTCCTAGCTCTGTAAAATTCAAGGCTTCTGAACAAAGGAACAGTTTGCTAGTAATGTTGCAATCTTGAAAAATAGTGTAGATTTTCCCATGAATTTTTCGCAAAACACCTAAGAAAATGCAGTCATTAAAGCCATACATTTATGTGTGCATTGTCAGTTGAAATAACTACCAGTTTGGACATTGATGTTATGGATTTGTGAATGCAGCTTTGAAAGTGTGGTGTTTAGATTGTAGTGTTTGATGTCTTTTGGAAATGTGTAATCAGTGCTTATTCCTGTGCATTCTGTCATTCCAACCTCAATGACATGGTTCTGATGTTGTCAAACCTATTTTGATGTTCCCGTTTGCAGCTTTTTCCTCTTCCTTGTGCATTGGCATATTTCACATGTAAATAGTTTTGATGTACTATTTCTGAAGCCTTTGATCGATGTGCTTTCTTCACTTGTCACTAATTGATGTTTTGCATTGTAAGTGATGTTTGTCGTTAGGAGCAACTTCAGCCGTGAGCAAGCCATTCAAAGAATTTGTGTTGACCAACCCATCCTGTTCACATTTCCACTTAGGATTTTAGAAGAAACTGAGTTTTTGTCGCAACTATGACTTAAAGCTTCACCACTTTTGCAATACAAATTATAGCTGTAGAAAATCACATGGTGCAATACTGTTTCACGCTTATGTGAAATTCACAGAGAAATAAATCATTTGCCTTGACTGGGATTTAATCCAAGACCCTCGATCTCATGCTGAGTGCTCTAACCAATTAAGAGACCAAGGCGTCCTCTTACTCTATGAATCTTTGCAGCCTTTGAACTGTAGTTCAGTGTGAAGAAAATTTTTTTTAATTGGACCCAACTTTGTAATTGTAAAGGTAATTTATTCTATTGTAATTATCCTTGGTACAGCTGAGTGGATACAAAAAATAATCACGCATTAGTGGCTGCCCTCACCAGTGTATCCACTTCTTACGTAAAAAAATCTTTAATAATAAAAGTATGTGTCCAAAGAGAGAGGGTTTGGGATATGGGAATGATGATAATAATTAATGATGAAGAATGGAAAGGGAAAATTGGTGTCTTTTATGAGGATTTGATAATTTTGGGTAAAAATTGTGAAGTGTGCTGCCAAATACAACCTTGTGAATCACATACTGCAATCAGAAAAGTTTGGTGCATGATTGGAAACTGCATAAATTTGAATCCTCTGCGGTGGAAGGAAAATTCGTGAGGAGTTCCCTTGAAGATAAATGTATTTATCATGATCTAGGTTTTGTTGTACATCATCATCAGATGAAAAAAATCGGTAATTTTAATTGCAACCCAAGTCACTAAAACTTGACGTCGCGAGTGAATTGACTGCGATTGGTGGGCAGATACAAGAGAAAAATAACAACAACCTTAGCCAGTTTGATTAACTTCAAGAAAGAACATTTATGTTAGAAACAAGTATTACAATAGAAAACAAGCCCGTAGGCTATATACCATTCACTTAGTCTGTACAAGACAAACACTAGTCACAACTGCAGCAACAGCAGGAACGTCCTTTCACGGCCGCAGTCAGGTTCAAAAAAGAGCGGGCGCGGCGATGACACTGCGCGGCAGGCGATTGAGGGGAGTCAGCTGACCGATGCAGGAGTCGGGGGTAGTAGGGGAAATCCTTATCCTTGTTGATTGGTGGAGGTAATGGCACTAGCGTTGAGTCGAGCAAAATAGTGTGTGCCAGTGTCACTTTCAGTATAAAAGTGAGTTGATTGTTCCATCGCGGACAGCGAATGCGAGACAGCGGAACGTGAGACAACAATGCGTGAGGGATTATTCGCAACGGCATTTGCGAGTTTTTTGGCGATGAGTGGTTTTTCTGGCAGAGTGGTTTTTACAGAGTGGGAGGGGGGAAATTTTGGCGCATGATGACTGTATATTCCAAATCCAGGTGTTTTAGGGTAGAAACAAGAAAGGGGATTGATTACTTAAGGCAGGGACACAATCAACGAGTACGTGTGACGCGAGACGTTAACGGGACAACGGGAGACGGGGAACGCAAGTCAGCGGACACAATCGACGTTAACGCGGCCCGGAGTAACAATTGACTAACGCAGGCGCAGCTAACAGATCAGGTGTAAACAAGTGTGAAAGTAAATAAGTTGTCTTCGCCAAGAGCTATCTTCAGCAGTTGGATGAATCTGCCGATAGATGGCTCCCATTCCCGGATTCTCGGGACTATTCTGATTGGTTTTCCGTGTACGGGACACGGGAAGAGATGAAAGTTGCCCATCTCTCGCGTACACGTACTCCCCGTACACGTTGATTGTGTCCGTTCGCTATACTTTCCCGTCAGCCATCTTTTCGCGTATTCCCGTTAACGGCTCACGTTAAAGATAAAGATAAAGAAATGTTTATTGTTCTTGGACCACTTGGTCCACTAAGAACATACAAAAGGTATACATTAGTATCAGAGCTCGAGTACACAGAAAAATTGGATACATGCAATAAATGAATTAATAATGGTAACAACAAATACAAACATATTGGTGAAATTAATACAGAGGCTTCCGCGTTATTTAATGGCCGCACTCTGCTCGGGCCCCCACCGCGCCGCACCCGCGACCCACTCCCGGGGGACAACAGCCCTGCCCGCCCCCCAGCCGGACCCGCCAGGTCCCAAATTCAGGACCTGATGAACTGGACTTAACGTTACACGTACACGTTGATTGTGTCCCAGCCTTAAGAGGACGCATCATACCCTTCGGTAAGGAAAAGTTCTGTTGAAAATCCACAAGATGGCATCACTCGCACCCGATCGAGGCGTTTTAGCGTCAGGAGTCTCTTACTACAGGATAACTCTCGCACAAGGAAACAGTTGTCTGTAAGTTGTAGCCAAGTCTCCGGCACGTAAGTATAGACAGCGCTGACATAAGATCTGTGAGAGAAGACTGAATTATTTGCGACACCGTCCAAGCACATCGTGGCCGAAAACCATTCAGGTAGCTTGTCGAAATATACCAATCACAGATTTCATCTTACAACCGTGACGACTGCTACTTATCATTCTGACAGAAGAAAGATTGATACATCTCCATTAGTTTAAGATATGTCAATAATAATAATAGTTTTTGTAAACATATACCCTACATCTTGCCATTTTCCCGATGGTTTAATTATGCTCCGGGATAAAGTTTTCATATTTCAGGTACGAGCCTCCCTTGACAAAGGTCTATTCTTTATACTATAAAAATTTCAAGTTGATGACGTAACAAAAAATCTGGAGTCGGAAATCATCACAAATCCGACCGGTTGAGCGGGTGTGATGCGTCGCCTTAAGAGTTGTGGAGACTAGGGAGAGTTTTGAGAGAGCAGAGGGTAAGAGGAGTTTTCGTTTTGTTAGGTGAAGGTGTTAGGGTGTAGGTGGGGTATGGTTAGGATAAGGGTGAGTGGAAATTGAGTTAACAAGCTTAAAGGGGTGGCAGAGTTTGGTTGGGGATTGATAATTAGTGTAATAATTGTATGTTTTATTTGCACAAAGACCAAGTTGTTGCAAGCTTGTTCCACTTCATGTAAAACACTTCAAAATAGAGGTATAACATTTTAAGCATTATTTAGAAATGGAATAAAACATGTTAAATTTTTAGTGCCTCAAAAAATTAGTTTTAAATCCAAAGACACTTTTGTGAATCTTATGCTCAGCTGGGAGTTAGTTATACAGTTGGAGGCCCATACGTTTAGAACCAGTAGCCGCATTCTTTGTGCATACAGAACATGTTCTACATTGTTCTGCATGGTTGAACATTGACAAATATCTCAATTTCTTAAGCCACGTCCACACCTGTAATAATTCATGCTAGTTATGACAAGGCAGAAATTTTTATGCATGATTGAGGATTTGTGTAAATGGTCTGTGACAATGCATGCAAGAATATATTCTGCATTGAACACTGAAGCTCCAGACTGTTGGTTTTTTAATGAGCAACAAGGGATTTGCCCTGGATTCAGGTTCCCATAGTGAGTGTTTCTACAGCAAGAATGCTTGTCTGTCACCCTAGACCTGATAAAGCACCTACACAATTTTCTAAAAAAAAATTTGAAAATTTTTAGTTTTCGCCAAAAAATTTGCAATGATTGCATTTGGCACACATTTTTATAGGTGTGGAAATGGCTTTACATACTCTGAGAGATTTCATTTTGTATGCAAAAGAACATGAGAAATATAATCACCAGCCACTGGCAATTTTGTTGTCATTTGAACTTTATGTCATTAAAATTCTTATTATATTAAACATACTTAATAAAGAATCAGTGACCACAAATATAATGGGACATAAACATTGGAATATATTTAAGCTTATAGCTAGATATGCATTTTTGTAATAGAACTCATGTAATTTTGTCTTCTCCAAGAATCTCAAGGTTCATGTGAGTTTTCAATAGGAACTCAATGTAAATATGTCTTCAGCATTCCCTTTGCATTGTGTTTTTGGTGTTTTTGAATGCTTCATTGTAACTGAAGAATATTTTTTTATGCATTCAGTGCTCTAGTTCATCATTCATTTGTGTTTTGTGGGACTGAACAAGCTACTCATGCCATTCTTGTCTCACCTAATTCCCTTGAAGGAACCTTCCCAGACCCTATAAATGATAGTTAAATCTCTTTCCGAAACTGATCTCACAAATTGTTAAATTTTGTAAAATATAGATGTTAAAACATTTTGATTAATATTTTCTGTAATTTTACTCTATTCAAGTGGTCTTTATTACTTGTTGCATTAAGTAATGCCAAATTAGGCATTTGCTGTTTGAAAAAAAAAATTATTAGTATTAGCCAGGGGTTTCACAGTTATTTGTAAATATTCCACCATCCATGCTTGATTGCAATGTATATAAAGCATTCATCTGACCCCTTTTTTTTACATTATGTATGTGCATCTCTGATTTTTTTAAGCTTGGAAGTTATTTAGTGGCTTGATGGATTGTTGTGCATGCCGACCATTATTGTTACCTGTTATGTCGGTCATTAGTGGTCTGTGGCTGCAGTATTTTACTATTCTTGCTCAGAATTTTTCTGTCCTGATAATGCCTTGAGATGCTGTTCTGAATAATTTATATTAAGAACAAATAAATCAATTATGGAGCCATTGTGGTGATATACTGTCACAATGGACCCTCAGGTAATTACTCAGCATTATCATCATGAAGTGAAAGTCTTTTTTTTTTTAAAAAAAAAGAAAGATGCCTTTTAACTAGCTGATTAAACGGCACAATTTGATTCACTATTCCGTGGTATGATTACCATGTTTTGAAACTATTGATACAGTTGGAACAGTCGTTTCTTTTATTTTTAATAGTATTTTCGCTTAATATCTTTGGCAAATAAGTAAATCAGTTCTCTTTGAACTCATGACATGGTCAGGATTTGACGGAATCTTATTCAATCCAGGGATTCTAGATTCGATTGAATGCTTTCGAATAATATTTGATCCCTGGTTGTGTTGGTGGCATATGCACTCTGTCACAGTAAATTATTATATTTGAAATCTCAACCATATTGTTATTAGTTGCGTCAAGTTTCGTTAAAAAGTCTACGTGTGTTCACTCCGTCATAATAACCTCCAACCGTACAATTTTCCAAGCCAACACACGCTCCAAACCATTTACTCACTCCTTTTATTCAACTGAGGGGCCAAAAATTTTAGTTTTGTTATTTATGAATGAAGTGTTGAGCTACAGGAAAAAATCTCCATAACCTTGTATGAGTTACCTTTTTCTTATCATGGAAGTTGCAAGACTTTCACATAGCCATGCCTTGTTGCCCCATTGTGCTGTGGTTTTGTACCACAAACGTATGGTAAAACAATTTTAGCAGAGTCCTGCGTCATGGCTTCTGCAGAATTTCTCTCGCAGAATTACTTCGCTGAGAATTAAGAGAGTATAAGAATGGATGGAGTCATAATGTTTTAAGTCTAAATTAAATTTTTTAAATGGATATTAAGTCACCAAGAGGTGGGAATAGATGTTAATGAAGCCGAACTTTGAAGTGATATTTATAGTTCCTGATCATGAAAAGGACATTCAATTCAAAATTATTTCAAAGCCATTGAATCAAGCAATGGGATGAAATTCGCCATGGGATATGTGGACCCCAGAAGTCAAGGGGTCTAAGTGACATTTTTGAAAAAATAAGTTAGGTACAGGAATGAGATGTGAAAATATTAATCTTTTAGGTGGTGAAGGGATCCAAGTGATGTTCTTGACAGGTGCTGCTATCTAGGGTAATTCCTCTTAGCTACTTAGTGGGTTGTACCAAACATTGTCAACTTTGACTTAAGTTTTCTCTAAACAATGGTTTTGTTACTTAGACCCCTTGACTTCTGGGGTCCTCATATATAATTTGGCTTGACCGGAATTCAAACCTGATCTTCCATTTTATGGTTAGGTGTGTTAGCCGGTTATGCCAGAAAGCCATCTTCCTTCAAGATTGAATTTCAGCCGGGTTTAAGCCCGGTAGGTGTTCTCATCTCATGGCTACATTGTGGCACAGAAGATATGGTCGTGCTTACAAAACCACTGTTGCAGTGGATTCACCCAAACTTTGGTGTTTCAGAATAGCTATCTTAGCAATTTTCCCTTTTTTACTCGACCTGTTTGTTGCTCTTAATCAACAGTGATGGGTAATATTGAAAAGGGAAGCATTCACTTGGTAGAAAGACATCATAATGATCATGATGAATTTTAAGACTTTCACAATTTATTTAAAAGTTACTGACTGGTTACCAACATTACTATACGTGACAGCCAACATTATAGCAGCGTTGGGTTAACCCGCGGTAACTGTGGCTAATTTTTCCACCCTTGGAATTTGTGACGTACATGTACACTGCTTTATAGCTGACGTGAAATTGTCGTACATGTAATATGTTTAATGGTTCTTTTTGTAATTATGACCTCCTTTCATTCTTCTCAATCTACACTTCTCCTCGTTTCACTTGTAACACAAATCCCATACATGTATCAAAATTTTGTTCCTCTATATTCAAACATTCCTTTTTCTGAAGACTCCTCTCCGAATTCAATTCCCTTGTATCAAAAAAAAAACCCTCATTTGGCCTTTTCTCTTCATCTCCGTGCTTTAAAACTATCATTGGGTAAATACACTAATGTTCCCTTTAGTACTTATCTGTTAATGTTCTGTATTACTTGTTTTTGTTATTTCTTTTAGTATTTATGTGTTATATCTTCCAATGTAATAGGCCTGGTTGCTGTTTTGGTGTTACAGTGAAACTCCTCTTAACGACCACTCCTATTAAGCAACCACCCCTCTCAAAGACTATTTTTCAGCAGAACTGTTAGTGGTTGCTTAACCCTTTATGGTCCAAATTTGATTCCGGTCCAAATATGGTTCCAAATGGAATCACGTCGCTTTCCTGCATCAAGCGTTGATTTGTTTTGTATGTATTTCATGTAGAAGATGATATAATCTACGTAAGGTGAAAATATGTGGCGAGATGAAATAAATTTATGAATTAATGAAAGTCATTTGAAAAAATCTACGCTTGATGCAGGAAAGCGACGTGATTCAATTTGGAATCACAGGACCAGAAAGGGTTAATTTAGGTTTCACTGAATGTGCACATCAAATTAATATGCATTGAAACTTCCCCAGAGCAACTAAATTATGAGGAAATAAACACCATCTGTGTAGCTTTTAACAAAACTGTCGCTTTAAGAGTTTTTCCTTTTTTTTTAAATCAGCCGCCCGTTCATTTGCATAATGAACTCCTAGAAACGGAATCCCTGTCGAACAACCACCCCTCCTAACAACCATTTTTCAGCGGAACTGATGGTGGTCGCTTAATACAGGTTTCACTGTATAATTAATTAATAAATAAGTAAGCATGACCTCATCTCCTGTGCCATGATGTGGACTTGACAACAGAAAACCTAGTTTGGTGAAACCCACATCATAATTCAAAATGAAGAAAGATGGCTTCTTGGTTTTACTGGGGAACACACGTGGCCGGCAAGTGGCAGATACAGGTCCAAATCCTAGTCAAGTTTTTGGCAAATTTCATCCATTGGGTGCATAACTTGAACCCATGTGCATGGCTGCTAACCATATCATTTGTGTAATGCAATATTAGCAAAAAAAATGTTCCGTCAACATGTTTTGGAGTCACAGTTTGAACTGTATCATGCCATTTTGAACTAATTTCAGGTATTCAATCTACCATATCATTTACATTTAAGAATATTAGGAGTTAATATTTTGAGAGTTATTTAATTACATGATATCGCTATTCCTTCATGCCAATTTTTTTAAGAATTGAAGCTGGTTGTACCACGAACACAGGTGTTAGGTCATCTGCATAGAATATCCCATCAGTGAAACTAGTTGTTATTTTTCAGAGAAAAATGCCAAAGATAAAGTTGTGATTTCCATCTTTGGCTGTGATGCAACATCCAATGATAGTGTCTCTACAGCCATCCGTTCAATATGGTTGGATATGAAACTTTCAATATCAGCCAGTGAAGCAGGAAAGGCCTGCAAATAAGTTTAAAAATGTACGTTAGAGGGATTTTGAAACATACTTTAGGGCTGTTTTTGCATCTCTGTTTTCAAAGAAAGCCTTCAGTATTCCTACAATTTGGTTATTGTAAAGGGAATATGCAAGATCATTACAGACTGAGAATGCTCCATTTAATCAACAAAAATTAATTTGTTACTTGTGTTCACTTGGCTTTCTTCAGCATTCCCAATTTAAAGTATTATCTTCATTGGGAAACTGAAGTTACTTCTCAATTACAATTCTTTTTTTAAGCTAATTAATTATACCCTACTGATTTATGGTTTCATACATTTACAAGAAAATATAAAAAAGATTATATTCTTTTTATTAATACATATTGCTGAAAAAAAGGAACTAGAATACATAATTTGTGAGAGGCTGGGTTTGAATTCGAGATTCGGACTCGATGAATTTTGGATTCAACCCATTGCTACTTTTGTCATGGGAAATTTGTTGAAATATGTGTGATGAAAATCTTTCAGTTAGACGTAGGGAATGGGAAGCATGGTATTGCACTATTTCATTCCATTACCATATCGCCATATCCGTTTACATAATCAGTTCAAAAGTTGCATCTTAGCTTTACAGTCAACGTAATTGAATATATTTTTGAATGAGGGCTTCATGGATCTCACAATGGGTCAGGTTAATAGGTTCCAACTTATCAATAGCAAACTTAGCCTACACCATCAGGTCTTCATTACCCTTCATTACCCTTAATTAGCCTAACCCTTCAGCCTTCATTACCCTTAATCTTAATTTAACCTAAATGGAATAGTGTGCTTTGGAATGTATTCTGGGTTTGGTATTTATTGTATACTAAATGTCGTAAGTTTAACCTGGCATTTTAATCCGTATGATGAAGGCTTAGTGACTCACCCTGATGATCACAGTTGAGTTAGTTTATTGTTCATTTCAAGGTTTGTCACATTGGGTGCTTTAATGCTTAGTTTAGCCTCTCTTCTAGGGGGGGTCATCTGGTTAAGAATTGAAATGTCTGCTCCTACGCTGCTGCTAAACACCACGAGCATTTGGGACCCTGGTCATAAAGGTTTAACCAAAAAATTAATAAAATACAAAGAAAAGCTGCTCATTCGTTAAAAACTGCTATGAGCAAACATATGTATAGTGTTTCATAACTTTTAGAGGGATTAAGTTGGGAGCCCCTAGAGACTCAGAGGCTACACTCAGCTTGCTTGAAGAATTCAGAACTGGTGTGTTCAGAGTGACACACAGAATATTTTCATGACACCTCACTACATCTCTAGGTCTGACAGAAGTGATAAAATGAGAGAAATACTTTGCTGAACAGCTAGTTACAAAAACTCATTATTTCCTTGCACAATAAGTGACCGCAATAAAAACTGAGCTCCACTAAATACACTCCCATAATACACGTCACCATTTCTCCTCTTAAAACTGTAAGTACATCTTTTCACAGCTGGTGTCCTAACACCCCCTGCCACATGCCCATGCAGCAGCTCACAGGGTAGTTTGTAGGTATGTAGTATCCGGTTGCTAAGGCTTCCTACAAAATGAATCTTGGAAATAATAATTTACAACTGATTACTTGAGGAAACCCGAAGGATAAATTTGACTGAGTTAGATGTTGAAATGTTGGAACCTAATATATTGATCTGTTGTGAACCTGGTATGATCTATATTTAATCCATACCCTGGAGGAGCCTTGGATCATCAGTAGGAAATATGTCTTCTAAAATATGCAGCAAAAATTGTGATGCATCTTATATTCTTGTGTGCCTTCAGAGTTGGAAAATAAGTAAAGTACCAAAATATGGTACAACATGCTATGCCTCCTTCATAACCTTTGGAAAAGTTTACATACATCATAAAAAACTGCTTTTGTTTTAATCCACACAATTTATTTAACACGTTCAGCGCTCAAGGATGTTCTGGAACGTCCTGTGGGTGCTATTGGGTGGCGCAGGACGTTCTAGAACGTCCACGTTCAAGCCATTCTTTACGGCCAGCCAGCAGACACAAGTCACTCGTAAGGCGATTGCAATTTCACTGGCGTCATAGCTTAGGCGTCAACCTTTTCTATGGTGGACTGCGTTTTGGAATGCGATGTTTAGTTACATAAAGGCTATGTTTTAAACTTTTTTAATTTTTGTGGTTTGAATTATTAGATTAGAAGTGTATCTTGGTTGTTTTTATCATTTTTCTTTCGTTTTTGTTCATCTGATTACATTTAACAATATTGATTCGACAAATGCAGGATTCAGATTAATAAATATTGGCCTTTAACTAACACACCGTGTGTTCGAATCCCGTTGCGAGTGTATATATTGTAGCTGTAATGTTACCCATATGTGACATAGTTCGATGTAACTTATATCGTTGGTGCATATAAATCAATCTATAAAATAAATTAAGATTCTTGAATCTGCAGCTAAATCTACAGCATTCTATAATACTTGAATATACCGTTTCTACTACACTCGGAGCCACTGTTCAGGTGTATGGTAGGGGTGCTATAGCATCTGATCATGTATGTACTTTTCTACATCCACAATTTTTATTCAATCTATTCACACATTATATTCCTTATTAACGGAATTTATGCAGTAATGAAGAAAAGCAAATAGTCACAATATAGTGAATGATATAATGTATTATTAATAATAGCAAATAATAAAATGTAAAAAAATCTTTCTTTTGATGGCTGATTGTCAGTTGCTCCCTATTTTTCAATGTATTACAATGTCAGGTATCTAGTACCATTTATAATTTTTTAGCTTCTCAAGTGGCGATTTTGTTTTGAATTTATATTGTGGATATTACTGTTAGATTTTATTAAATTTTTACCATTATGTCTTCCACATATTGTATTTTCTTTGTCTTTGCAATTGTAAAGCCCTTTTTCATCGTGGTCTCGTAGCTCATTGGCGATTCATTTGTCACTGTGTACAAACTTTTTTGATTAAGAGGATCAAGTTTGAACTATTTGCTAGTATAAACATTTATTGGGGATTTCATTATTCTTCTAAAATATTGATCTTTCGATTTAATAAACTTCATAGTGGTGCACCTCCAATTTCGCAACCACTATAAATGCTGCACATGCTAAATTAGCTGTTGTCAATTTAAATTTAAACGTTAAAGAATTTAAGGTAATGGTGGAGTGAAAAAGCCTCTGAGAAAAAAAAAATTAATGCACAAGGTACTATAATCATTTCATTTTAAGTTACTCATATGTTAAATACAGGGAAAACCCTTCCCTGTGAAAATGAATATAGTCAACTCCCTTTACTCTGTTGTATTTTTAAAAATTTTCATTTTATCGTAGAACTGCCATTGTAGATAACTTGAAAATGTGTCATCCCTCAGATAGTTCCATAGTGTACATTGACAGTTGTTTATCAAAAATTCGGGGCGCACTTTGATGAGAAACTTCAACTTCCCTTTTTTACTCATGAATGCATTTCTGTGTTTGACATTTCTCTTCTCAATAGTACTGTTGATACTCCTCAACAGCTGATAAGGACAGTTCATGAATCAATGCAAATGCAAATCTAGGAATGAATGAATCTATGCCACGGGTATTTTGTTCAAAACCGTTAACCACTCTGTTATCTCAGCTGTCTTCCAAGCTAGACGCTCTTCACCCCCGAGCATGACATTGTTCTGTCATGCACTTTCCTCCTTGTTACCCTCGCTGACCCCTCACCAAGGGATCCCCACCCTCCGCCTCCACGCCAGCCGTTCGCCGATGCCTGTCATTCATCCACACCCAGCCTTCCTTTAGGCCAGACCTAGTGGTTCTGTCATTGCAAAACCTGCTCGAAGGCCTCTCCTGAGCTAATCCCTCCTCTCGCTCCACTCTTTACGGAGACCCACCATACACCCCCACCATCGGTCAACACTCTCTGTGACCAGTGCGTGGTCAATGCTCTGAGCCCTTCTCCCCCATGCGGAGTCTCACACAACCACTGGCAGCCCTTCGAACCCAACTTCTCTCTCCCCCTTCTGTCTCCTTCCGTCCACTTCTCCTTTCTACCCAAAAATACTTTGCCAATCTCCCCTAAACCGATACATATATCCATGGATGTGACAATATATTGTCCTGAAGACCATTTTTCTGCGGTGTGGATACATTGGGTGAGGATACATCTTTTTCAATTGTAGAACACTGAAAATTTGGTGACTTTAGTCATATGCATATGAAATAGACAACGCAAAATCGAAAATCCCAAGAGTGCCAAGCGAGGGATTAGGACAGACAATCCCACAAATAGTGCGGCTTGTGAGGGAAACCCGTAATTATGCATTGTACTTTGTTTCCTAAATTATCACAGGAACATCAAATACTGAAATTATGTAAATATTGATTGTAGTTTAAAACAAATTTCTATGCAGATGTATTTTTATGATTATGATTTTCGTTGTTTTGTATGTTTTATTTTAAGTTTTAAAAATGGCTGCAGGAATTTTGTACTTTTATGAAAACAGCCAATGGCTTACTATGGTAATTCTCAATTTTAGATGCTAGAAATCCCTTTCTTGGACTAAAATTTTGTATTCAGCGTTATAACGATCAAAATACTGAGCGGAAAGACAGTTGTATCTCCGTATGAGGAATTTTCTTTTGAAGTTTTCATAATAAATCGCATTCTATAAAATTTTATTGATATCAGTGGAATAGTTTATAACCGAGAGGATTAAATGAGTGCAAAGTGTAAGAAGAGGTTACAAACTGGATATACTCGTGAAATGATGAGCTTAACGGCAATTAAGGGTTGATATTCATTTATTAGACGTAAAATCGATGATGGGGAAATGCAGAAAATGCATGCAACCTGCACAACAATCAGCAGGTGGCGCAGGACATTCTAGAACGTCCAAAGTTTAAACAGTTATATTTACAACAAATAGACTTCAAAAGTTAAAATTTTTAGTGACGTGCCTTATTTCATCGTGCTGAATGAAAATATGCAAAAAACTGAACTTCGTCACCGGGAAGGTATCACAATTTATGCCTTAGCGTTGAATGAGTTAATAAAACTGACCCAGGTGTCAACACCTCAATGGTGCCATCATCTGAACACAGTTGTGGTGTCGAAACCTTGGTAATTTTTTTTTAAATAAATAGTGTGGATTAAAACAAAAGGAGTTTTTTATGATGAATGTTAAAAACTTCCACAAGTAAAGACAGAGGTGATTACTAAAGTTTACATTCTTTAATTGCATTAACTACCTAATACTTTTTAAAGTAAAGCTGCATTTGATTGCATTTTCCTCCCCGCATATTTCTCCCTAATTTCTTAAATGAACTCATCTTGATTTTCTGTATGTATGGACCAGGGCTAATTAATACAATGATGGGAGATGTATTTTCAAGGTATGCTAAGTGTTGGTTAATCAATATAATCCTTAAAATATCTGATTGGCTCATGTATATTCTGCCAAATAGGACTCATCCTCCTTCAGACATTATGGTTTGATTTTTACTCCAACATAAAGCTTACACTCACTGCATAGAACATTAAATATGTAATCAAGAGCAACTTCGGATGGATAACATATATTATGACTATGATTGCCTTAAGAATGAGCCATGGGGCACTGCCAGCCCTCAAATTTATAACAGAAATACGCATTGTGTAATTTTTCAGTTATCGCATTATTTTATGTCTTTGAGTTATGAGAAAATATTCTCAATGCTTTCTCATGAAAATGACTTGGAGTGTAATTTATTTGAAGTGTTCTAGTAATTTGGAATTAAACTCAAATTATTCATAAATTGAGCACTTAAAGTCTAATGGACAAAAATACCTTTTAAACATTGTCAAAATTGGTTTTGGCAGTATTTTAAGGGTTTAATGCATTCACCACAACAATTTTTAACCTCGTGCCAGTTTCTTTTCATCATTCTATGATGCATTTGAATTGTTTAGTTGCACCCTGAAGTTCATAGGGCAGATATAGTTTGTACGAATATTAATTATAATATTATATTAGTTATTCTTGGCACCATTTAATAAATGGTTAATCTTTAGATAACCTTGTGCCATATTGACTTAATTCCTTCATTAACTAAATCAATTCAGGGAAGTAGTAAGAGGTGATGTGACAATTTGAAAAGATAAAATCCATGGAACTATAATAGAATTTAATTGCCTTAGTGTTCAAGTATTATGTAAGACGTTTTTGGATCATCTTACATTGTCTTATGTAAGGGAGTCAGGGGATCTGGAACCAATTTACATAAGATTTTTGTACGTCTTGAAACATTGTATCGTTTCCAAATATCCTGTGATTGTTCACAACTTCATCAGCTGTGGTAATGTTTCTCTCAATGTTAATGAATGTGGTACTGCAACACTGCAGAATTATATGATATCCAGTGCTTGGCTTCCATGGAAAGATGAAGCAGCAGGAAGTGAGCCTTTAACAAAGAGTAGATACAAATATCTAACGTCTTAAGTAAGAATGAGAGGGAGAGGGGTTGGGAAAATCTCACATTGTTTAACATAGAGGGATGGGGGAGGTCAAAAATGGCATTAATTGTCTTATGTGAATGGCCCCTTTCTAAACAAAAGCCAAGAATATATATGCTGTCAAGAACAAATAAGCGACTTGTTGTAACTATGTGGAAAAACTATCCATCATGCTTAGATTGCACTCTTTAATCCTTGTTTAGCAGAAAATGTATATTTTACATTCCTTTGTAACAATACAGCTTACTTTTCGGTGTACACTACAAGTAATACACATGTTTTACTGGAAGGAAAATTAGAAGTCTTCAGAATAGCAGATGTGCCTAAAGCAATACTTGAGAGTTAATGAAATGAAATAGTTGGCAAGGTTGCATGGTGGAAGAAATAATTTAATTTTTACAGGCCTCTCTTCAGTAATTAAATGTTTAATTTCTTTTCCCTACCCCAGAAGGGAACTGTGCAATGGGTATGGTATGTTTGTATTTACTCATATTTTTCCAAAGTGTGTTGCAAAAACTTTGGCAATTTGGATATCTGGGAGTTAGATTGTAAAAACCTTAAGGAAATTCATAAATTGTTGTAAACCTAACCTTGTGTCTTCCTCAGTTTAAAAATTAAGAGTACAAGCAGTTTCAGCAGTTAAATCGATATACCTGATGATGGTGTAGCTGCAGAAACCATTTGTTCTCTTAATAGTAAAACTGTGGAAGACAAAGTTTGATTTACTTCAAGGTTGTCCTCCTACCAAGTGAAACCTTCAACTTTTGAATCAAAATTCATGAATGTTAAAACCAAAGAAAGGGTCCACCCACTTTCCAAAGTTAATGCTGCAATGCCTGTCATATCATTTATATCCAAGTAGCCCATTTACCTCATTCACTGCTTACAAGGGGAGTGTCAGATAGCCGGGTCTCAGATTTTATTCAAACTTAGTAGTTGTGCAGACCGCTGTATGTGGTTTATGAATCACCCCACATATAGGGTTATATAACCAACAGTTTAAACGAAAATGGCCTTGAAAAAGTTCCAAATTCCCTTTTATACGTGCCACCCACATAACTGACAAGCTACGAAAAATTTGAATATTATTAAGAATTATGCTTGAATTGTAAAAATATGAAGACAATATTATAAAATAATTATAGAAAATGGAAATCATGTGCATGAAGGAATAATGGAAATACGTCGTGAAAAGATAAGGAAGTGACATAATTATAAGGCTGCCTTCGACCGAAAAAATGAGACTAAGCCTGACGTCGTGTAAGCAAATGAAAAATTTGTCTCGCGCAAAAATAATATTTCAAGTAAAAATAAAAAAATCTTGAGTACATTGTAGAATGCCGTAAAAGATAAAGTAAAAAAAAGAGTGGAAGAAACACCCCGTATTGGAATCAAACCCGTGCCTCTAGACCGGAGACGAGCACGTCAGCCACCCGTCCAGCTTGTCAGTTATGTGGGTGGCCCGTCTGAAGGGAATTTTGAAATTTTTAAAGGCCTTTTTTGTTTAAACTATTGGTTATATAACCCAATATGTGGGGTTATTCATGAACCACATACAGCGGTCTGTACAACTACTAAATTTGAATAAAATCTGAGACCCGGCTTTCTGACACTCCCCTTGTTAGAGCTGTTGAGTATTTTAAAATTTGCACCAATGCTACTTGTATGAAAATAGGAGGCCACATATTGAAGAATTCTGTACATGTTTGAAAGGAGTGTTTACATACTTAGGAACACCCAATATGGGGCAATTTCAGGAAATCATTGCATTGAAAAAATTGGTATGCAAGCCATCAGAAGTTGAATAATGGTACAATGCACGGATGAAAGAAAGAAGTTATTTGAGGACATGGGATAATGGCATCCTAGGAAATTTGGAATAAAAACCCTGGGAATCAAGAAAATATGTGGTAATTATTATATAGTGCAACGGTGATAAATTTTATCCCTGAAGGTGTTCATCAGTGGTGTGAAATTTTCTTGTTGAGAATTGTTGGGTGAATTGAGTGCTTTATAAGTGAAACTAGATGGCAGTCGCCTGCACAAATTGTGGCATCAAGGAGGGGAAGGTACAAGCAGAAGGGATTACCAAAGACCATTAAAAAGCCACAGCAAATACACTGTGTTTGTTACCTCATCGGGGAAGCCCATTTTAAAAACTTGTAAGTGCTACAAAGAGGCCTTAAATTCATACGAATGACAGAGACGGTTTTTTCAAAGTTGTCTGCAGAGGACTGTGACCGGTGGTGGTGACCAGGAGAGACTGCCATCCTCCTTACTGAAGTTATTAGTGAACAATGACCCCATGTCCACCGTCAGGAGACGCTTTTACAACTGCCACCAAGTTTCACTAATTCTTACTGTTCTGTTACTCACTCAAAAATGAGGGAACTGCAATTTGAAGAATCTGAAACTATTTGATAACGGGAAGTTTTTGATATTTTTTTACAGTTGAAAGTATCTCACATGCTGATTGTGAAGAAGCCATGTCACACTTTTAGATCAACTTCACCTGCAGAATTTGTCTGGGTCTCATTGAGCTGTGTTGAAAACCTATGCTTCTGTGCCATTGAACTCAGATGGTAAATAGTTGATAGTTTTCCAACGAGACAATTTAATTTCATATATAATTTTTACATCATTCAAACAATAATATTTGTCTGAATATTTCCCCCATGCCATTATAAGCCCCCTCCTAACTACCAAGTCTTAATTTGGAAAAATATTAACATGTGATTCCTAATATTGTTAGGAATATCAAACTAATTATTTGAAAGAGTATGTAATGAAATTGCAATATCATTTTGAATGATTTTAGGCAGTAAAACTGTGTTTGTTGTGATGATGTTTAGGTATATGCACATCATTTCCCAACTTCCTTACATAATTCATTCTGTGAAAGGTTGGTGTTACCTTCCACAGTGCCTGAATAGAACCTCCTTCATCACTTTTTATGACCAATATTTTGTCAAAAAAGGGGGTTTGTATCCAGACAAGTATAGTGTTTTTGAAGTAAATTATCTTATTAGGGAAGATCATGCACCCTGCTCCACATTTGAGAGTATGGTAGTTTGTGGGAGATGAAGGACATGTGTGATGCAATATATACAGGACTTCATTGAATTGGCCTTAGTTTTGCTAAAATAATTAATTCTTTTGGTGGTGTTCTCAATTTGAGATATTTCAAACGAGGACATATCTCATACATGGGTCCAAGTAGTCCCGTGGTTAGCTGGCTTGATTGTTTTGATGCTTAATAGTTCACTGATCTAGAATTGCAAGGTTTTTTCCCCTTTATGTACATTACTATTCCGGCACAGCTCATTCCCAACTTCTGCAGTTAACATGTTATTTTGACTCCACCAATTCATGACCCAGGCAACAATTATCATCAAGGAACTCAGTGTGGAGAGGATTACAATCTGGGCGATTCAGCCACTCTTTCCCTAATCCAGGCATCAGGCAGGAAGATTGCACTCTTTCAACAATTGAAGGAAGGACACCTGCTTTTAAATGTCACCATTTCTGATGGAATACAATTTTTATCAATCAAACATGCCAGTACCGGTTGCTCATCATGTCTACATTTGTGTTACTCTGCGACAAAAAGAATTGCAAAAATGTGAATGTACACCTCACACTGAAAGATTTAATGATTTTAGTGCCACTGAAGCCTACTCAATGTAATCCCATGGGATTTGGGACATACTTAATTTCCTGCATTAACCACAAGAGACCTCAGTCCATTTGGTCTCTTCTTGTTATTGAAATATTGATAGCTCGTCTTCATCATTATGGAATACTTCCACCATGCCAGTCTCCTTATCTATCAGTTATAAAATATGTTTTATTGCTGCAAGTGTGGGGCCTTTGGCTGATAGTATAGCCTCAGTGTCCTGAATTTGTCTTGGAAAGATCTTATTCTAAAATATTAGTAGACTAATATTCTGTTGGTAACATTGTAATTATTGTTATTCTTTTGTTAATTTATTGCCTTGAACTAACTCATGCTGCATACACAAGCTTCGGCAAAGTTTTTGCCTATTAAAATTGATTTCTCTCTATAAAGTAGATTTTTTGGTAATAAATTCATATATTTTATGTGAAAATATCCTTGCTCTCCCACTCATGTGAAGAAAGTAGCTGGAGCTAGTAGAGTTAGCATATTTTCATTCAAAAGAACCGTAGGTATCCATGTTGTATGAGGTCTACATTGATGATTCAGTGGAAAGCAACATGGATAAATATGTACTATATATTTTGAACATATGTTTTCTCAGTATATGTTTATCCTCGTAGTGTGGCCATTTGGTGAGATGAGCTCAGTGGTCATCCAATGAATGGAAACTCATAACTTTGTTATTCCACTCATCTTTATTCGGAACACACCCAGGTTTCGACGTTCAACGTCATCTTCAGGTTATGAGTTATCATTATAATGCCAACAAATTCCACTGAGTTACGCCTGAAACTACCAACTCATCCAATGATGATGATTTGTTATCTGGAAATTTAAGGCATTCAATTTAATATTACATCTGAGAGCTCTAATTGATCAGCAAATGATATTTGTCAATTTTCTGTTGTGAATACATTAGTTGGTTATTTTTAACCATTTTGCTGTGACCTGGTCATTCTACCAACTTTCAGCACTCATGCGTCTACCTTCCCTGTTCGATACATTGGCAGGTATTTTATTGCCTGTAAACATTAATTTATTTCAATCAAATCACCTTACATTTGAAAAATGAACCTAATTGGAATGAATTAATACAGTATATTTTATAAATGTATCCTAGTGAATGTTAACCCATGCCCTGAAATTGCCCTGGCAATCTTAGCATCCTATGCCCTGCAGTTAAAACATTAAATCCGTTAATGGTTCATTCACCCTGTATACATTCTTTAGTTTACCATTTATCTGTCTGAGAAACCATCAGATCTATCAGTCACATTTAGTCTGGCCTATTTTAATTCATTCCTGCTTCTCCATTACTTCCAAATGTTTGACTTATTTATACTGGTTTTCAAACGTTCCTAAATTAATGATTATAAAATGTTTGATGTCATTTTAAAGATTTGATTTTGATATTAATTTGTGTGTGAAACAATTTTTATTAGATGTAACATAAACTATAATTCTGAACTGTAACTGCCATATGTCAAGATCTGTCATTTTTAATAACTGCGATCTTTCCTATGATATGTTTAAAAATCAATCCAAAAAACTTCGGTTGCACCATTTGCCTTTCACCAAGGTACATTTTATCATCATTGCCTACTGATTTAGTTTTATAACCTCTTTGAACTTTTACATCAGGTTTCAAATCCATTGCAATACAATATTACATCGACCTATTCTAGTTCATATTTCACGTTTTAATATACGGAACTAAATCACATGAAATGGTTTATCTCTGCCAATTCCTCTCTTATTTATTTTTGCCAACATTGGTTTCCTTTAGTGATGGGCACTCCATTTATTTGGTGCTGATTTGGTTCTTAGCTTAGTTTCTCGGTTCTGGTGGGTTGAGATCTTAACTATTACTTTGTTTTTCTCATCTTTATGTGGAAAGATAAGCTTTTTTTCATTAGTATTCATATGTACTGTAACCGATCAAGTTTACTCTATCACATCACATCCATAAAAACATAAGATGTGCAGTAACATGAGACCTGAGAGTATATCATATTTATAGCAATCAATTGAAAAATATTTGCACATTTCTTGTTAGTATTAATGCCTTTGATCGCTTCTTGGTTGATTTAGGCTAGTATTTCCATTAAATTTTGCAAATGTTCCCATTAGGTTCTTACCGCAAAACTTTATTTTGTATATATTTTGTAATGCTTTTTCAGGACAGACGTAGGCTTAAGAGACACTTTGGAAGTCAGGGAATGAAGAATATATAGTGTAGAACCCCATAACCTGCGATAGATACTTAATGAGGTCTTCCAAGAATATTTGAGATCACTACATCTTAGTCATTTTTCCATGATTGAAAGGCAGTTAAGAATACTATGCAATGAAAAACCTTCCCAGCATTATTACCTACCTTGGTTCTTGAAATATTAGCCATGTGTTGGGCAAAATGTGAGAAATTTTTTGTTAAATTTGAGATGCTCAATTGAAAACAAATTAATTGGTTGTGGCATAATGTTGTGGAATGAGAAGGTATAGCTCACAATGAAAATGATTTACACTTCCACTTAGTTTGTTACTGCGGTCAACTGGTTTTGATGGCTATAGCATCATTCTCAAGACTATCAGAATTGTTAGTCTTGAGCATGATGCCATAACCATTGAAACCAGTTAATTAAGAAAATTATTGGAATTTGATGTCATTTTCATAATGTGTTAAGAAATTAATATACTTACTGGCTGACAAATGGATTGGTAAGTCAGCCTCTGAATATCTAACCCAACTTACCTCACCACTAGCAAATATGGCCTGCTTACAATGGGTCTGAACACATAACAGCATTCCTTTGAATAATAATTCCTAAAAAATCAATTTTGCTATGTCAGTAAATGATGGTGATTGCTGTGAAATACTGCTGCAAAGAGCTTTAATAGAAGACCCTATATTTTTTTGGGGTCATTCCAATTCTAACAACATGATGTTTCTTAAAAATGATAAGTAATCTCTACTAGTGAATTTTTAAGTGCTAAAAGTATATATGCTGATTTATTAGCACTTCATTTGTACCATAATGGTACATATTTTCTTTAAAAGTGAACGTGAATTTTTTTCTGCTTGAAATTTCAACAAAAGGTGCTGGATAGAGAATGCCAAAAAACTAGTACTTTTTTGTTCTTATTGCGATGAAAAATCTAAGGTGTGTAGTGGAAAAAGTTGGTTGGCACATTTTAGCATAATGTATACTAATGCTAATGTATTAGTGTACAGTAGTATTACTAGCTCACTCCTAAGTGCTTATCTGAATGAATAAGGTCCTGGAATCAGGGAAAGGACATCTGCTTGAAAGTAATTCCAATAAGAAGTATATTGGAGGTGCTTACTATTTGTGGCCATCTTTGCCTTGATGTGATTTTAATTTTTTGATTGTGGTCTACTATTTACTGTGAAGTGAGTTGAGCATTGACCTTCAAGAAGGAAAATAGCCCATTTCGTTCTTGAAGTAGTGTCAAAGGACAAATGAATTATAGTATGCATGCTGGCAGACTAAAGGGAAGTCATGAGTAGCACAAGAAAGATATTTTCAGAATTATGATGTTGTATACGTATTTCACTAAAGCCGCACATGTGTTGACTCTTCCACTCAAGAGGGAGGTTATCCTCTACTTCAAATATACAGAAAAAGCTACTTAAGGATGTTATTCATCACCTTTTTGAGATAAAATCGACTAAAATCATGTATCACATGTTACATGTATATAAATTTGTGGAATGTAAAGTGTTAAACTATGACAATTTACCAGGTTAAATTTCATTGACACCATTGGTGTATAATAGTAATTTAATTTAGTTTTCACACCAAGAATTTTAGTTATTTTTTACATGTCAGTTTTGGTTCCAAGCTCAAGAACCTAAGGATCGAGTTGACTCATTCCTAGATTTGACATGTATTGCTATAAAATAAGGCTATACATTATTAGTTACAGAATAGGTGTTGAAATCTTGGTTGGCAAAAATAGTGTGGACTTAAGGTAGTGATAAACCATATCACACATCATCCTATTTTCATAGTACTATTGCCTTGTTTCTCTAGAAATAAATATTGTTATTTATCAAATTCTACCTGATTGAAGCCCTCTGAAATTTTACGTGATTTCTGTACATGCTGGGAAAGTCCACCTTTGATGAAAATCAATTATACCAGTGAATTATTGACACACATCTTTATTTCCTGGCAATTTGAGGAAGTGAAGAGCTAAGACATAATTTTTAAATCTCCTGTGGTGTTCCTTTTAAGCTGCCTCACATGCCCTCAAATTAGAGAACTGTGGGAATCAAAATATTTGAATAAAAATAATTTGGCGTTAAATTATTTCATCAAAAATGGACTCCATTACTTGCTATTAAGAGCCATTATATGTCTCTCTATGGCTACCTGTTGCTGTTTTGAAAATGATATGAAAATAAAATTTACTTTTGAAGAAGCAACTAATGTAGTAGATTTCATATGTCTTTTAAATGCAAGATTTTACTATAAATTGTTTCTATATGAGTTTTATCATGAAGACTTTCACGAGCAGACATAATTTGTTCACTGGAAACTTGTGTGTGCTCGCAAATTTCATTTCACAAACTTTTAAGTGAACCACAGAAAAATTTATGGACAGTCGCATGGTTTGGCTTTTGATGAATCATCATAATCACCTGATGATGATTATGATTTTCATCAAAACCTGGGTTAGTCTTTTCAGTGGTTCATGATTTTGGGAAGTTTTTAATGTAGAAGTTGTGAAGATTTTCACTCCTGCTCAAAAGATACATAGAAATTTCCTTAGTCAAAATCTACCTGTACTAGAAATTGAGCAGAATTGATTGAAATAGAAAATCATGAGCTTTAGCCTGCTAGGCAAATGTGTAGACAACCATGCTAACCTGGCTCCGCAATTCCCGTGGCAGTTTTTACAGGATTGAAGGGGACTTGGTGTTTGTATCCTCACTGTCAAATGCAATCGCAGATCATAATTGTGAAGGAATATAGAGTTTTTTTGAAGCCCTTTCCCCCTGCATGGACACCAACATGTAGTCCCAATAAATCCAGTGCAAATTGCTTCCGGAATGAGGTATGTCAGGCAGTATAGTGATGTGCACACTAGCCTGACGAGCCATAAATCAGTGGTTCCAATCGCAGTGCAGATTTCCCCATGACAATTTCTATGAGTTGTGTGATAATTATTATTACATTCATTGTTACGTCAGTATGTTTCAAACTGCATAAAATGCTCATTAAACTTTCCATCCAATGGTATTCTTTATTTGATAACCAATTCAGCTCAATCATCAAGATTGCTGGTGTAAGTAAGAATATAGGAAGAGTATGTTCCATGTCATATGGAATGCATGCCTGAATTTGACTATAATTTTTGAATGGAAATGCTAATTTTATATTCCAAATGAATTTCATGCTTGCATTTAACATAAACCATTTCATTAATATTATCAAGTTTTAGTGTTTTATCCAATTGATTTTGTTTAAGTATTGTTGCTTAGGTGGGCTATGCTTTAGGTAGATTTTAATCAGGATTGCAGACAGAGCTTCAGCCATTTCATTTTTTTCCTCTCTGATTCCACATAATTTTGGCTTGAAACCATTTTCCTCTTCTTAGTCTTGTATCATCGTAAATTATATTTTGAATTGCATTGTATGAAGGTGGTGAGTGTTAAATGTTGAAGATATAAGTGAACATATATGTGTATTGTTGTGTGTGTTTCAATGTTATTTGTGGGGGTGGTGGCATAATGCTGCCATCTTGTCTTGGTCTAATTTGTGTTTATAAGAAGTTGCTGCAAATGCCTCCATGTGAATTAATATCTTTGATGTTGTCCAAATTGCAAAACTTGATAGCATTTAATTTGTGGGCATGCATTTTATCCTCTCCACTTTACATTACTGAAAGCAATGAGCTTGTATGTCTCTCTATAAACTAATGTAAAAAATATTCTAATTGAAAGAGTGTTTTTGACAACAAGGCCCAGTTCACACAGGGGGAGAGCATGTTCTCGATTGGCCAGCAGCACTTGTGCAGTGAAATATTTTAGTAAATATGCCTGAGTATTCCATGGTGGGTTATCACTAATGCAATGTATTCCATGCAGAAGTAAAACTTTGACGTTTAAATGTATCATGCGATTGCTAGTAATTCCTCAGCTTAATATTCTTTCTCATTCTGGAGTTCCATTGAGTTCCTTACCTGTGTTGGAACTGTTGCAGATGTAGTATTTCTTTTTTTTTCCTAAGGAGAAACTTAGCAATTTAAGCTTGATATTTTGTCTAAAATTAAAAATTCTTCAGCTTGAGGTCAGTAGAAGGTGAATAATTTCCCAATTATTATTTCCTTGCAAATTAAGGAGCAATGCTTACCTCATTCTTTTGGACTTCGTACTTGACTCTCCTGAACAGTGCGATGTGTAACCAGTTAGATATTGAAGTTGAATGCATTAATAGGTCGCCATTTTAAATTAAATCAAAATTAGTACCAGCTGTGATTTTGGGCCTATTTGTAGCTCCATCTCATGATCAACTTAATGCCAATTCATTGGCCATTCTAGAAAAGTACAGTCACTTCATTCTGTACTTGAACTAAAAGTAAAATGGTACCTCTGGTCTAAACTTGTTTTGCATCATCTTTAAAACTCGTAAATCAAAAAGCCCTTGTTGTCAATTGGCATATTAAGTTTTTAATCAGCTTATCCTTGGAATTTATGCTTGGGGAAATGTTACCAGCCAGCCTGAAAGCTAAATAATGACCAATATATGTAGACCTAGCATGGAATCCTTCATAACCTTCCATGCATAATTATGCTGGCATATCTTGCACAAGTTCTTCCCCCGTTTGAAATTGGACTTGAGTAATGGCGTCGCCACATGCCCCAGGGCCAGCGTCTGCTGACCATGTCCTGCTCGGACAAGGTGTGCAAGTGGAATGTGGTCGGACTTCAGGGCTCTCTGCTCTCGCATCTCGTGGAGCCCATCTACCTCGACAGTGTGGTGCTGGGCAGCCTCTTCCATCCCTCTCACCTTTACAGGTAACTCATTCTAGTAGCCATTTTTAGACAGCAAATAGTGAATCCCTCATTTTTCATTGGTGAAAATAGTGGTGCCTTGTTTTCCATTTTTTACGGCATTCCACAAAATGAGAAGTCATGTTAGTCGATATCTTAATTTATCACTGTAGATTCTCATTTATGTAGATTTAATGTGAATGATTTTTCCAAGGGAATGGAAACCCTGATTAATAACTTCTTACTCGAGAAGTGTAGGCTTTTTGTTCTGTATTGCAGTGGTTTTTCTCAGAATTGCATAAATGAAATTTATTATTAGCTGATTTCACAATCAATCACAGTAGATACTTTATTTATTATCCATGGTTGAAGTATGAAGGGAGATAATTTTCCCTATCAATGGAAACCTGCTAATCACTTCCCACGCAAGAAGTGTAGGCATTATTCAATGCATTGGAGTGGTTTTTTTTAAAACCCTGTTGATCTTTATTTTTTGTTACAAATCAAGGCAAAAGTGCTATTCATAATCACCATTAAGATGTTACCCAGCCTGCAGACGATCTACCTGTCAAAATTACATATTCAGGAATGTCTATGAAAAACATAACCTGTGTAACAAATTTAAACAAGACATGTTCTTGGGTTGCCAACTCTTGGAGGATGCAGATACTCCTCCATATATATATTTATTCAGATTAATGGATGCTTACCACCATGTTATGCAAAGGAAAAAATTTAGATATTTTGGGATTCATATGGTTCAAACTTATGGCTACAGGGAAGTACTTAACTGCGGTGCTGAGTTATTGTTTTTTTATTTGGAAGATCATACAGGTAAGCTAGGCTGACTGCGATCAATATTTGGACCTAATCCTGCAGATGATATTGAGATATCTTTAAAACCTGTGTAATGTGTTGTTCCAAATTGGAAATGTTGCATTAAAAAGGATGCTTTTTAACATTTTCAGCATGTGCTCTTATTTATTGTCAGATGCATTTTTGTTAAATGTTCCGTGTTTAATTACATAGATCTGAGAGTTGACTTGGCCTTTCAGTTTACATAGTTAAAGTTGGAGCTATGTAAGAAGCTAACTGCATGGTCCAAAGATTTGACAAAATTATTTGTAGTTGTATATGTCAAATATGTAAATAATGCATATAATGTAAACAAAAAAATTATAACATTTCTCATAGATATATCCAGCTGTGCAAATTTCAGGCAACAATTTTGCAAGCTAAGGTAGTTTTCCGTGACAAAGTTATCATATGGTAAAGAATCATTTTCTTAAGGTGATCCAATATTGGATGAGCTAAAGTTTACCAGTTTTCAAATGTTATACAGGTGACTGAAAACACTGATGATGTCTGAAACTACCAAATTTCTAAGAGATCGGCTAACGCAGTAATGACACACATGCAATACATTGAAACATGTAACATTTACATATTTCTATGTGTCATAAGTGTTTCAGTTTTTTTATTAGTTTTCATGGAATTATTTTTTATGGTTATCTCTGAGGAGGAGACCCTATTCCTTCCTTGGCTGTCATGCACACTGTGTTGTTTTCCAATCAGAGCCTCTCTGTGTCCCCATATTGCCTCCCCCATCCACCTCAATTGCTCCTTGGCGGAATCTTTTTGCATTTTAACAAATTTCCATTTGCATTTCCGAGTATATCCACTCCCATCAATTGTAGAGCTGGAAGCTATATTGGCTATCAATATAAGCCAAGGTAGTCTACTGATTAGTGCTGTTAAGTCTTGAACTATCGTTTTAAATGGAATACGGCATAATATTTTAATCAATTTTCTAACTGTAAATTTAAAAGTTATTCTCTCTGTGCTCTTGGTAATTATCTATTTTAAGTAATAATTTTGAATTATTTTATTTTGAATGTGTGCATATATGATGAAGTCTAATCAAAGTTCCTTTCATCATTTCTCCTGTAAAGTCTAACTCATTTACCTACTTTATCTACAAAGCAATCTAAGTCTTTAAAGATTAAGGGTATATGTACTACAGCAGAAATTCAGTGGGACCAAAAATTGCCACTTCATATTTTCAAAGCTTTTTAATAAATCAGGACAAGTATTTTTGTTTCCCCTAACTACTGCAGTCTTGGACCACGTATCAAAATGAGTTATTGTCACTATTTGTGAAATCTAATCTAAAAAATACATATACACAGTAAAGAATACTAAAATAATTATAACTTCGTAGTTCACTTTACAAATCCTTTAAAGTGTGTGATCATGCTGTTGGCAGAGCTTCCACCTAGATTTGAAATCATCTATAGGTAAAATTTCATATAAAAGTTGTAGCATTTATGTATGTAAATTGTTCAAGAATTCAATTTTCTTAATCTCCGGTGGTGTAGAAAGGAGTGGCTACTGTGGGTGCCTTAGTTAGGCTGTTGTTTCTAACATCTGCATTTTCAAGGAAGTAGTTGGCTCAACCATACATCAAGTTGCCCTCTTTTCATTGCACCACCATAGGTAAAATGTGTGAGGCTCAGCTCATTTTCATGAAAATCATCTTATCATTATTGGTAATGTAATCCATAGTGTCTGCTGTATACTCAGCCTTGGGAGGAAATATTATTTCATTCCAATTGCCAATTGCTCAAAGACATAAGTGGTGTGATTCAGTATTTTTTCCATTCACCATTGGTTTAGGATATGCCACGTTTTTGGTTCTAAATAGCAAGGCTTTTTGAATGGGTAGAATATTAATGTGGAGGTTGTGGACAATGATGCCAAGGAAAATATATCAATGACTGCTGATTGAGATAAATTATGTCATCTATGTCAAGCCTTTAGTTTGGAAAGATTGCGTTTCACCTGCTGTCCAGGAAATGCCTCTGTTTTCAATGATGGTAGTTAGAAAATCATGTTATTATTGATGCTACATTGCCCATCGAAGGTATGAACAAATCATAAGTACGTTCCCAAGTCTCTTTTCATTTTGATGATTTGTGCTTATGATTCTGTTTGATTAAAAAAGTACTCATTGGCAAAAGAAAATTATTATTGTTAATCCATATATGCTTAATCCTTTTGTCATCATTTTGCTTATCAAGTGTTGGGAGACAAGTGGAACCCCTTTTCATCAATTTTTCTTTATCTACTTACTTTTATGAGCTAAAATTTGGAGCTCATGTAATGAGTTCATATTTAAATGTGATTACTGAATCTCTCCATGATTTTGGAAACTTTTAATACACTCAAAATGGAAGCTGCATCTTAAATAGGCATTGCAAAGATTATCCCAATCCAGCACTCTCCATTCCTTTAAATAGGTATTTTCTTTCCCAGCTCTGACTTTTGGCTAATTTTCCGATGATTGAATAACTATGGAAATCATGTCTATCGATCGCCATGCAGCCTTGAATACTTGTCAATACAGGGGTTTGGATGTTAGATTGAGTAGCCTGGGCTGGGCAGGCAGCTCATGGAAAGGTAGGAGGAAGAGGGGAAGGGTCCGAGGGTCTTGCCTGCAGCTGAGTCGTGGGTGACCTTGTTTAGTATGACTCATGTAAATGGCTATGACTCGGCAGCAAGTGTGGTATGTGATGCCACAGGTGAGTTTTTAGCAAAAGAGAATTATTTACGCTATGGCAACGCTGCTCAGTCAGAAGAAAAATAACTGCTGGTTAGGAGAGAGAATGGCATTAGCTACATTTTTCCCTGTCACGTGTGGTCTAACAGATATAGGAGTACATTGAAAATGACTTTGTGACTTGGCTACATAAGCAGGAAGAATGAGCTATCATTCCTGAATTTCACTTTTTTGATGCATCATAGCCGGCAACAATGATATGCATCGTGTGTACGAATGCAAAGTTTTGCTGAAGCAGATTTTTGCCATGGTTCTTGAAAATGTTTTCAATTTTTTCCCGAGGACCAGACCAGAGGTTCGTAATTTCAAAATTTTTGTTTTGTCGAAACTTTTTGCATTTTCAAATAATGCCATCTATTTAGTATAGAGTTTTCATCAGGACCAACAATTTTGCTTTGTATCATCAAAGCTTCATAGTTTTGTTCATTCTAATTTCTACTGTAGTTCCTCCTAAACTGCCTCTACTCTTTCAGGAATGGGCATTGTTAGTCTTCTTTTGCCTTTCAAAAGATTTGCAAATCAAAAGTGTGTAATTAGTCCTAATATCTTGTCAATATTGTCATTTAAAGCTTTGTGCAAAATCTGGCCCAATGAAAATATTTTGAGGGAGAAATTCCACAAGCTCCTTGTAAAAGGTGCAAATTGCCATGATGTTATTCCTCAAGTTTCTGGTCTGTGTCATTAATGTTGAGTGTTAGACCAAAGAAACCTTTGTGTCAATGTGAAGACATTCATCCCTCAGTTTAAAGTTGAAGAAACTGATGCCAAAATAACCATTTCATTTGGAAATACGGTCATAGCAACTCCTTATTGGCCAAGTCACTGTGTTCCCTTTTAATCTTCATGCATCATGCTGGAAAAAGACTGCTTTAGAAAACTGCCATTTTTTTATTGCCTCAGTATTTATACAATTTGTCAGTCGTCATTTACTTATTAATTATCTAACTACAGTAGAACCCTAGTAAGAAATTTTTCAAGAGTCTGAGATTTGAAAACTTCTTATGCGGGAGTATTGTATGTGAAGGAAAGCTGTAAAATATTTATATTTCATTTATATATTAAATCAAATTTTATTTTAATTGATCAAAGAAAATGGTTGCAGAGTGTAGAGCTAACTAAAAAATGTTTATAATCGATTAATCTTAACAATTGTTTTCCAGGAATTGTCAGTTCAAGAAAAAAATGAGATCTGTGTAATCCATGATACAAAGAAGCATACAAATCTTTCCGAATCTACCAATCTTGGGAAAGAATCATCTGATTCTTTCCTATAATGTTATGTGATTATAATGTGTATGATCAATGATTTGAGCTACTGTCGGCGCAGAAATTATGTGCACTCGAGTTTGGGTACAAATAAAAAGTTAACAAAAAGACTTACAGAAAACCTTATGACACCATCATTTTTCTCATTCATTTCTACGTTATGTAATGGCAAATTTTAATTTTTTTGATGAATTTTTATATTTTTTACTACGATTACAACATAAAAAGTACCGGTTATTTACGGCACGCGGGAAAAGCTTCGACTTTGATACCTTTTAACTCAAACAAAAATTCTTCAATGACAACTATATTTCTGTAAATGGAGGATAGATATGTTTGCTATAGATTGTGCGAGTTTCAGCTTTGTATGTTTCATAGAAATAAAGTTATTATTAATTTTTTTAAATTAATAATAACTTTAAATTAATTTTAAATAAATGGAAAATTAAAAACGCAATCGAGTGGATATGGGCGTATGTTAAGAATAAAGTGGCGAAAGTCAATCGAGCAAATGCTGATGAGAAGGGAAACGGGGAAAATGTGTTTCGAGATCTCTGCGATGAAGCTCGGACGGCCCGAGCGGGTGTATGCGGCAACAAAGCACCGAGTCGGCTAGGCGTTTCGCTTAACAGGACCTATCACTTCGTCCATTATAAATATCACTCAATTTAAATTAAACGCGCTTATAGATGTTTTGGACAATAACATATTGGAAATGTTCAAGGCATGCCAATTGCAACGAGACCAAGAACGAAATCTTACGATGCCCCAGGTCAACTCATTCTATTTGTATGGGTTTTTCTAAACAAATATTTATTGTATGCTCCTAAAATTTATTCCTGGAAATGGGTTACTGGTGTTTTGCTGAGCATTAGCAATTTTAATATGAAATTCTAGGTGTTAAATTTGTGGTTTTCTCTTACTCTAACACTTTACTCTAACCAACCAAACCAAACTTTACCTAACTCTAACACTTTATCAATGCAAAAATACATCCAACCGCCAGTCAGGTGTGTTTGCCAGTTATATCACCTAACCACCTTCCTTCTAGGCGAATTTTGACAGGTTTATGTGAACTAGGATCACATCTCAAGTCCACATTGTGGCACATGAGACGACCTTCCCTTCGGGTTCCAAGCCTGGTCAAGTCAAGTGATTCTTTTCATGGTGAATTTCATCCCTCGACATATATGTTCTTGTATGAATGACTTTGTACCAAATCATTTGTTCATGCAGTGATTGGAAATTTGTCAAGTTCATTGTTATACTAACAATGTTGAGTTAATCCACCGCAACAGCGGCTTAGTAAGCACAACTATCATCTCATGTGCCGCAATGTGGACTTGAGATGTGAACGTCTATTTCACGTAAACTCGGGTCAAAATTATGCGTACAACCATTAAATATCAATGATAGAAGTTCGTATTTAAATTTTTTAAATGCTCAGCGAATCACAGTGAAGTTTTTTCATAGTCTGTATTTTTGGAATACATATTCAACAAATTTATGCTTTAAAATCCTCTGCAAATTCAAATAGTTGACTGAGGTCCAATGGTGGGTGAGAGGCAACTAATGGGTTGGAAAGTGAAGCACTACGGCTGACTTGAATGCCATGAAAAATTTAGAGCACATCCATGTAATTTATCTTAACAAGAGAGCTTCATGCAGTGACATAGAAGGGATTCTCATGCTTCTCATAACAGAGAAAGAGTTTCCTTAGCTAGGCTCTGGTGTGGAAGGGTTAAAAGCATTACATGATAACATGTCTCCACTGTTATGAAATAAGCAGAGACGATGATTCTATCAATTGTTTAGAAGGTAAATTTTTGGCTCTAGAAATCATTCAACCATCTCAACTAATTTTCTTCAGGTATGAAGAATAATTTATAGCATATTGGCGTTTCTGAGGCCTAGCAAATTGAAGTATATAACCCACCCAAATTTTACGTTGAATCGGTTGTTAAAAAAGAAGTAGAGCTAAAGAAACTTTTCATTTCATCACTAATCTCTGAATTCTGATTTGATTTAATTTGCTGGTACATGTTTTGTCAGGAAATTACCTCATTTTCCATCTCCTTAGTAATTTTGGGTTGAATGGGTGAGGGGATCGGGTTGGAGTGGTGGCTAGAGTACTGGCTAACCATATGGACAGCTAGGGTTCAAATTCCTGCAGAGGAGGATGTTTGTCCGAGAAAATCCGATCCGTAATTTAGTGCCTTCTGTGGAGGGCACTTCAAGTGCAGTATTCCATCTGTCGGATGAGACTTAAAACCAAAGTCACCTTGGCTCGTTTTGGTAAGAGCAGGCTCATGCCGATGCCGGGTTTGTAGCTACCCTTCCTCCCTTTCCTGATCCCAATGGCACAAATGACCTTATCTGTCAGTCACCTCCCTAAATAAACAATCCTATCTTGAATGAGTAAAAGCTGTTCAGGAAAGGATTAACCATGAAAATACCTTTTTTCTTGACTGGAATGTTGACTCTGATCGTTATATTATTGGGTGAGTGTGTGGCAGAATATGATGGGTTAGACCACAAAAGTCGTGGGTGAATGTGTTAGAAGAGAATATATAAGGGAGGAATATTAGTAGTCTCTACGAATTAGAGAGATTGTATGAAGTAATGAATGAGTGTGTGGGAAGCAAAAGTGTCTGCAAGGATGGGGAATCATGGAGGAAATTCTTTACTTTGCCCACCCCAAAAGGAAGTGGTCTGTTTGGCATGAATGTATACACATGAAATAGACCTTTCTCAAGAAGTTATAGAGGTACTGTTAAATGAATGAGAAATTAGTGACTGTGGCTGACCTTTCAATGTATTACATATTGACATCCTTCAAAAATATCAATTTCCTCATGAATGCCTTTGGACTAGTGCTGTGCGAATCAGAGATTTTCATTTCGAATCGAATCTCCCACAAAAGATTTAGAATCAAATCGAAACGAATTTTTTTAAAGTATTTGTTAGTGAATCAAATCATCCTAAAAAAATTTGCTTGTGAATGGAATTCGAATTCTAAATATAATGCAAAAGTTTATGCAGAGTTAGAGTGAATTAGATTTTCACTATATTTCAGGGCCTAACATTAGCTTATACGTCTATATAGTGGCACAAAGAATATCACAGGATAACGTGTGGTCATTTAAATTTTCATTTCGCGTGAGGAAAACATCGTCTAAACAGGCGGCGTACAATTCAGGGATGAGTGCCATGTTTGAATGCATACAACGATTCGAAGACGAATCTATCAGATATGAATATTTCGAATCATTTGGTTTGGAAGCATCCCGATTCGCAGGCGAACCGAATCGAATTAAATCTGATTCGAGTCGATTCAATTCGATTTTGAAGCATTCACACAGCTCTACTGTGGACACTCATTGATTTTGGATTTAGAATCTATTGGTCACCCATATGTTTTGTCTTATGTACTTTGAGTTTTCTTTCATTTTCACCTAATTCTTTTAGGTGTCGTAAAGTATTACACATCTGGTGACTAATTAGGCATTAGGTTGTGATTTTCCTTTGAGAGAGACCATGATGAAACCACATGTGCTGAGAAATTTAAAAAAATAATTTTGTGGAAATATCCAGTTTTTATTTATATCATTGTAGTCATACCAGATTTTCAAAAACTAAAATTTTAACAAACATAATTTTGTTCACGTTTTTTTATGTAGTTCATCATATTTTAAAGTCATCAAGTAAAAGACTTTACCTTGAGGTATTAAATATTTCCCTTGCTTTTCATAATTTGGCCAAACAATCTTCTCTAGTCTCAAACTCAATCCTTAAGTGAGTACTCATGAATATATCAGACCTATTACAATGATTTCCATTACCCAACACCCTCAAGATGTGCTGTCTCGTAGAAAGCATTGGAGATATTTTCAAGATGAGTTTTTGTTACATACTTTTACTGCTTTGCTGAGTGGACTTCGGAAAGGATTTTGAAAAAGTATTTGACAAAGTTAATTTAGAAAAACCTATATAAAGACTGATGAAAATAGGAATAGGTTGGCAGGGTTGGGTACTCATCCTAAACATGTATGACTCAGAGGGCATGGGTTAGGGTGGCTGATCATGAAACAGAGTGGGCAGTTAATGTATGAGCATATGGTGTAGAACTAACTTTGTGGATCCTTTCTATGATTCAAAGAAGAATGCAATTCTATGTTTTCCATAGAGTGAAAAAGAATCCTTGACTTTAGAGGATATAGTGGTATGCATGTGCTATGGTTTGTGCTCTGAGGTATCTATTGTCAGATTCTACTGAATTAATGTCACACTTAGGTGAATGTTTGGTTGATTTCTCTGAGTTTAGTGTTAAGTAAAAGAGTGAAAATTACCTGGAATAGCAGATTTACTAGCATACCTCCCATGATTAAAACCTCTTTTGAGACCTACATTACTTCTTACTTATTTTCTTTTAATGCACGATGTATTACTACAGTTTAAGGAACTACTTATTAATGCTATGGTTAAATTCCTATAGAAACCATTTAATACTGGTCATTTAAATGTTGAAGCATCATAGTCATGATGGCAAAAATAAAACTAGTAACTTATGACAACTACAAAGAACTTCAGTACCCTAATTCAGTGAAATCATCTGTCTTGGCAGAACTAGTAATGAACAGGTAGAAATATTTTGATGATCATATAATGTCGACAGCGGCACCTTCTTGGCTTTGACGGACATGCGATTTGCTTCACCCTTTGGTGAAATTGTTTTACAATTAACAGCATTTATAACTCATTTATAACTCATTTATAATGAAAAAAGTTGTTAAGACAACTTGATGCTTTTTTCACTCAAAAAAGGCGGTAATAATTGCTTACAGGAATCAAAAAATATGAGAGCCTTTACCAAACGAGTTTCTGATCGTAAGAATGATCAACATCTTTCTCGATTGTAGTTTTGAATCTCAACTGAGAAAGAATGTAGCACAGAAATGCAAAGCTCCAGCATCAGTGTGATTGGAAAACAATTTTTTAAAACAGTTGCAGAGAGAGACAGAACAGCTCAAAATATGGTGAAACGAAGTATATGGCCTTTGAAAATTATGCATTGCAAAATTGGTAACATAAAACTGGTTTAAAGTAGCTTGATTCAAGCAGTGAAGTATGATCGGAAGTTAACTTTTCTAAGTTGTTTTCGGTAGAGGTTGTTAAAATTAAGTTTAATTTTGTTTGTGTGTGGCCAATGTTATTCTTTTATTTTGTTTTTTTTTTAATCGTTACATCATTGGAATGGGTTAAGAGTCTGTTGTTCTCATTAAGTGTGAAGAGTACAACGAGCGTTGGGAGTTCGTGCTTTAACCCTCTTTAGTGCTGACCCCTGCCAGTGGTTCTAGTGAGAAATGCGGAGGGTAACTAGAATGAAATGTATCACTCTAGGAAAATAAATATTATAAAGTTATTGTTCAAAATATCCATATGCAATTTTTCTTATTGCGTATGCATTGAATTAGGTAATAATAAAAAAATGCTTATACTTCGTACAAAAAATAATTGTAATTATATTTGTGTGCAAAAGTTAAACAATATTTTGCCTATGAGCCGATATATCGGCCCTCCGCACTTTACGCCTGAGATACCAAAGCCGATATATCGGCCCGCCGCACTAAAAGGGTTAATGGATTAAAAAAGTTTTATTTTTTCATTGGTTGCTATTGTATTAATAATTGCGGACATAGCACCCATAGGCAACCATGGTGAATTGAATCACATTCCCCAGTCGACAAAGCTTGGAAAAATTTGTGTACAGCATCATTCTTTGTTTGAAAAATTTTGTTCTTGGAAAATTTTGTTCTTTAAAAATTTTGTTCTTTGTTCTTGGAAAAATTTGTGTACAGCATCATTTTGTGTACTTCATCATTTGGGATCTGAGTCACATTTGGCAAAGTTTCATTGTGCTCGAAAAGTTGGTGTGGATTAATAGTAAAGGGCTTGGGCAGAAAAAAACTGCAGTCGTTATGGGAACGCCAAAAACTCATTTGTCACAATTGTGATGTATAACTGTTGATGTGGTATGACTTTACTGTCATAAATTGGATCCTGAAAGAATAGAATAGCTCATGAAAAGTTTGTTCCAAAGCCAGAAAAAAAGTGTTGTTAACTTGAGAAACAAACTCAGGCCTGTGGTATATCCAAAACCACAATATACTGAGATAGGTTATAACCTGATTTTACTGTTTATACTGAGGAAATGGTTAAAGAGATGTGAGAAGAGTTAGGTGTGGGAATCAAAGTTGGAGGCTCGTTGATTAATTTGGTTAAACCAGGCATAGGTAGTTATTAAACCCACAAGATATGGTGTGTTGTCAAAAATCATCTAAGACCTTTATGAGATAAGTTGTTGTTGTTAATTGTTGAAAAATACTTAAGTTACTCATTTAACATGGCACAAAATTATTACTCTTGCACTAAATTGTTACAGTTTTAGAAGATGGTTGAATTTTTCCCCTTATTCATCGGATAGTTGTCATCAGATTTATCATTTTTCTATCTTGGGTTATGTAAATGATCTTGGAGATTTTTTCTTGATAGGGTTCATTGGGAGGGATGGCCCAAATGTATTCATTCACTGGTAATCGAGTATCAGAATGAATACCTGGACGAGTACATGAGTACTCGGATGAATACTTGGGTACTCGAATGAATACCTGTCAGAAACTAACTAGAGTGTTTTCCGTATGAATACGTGAATACCTGCTCGAATGGCATAGGCCATTGGATACTCATATTCAGTGGTATTCACCCAGGTACTCAAGTCTTCATTGCGGCTCTCAGGTTCTTGATAGTAAAAAAAAGTACTTGGGTAATCTAATGTATAGATACCTGCTATGTATTCAGGTATTCATTTGTCCAGGATAAATGTTCCTTTGAGCACCCAAGTATTCATCTGAGCACTCATGTGGGTACCCAGGTATTCATTTGAGTACTCAATTACCAATGAATGAATACATTTGACCCATACCTCTTCATTGGTACTTAGTAATGTTGTTACCGGGAATGTGAATTATGTTGGTCACTATGCAATGCGTTTCATCTAGAGACCTGCAAAATGGTCATTACACTCCACTGCTTTACTTTGCAGCCATTTCATTTGAGTGAAGAGTCAACTGAGTGTGGATATACTCAGGCATTGAATCTACCAGAGTCCACAGTCTCTCGGCCCAACCAGCCTAAGTTAACATATGCATGACGATTGCTTCAGCCATCATTACTTGCCAGAATTTAGGAACTAGGGTGATGTGCACTTTCTCATGTCTTAATTCTGTCTTTTCCTGAGATGACTTATGATAATGATGATGTGTTAGTCCATTGCATCCATTGCGTGGTTCCTTGATGATAAGTTACATCTCCTAACTAGCTGGTAAGAAAAATAAAAATATCAACGAACCTGATTTAAACTTGTTGCTGAAAATCATAAAAGTGGGAGAGCAGTTGTAGCCATTGAGCCGATGACTGGTTTGTTGCAGTTCTCAACTTAACAATTGCATCAGTTAATTAGTTAATTCTTTTATTCTTGCAGAAGTCTCCTATCCAAATTTCTTTATTATTTGTGTGATATATTCCATCCTTTGTTAGTCTTAAAGTCATTTCTCTTTCCATTATTGTTTTCAAAAGGCTATTGTGATGCAAAGTTATTCCAATATGATTGCTTTTTTTAATTAGCAGAGTTTTTCTCAAAGTTGATTTTCTTTACATCTCTTCCTTTGTCAATTTTATTGGTGATTCTTCATATCCATTTAATCTTCATTATTCTTTGGAACCACCTCATCTCCATTGTTTCCGGTTTCTTATGCTCTGCGGCTCTTATTTTTCAGGATTCACTGCCATAGAGAGCATGTTTCTTGCATTAGTTTTAATAAATTGCTTCCTTTTTCAAGTTTTTGTTGCTGGCTGTGAGTATACTCTTCTTCTGGTAGAAAGCCATCCTGTCTGGGCTATTCTGGCTGTAATATCTTTCTTGTTTCTTCCATCACTGGTGATCCTGCTTTCCAGATAGCTGAGTTCCTTTACTAAATATTTCTTGTACAAGATAGATAATGACTCTTATGTCATTGATCTCATCATGTTAGGGAAATTTTGGTTTGTAATCTTCAACTTGTATTTCTTCATAGTTTTTTTGATTCCATTCAGCATTTTTATCAAATTATCTTTCTTCTCCAGCTGAAGGGCCTTTGCATCAGAAAAGCATAGCATGCTGGTATTGATATTTTTTGTGCACTAGCCTGCCGGTTTACAGTTTTTCTTCAACTTCTTTCATTCCTTTTTCAATGATTTAAACAGATTCAGGTGAAATATCATGGAAGTTTGTCATATTATAACAGAAACAACGATTGCACTTTTTCAAAGGATATTTTATTGAGTACGACGCGTTTCAGCTCATAGAGCCATTCCTTTTTCAATGTTTATATTTAAGATCATTGGTGATGGAACGCATTCTTGTCGTACTCCTTTCCTCATTTCTATTTCCTATGAACTCATGCCACATTTAATCATTGCCAGCTGTTTCTCATACAGCCTACATCATAATCATTAAAACACACAATCGTTGTTCAATATAATGAAAATTCTCATCCAATGCACAATGTCAAAGATTTTCTCCTAGTTCATCAAGCAGTTTTATGTGGGCTTGTCATTTCAAATTCTCTTTGCAATGATTAGCATCTGTGCTAAAATTGCCTTTCTGATCTCCTTCCTTTTCCTGAAATCTACTTGGTCTGCACGGAGGAATTCTTATGTCTCCTGCTCCATCCCCTTGTTCTGTTGCATTAGCTGTGGGTCTAATAATTCTGTAGCCTTTGCATTTGTAGACAATTTTCATCGTGAGGATAGGGATGATTACTTCCTTTTTGAATTGGCATTGCTCAGTACCTGTTAGGTGCATTGAAAATATTGATCACTGGGTATATAGTCAGCAGATCTCTACTGTCTGATGTACTGTCTGATCATTAACTGTAGGCGCCTACCTAGCTGAGATGTAACTGCACCTACAGCTAGCTATGTATGAATGTACTCAATGATGCTTATATCGTTTTGTCCAGCTACACTTGGCCTCACTTTCACAAGTACTAAGCCTGAGGGAGGAGTAATCAGGAACAATTTCTCCATCAAATCAGGAGTAGATGTATTGATATGTGACCCAGATGAAGAGTATACCCAAGTATGAAGGCCATTTTGTAGGAATTGGATTGCTTTCTTGGGTTAATTTCTCTTGTATTCATTGCCACGACATCCAAAGAGGAAGTTGACCTCCTTTTTTCATTTCTGTGCCAAAGTGATATATTTCTGCCATTTGAAGACTTGTTCTATATTTTGGCTCTTCCATCAGTTAGAGTTAGTGGCTACATATTATCTAACAAGTTATGAGGATTTTAGTAATAGTCTCAGGCACCACTTGGTGGAACACACTCACATCTAGAAAAAAAAGTTATATTCCACACTTTTTTAAAAGTTAACTTAATAAAAATGAATGGTTTCAGCTCATATGTACCTTGATAATGGTACATATGTGCTGAAACCATGGTCAGTGGTGAGTTGAATTTAAAAAAGTGTGGCATATAACTTTGTTTTCATTTAAGGTGGTTGGAAACTTTGAGGATACCGGTGCTAGGCACGCAAGGACATATAAGTGCAAATTTCTGCAGAGGAAGAGTCATTCCCCTTGTCGATTGAATGATTTTCCCTCTGTGGAAATTTGTGCTAGTGCGCTCATGCGGGTTTCTTCGCAAAGGGAACACCGTGGATGGTCCTTGTGGTTGATCATCTCTTATGTTCAATATTTGGCTTTAACCTTGTGGACTGTGGTACTTTGCACTTGCCTTGGACTTCTTGTTACATTGGATGTCTGACAGTCTCGAACGCCTTGTTCCTTAGAAGCTCATGATTATCCACAAGGGAAGAGGATGCTTCTTTAGCTTACCTGGCTAAAGCTCTCAGCCACAATGTTAGTCCCAGTCTAGGCAAATGATTTTTCGTTTGTGGAAATTCGCACTATTGTTTAAAGTGAATTTTGTGAAGCAACATAATTCAGTCTGAAAAATATTTAGTCATTTGGTTTTCCTCTTAAAGTTTCTTCCTTGGTTAAGTCACGCCATCTAATCCAATATTCTCGGTTTTAGTTCCACATGGGTGGATTTTTCAACACTCAGGACCTGGGTGTTTGTGTTTGTCTGTTGTTGTTTGTAACCCCGTCATAAAAGGCCTATGGTAGTTTTTTGAAGTGTGAATATAAGTTTTAAAATAAGTTGATTTAACTTACGTCCAGGGTTTAGTTACATTATGATGTCCTCAGGTACATACACTAAAACTGATTCAGGCTCCAATTGAGTAGCCAGACATGATAGTTTGCAATAACCTTTGAAAACTCAACAAAGAATTCTTTCTTATGATGACATCATGCTCTTTTATCAGAATTATCTTGTAAGATTTTGCATTCACTCTGCTCCAGTTGTGTACAAAAGAGAAATATAATATGTATGGTGTTACATTCAAACTTATAACATCCAAAGAACTCATAACTCCTCAATTGCATTTCATATGCACAAGTATTTGAGGAGCTTATACTGATGACCTAACACAAAATGAAACTGCTGTAAAGCTCGATAGACCAAGTTTAAATTTTTGACAATCAAAATGGCATCTACTGTTCGAGAATAAATTCAAATTGCTCCAAAAAGCTTAACAGTCTACTATGCAATAGCTATGAGATAGCTACATATGTGTTTGTGAGTCATAATATGAACAGAATGCTATATTGTTGTTCATCTGTCATTTGACCCTTTGAGTGCAGCATGACGGGATATCACGTCATGGGTACCGTGAGTGTTCCAGCTTTCACCAGGGGGCATTGTAAAAGTTCCCTAGTGAAAACTGGAACTCTCACGGTACCCTTTACGTGATATCACCACCATCATAAAGACAATCATCAGCACCAGCATAAAGACAACCATGATGTAATGCCACGTCATGCCGCACTCAAAGAGTTAAGGTAGGGCCTGATAAAATTTTTCCAACTGCCATTCTACATTATATTTGGTTGAACCTGCTGGTTGTATGGAACCTAGGAACCTACCCTCATACCTTCACCAGTATGCACACCAATCCTCTCTTCACACTAAATAGGCTACCACTCACAAATTACATAATCACATCCTGCTGAGGGATATTTTACTTTCCCTGTATTTCCTTCTGTAAGTAGCCGTTGACTTTACCTTTTAGTGGGTACATCAATGGCCTAGGCATTTTTAACCTCTCACAATCCACATTCAGAAGGAATTAAAATTCTCCATCAAAACTTTAAAGTTAGATGTTTACTATCAAAATTAGATAAATACTTTCGAATGACAAACTCGGTTTCCACTGGCATGGAAGTTCTGTAAAACCTTGTTAAGTTAATGAATGTGAAAAATGGGCATGAGAAACATGGAAAAGTCTTCAGAAAAAGAGGAATAAGTGTGGAAAATTGGTTTTCCGGTATCAAAACCAAATTTTTTTAAATTTGTTAGGTGTACCATGGTAGGCATTGTCAGTTGATTTTTGGACCTTTGAGGTTGATGGAGGAGATATTCAGATAGCTTGATGGAATGGATGAAGAAGTGGATGCAAGGCAATAGTATCCATCCTTCAACATTTAAGACAATAAAAGCTTGAAACATACATTGGTTACCTAGTACTATGGAATCTACAATTGTACCCTACTTTTTCCATGGAATGGGCATGATAATTCTGTTTACATTCACTCTTACCATCTTTTTTTGTATCTTTAATGCAATGTGAAGGTGAGAGGGCAGTCCTCACAACACTGTACCATAAGAAATTCTCGAATAAAATAATCCATAATAAAATGTTATCAGTATATTTTGGCTTACTGAATGTCTTAATATAGTTAGTAAATAAAACACAGAATTTAGCTTTTTAATTTGGTACATAACATGGAAATTCCACTTTAAGTTACTATAACGTGAAGTCCTAGAACTTAAAATTATTGACATTATTTAAATGACTTCCATTTGTCTGAGCAGAGTTAATGCCAATTAAGCAATGTAGAGAAAGCCATTGCTTGAGTGTTTTCAATGTTTAAAATCAGCTTATTACATTCACACCATGTAGGCATACATTTCGGCAACAGTTCACGTGATACAACCAGATCACATAAATGTTTATTGGATGTCATTACACTCGCATCGTCTGAATACATTGCCATTAATCTGCAGCTGCCCAGGTAGATCATTAATGAATATCAAAAACAATACAGGGCCAAGCACCTACCCCTGAGGTACTCCTTTGTTTACCTCCTTAGGAGTGGAGATATAGATGTTCCCATCACTTAGGTAGTGGATTATTATTACTTTAAACAAATAAAATATATATCTTAGAAGAATGCATATTAAAGGTGTGAATGGATGCTGATTTCTAGTATGGTATCGGTGGAAGACATTCTACATTTTTTTTCTATCTTCTATTGCAATATTAGTGTGTCAGCCAGTAAGCACTAAAGGAAAATTGGGGTTGATTAAGATGGCAGTAAGCCCATGCCCATAGTACAGCTTTCACTATTGACCACCACAGCAAGCGCCTTCTCCAACTACCTCAGTGGTTTGAACTAACGGTTTTGAGTACCCCACCCGAAAGAGGCAGTGGAAGTCTTATTTGGTGTTAAGCAATTAATTGTGCCTGAAATAAACTTTCAGGTCTTCTGCTCTCACTCATGCTGAGGAAGATGGGTTGTTTCCCCTCGGTACAAGTAATTCCAAGTCCCCATGTGGCTGAGACCTAAGAATAGTATACTATCTGGAAAGATGATGATTTTCGGTGAAAGTAAGGGAGGTGGTGCTCCTTTTGTTCATTCATTCATTGGTCATACAATCCTAAAGGCCTGTACACACAAAGAGATTTCTGTTGCCGGGCATTGCTTACGATACTGTCGGCGACAGATGTCGCCGTGTGTACGCCCATATCGCAAGACATCTGGTGGCATGCAAGGCAATTGCAAGCAAGTTGCCAGCGATAGAGCGTGTACCATTTTCCCTGCCATATCGCTACCTACATCCATAGCAACCACCACTTGAAAAAGTAAACAGCCGTGAGAGAAAGCAAAATACCTGCGATTTTCATCCAGCTGAACAAATTATTTACTGCCAGAGAGTGAGTATATGTCTAAATATACTTATAATTTGGCGGGTTCTCTTGAAAGAGTAACCAATATCGAAACCGGTCGTGACAGTGCAACTATAAACAGTGAGCAGTCGTGTCGGATCTCTAGAACTAGAAGTGTGTGATTTTGTTTAGAAAACTTTTAGCTACCGTATTGGGTTTATGACATTGGTGAAGTATATTTAGAAAGGAGCAGAGTAGTAGATTTGGGATATGATTTTCTGGTTTTGATGAATTATTTAAATATACTCTCAGTGAGTCATGTGTGATTTTATTCCATTTTCGAACGTATACTTACGTTCAATTGTTTCAACACCGTCTCGTGGCACCGTGTGAACGCAGAAGCGAAAGATATTGCTACCATAAATGTCGCCGTCCAATCATACCGGATCTGGCGCCAGAATATGCGCCACAGACCACACAATCTAAGGCGCCGTGTACAGGCCTTTAGATTGGTGGACTGATACCCTTTATCCTTCCTTCTTCCCTTACCTCCTGGTAGTTCTTCTTATATACTTTTATCATTATTTGTCCCATGGAAATATCCCTAGGCCTTTCTCTTGTGACTTTTCCCTCTATATTCCTTGCAATAATAGTCTTCACTGACCAATTGTGCCTCGGGGTGTGCCGAATCCATCTGGTTCTCCTTTTTTTATGGTGGTCATTTCCTCTTCTACTCTTCTGTTTAATTCTTCATTTCTTATTTTATCCATCCATTTGATCATCAGCATCCTCATCCACCTCCAGGTTTCAGATGCTGGTAATTCTGGTCCACTTTCTAACAGTCTACCCTCATGATCTAATCTTCTTTAAACACAGCTGTTGTGTTTTTACTAGGGATGGACCAATACCAATGTGAAGTATTGGTCGATACTTATGGTATCGGTGGCATCGGTATCGTCAGTCACGTCAGTGTTTTTCTGATTTTTTCAATTTTCAGATTTTTAATGCCAATTCGGCCAATTAAACGAGGTGTCGAATTCTACCACTATAGTGCTCTGGTACCGAATGCCATCAGCTCAATGTAAGACAGAGTGCGTTTATTTCGATCACCTTTCTTCACCAAACTTTTTCAGTGAATTTAGTATTTCGCCTGAGTAATAATTTTTGTTTCGGTAATCTGGTTTCTAAGTTAACTGAGCCAGCTTAAAATGTTTCTGGTGGAATATTGAGTTTGTATTATAACTAGAACAAAGTACTATCGGTGACGGTAATGGTATCGGGGGGAGGTGAATTTGTATCGGTATCGGCAATTTCTGGTATTGGTCCATCCCTAGTTTTTACCATGAATGCTTTTTTAGCTATTCTTTGCTTGATGTCCATTGTTCTTCTCCCATCCCACATGATTGTACTTCTGATATAGGTGAAGGAATCCACTTGCTCTAATGTCTTTCTTCTCATCGTGACTTCTTCTTCTCTTCCGCATACCAGGATTTTAGTCTTTTTCTAATTTATTTGCAAGTTGTATTCCTGAGGAATTGGTCCATTGCATTTAGTGACTTTAGAAGGTCATCGAGATTTCCTCCTGTGACTGCGATGACATCAACAAAGTGGAGCATGTTTATTTCCTCTGGGTTAATGTTAACTCCATTCAGTCCAATTACTTGTGCTTCTCGTATGGTCTCCTCCAAGTACATGTTGAATAGTGCTGGTGAGAGGTTGCACCCTAGTCTTACTCCTTTGTTAAATTTTGGTTCCATTTGTCTTCTCTCTCTCATTCCCATTGTGACAACTTGGTTCTTGTACAGTTGTTAGATTATTCATCTGTAGTGAGTATTATGTAAGTAATCCCTTAAAAGCCCTCTTCCTCATATTGCTCAAAGCTTGGGGGACACTACAGGATTTATAATTGAGTTATTGGTTGGAATGGAAACTACAATGTTTAGGGGATTGCTGTGAAACATGATAATATCCCTCAAATTAATGTGTGGTGTAATAAACAAGTATTGTAGAGACTTCTTTTTGACTCCTCTTATAGGTAAATTTTATTCCCCCATAGATCACGTATTACTGAGTGGTGCTCCTATTCTTACACTTTCTTTAAAATACTCTCCAAATAATTGATATTTTGACCTAGAAAATTAAAATTTTGGTCCATAAAAGTCCTGAAATATCATATTTCCTGGTCCCTAATGACACCTAAGGCAATCATAGTTTTTTTTAAAAGGCTAATGAGTAGGGATGGGCAGATCCAGGTTTTTTTTTGGATCCAAATCCGGATCCTTCATTTCGGATCCCATATCTCAGTTCTTATTTTCAGATCCTTGGATGTATTCAAGGGTATATACAATTCACAAATGATAATAGAATTTAAGCCTTGGAGACTTTATTGAAAATAAACAATACGGATATCACTCACTTTCGTCAGTCTCACTTGGTGGTATTCCATCATTAAAAAAGTTGACATCTTAAATTTTTTTGAAAATAAACAACATCAGGTTTAAAAATGTAAAACTTAAATATTAAAATAAAGACAATGTCGATGCCACAATAATGCTAATCCTTGATTGTTGTCACGCTTATGCAATGGCTGTTGTCATACCACATCTTGAGATTTGATTCTTGAGAATTATGAGATGGATAATAAAGGGTGAATTTGATTTACATTCAGCAAAAGCCGGTTGTCGAATGAAGTACATCAACAACATTCTATTTGTTCGGCAGAAAGCCGCCGATAGCCGACGACAGCCGGCACTTCATTCCCTTAAAACTCTGATGCATATCTGATTTACTGTAGTATTTGGATCCGATATCAGTATCTCATCCCATGTAAAGATCCGCAGATCCGATCCGACCATCTCTACTAATGAGTATTTTAAAATGTGACTGATATCTTTCAGGTCATTACCTATGGCTTTGGTTTCTCTTGATCTTCAGTTATCACCAGGGTGTCCAGCACTCTAGAAAACCCAGAAGACCGGGAAATCTGAGGGAATTTTATTGTCACTGGAAATATCAGGGAAGCATCGAATTGACTCTGGAATTTTCTGTGGTGTCAATATAGAAAACAGCAACGGAAGCAATGTTCCTTTTTCAGCAAGTTGCTAAGTCAAATTTCCCTTGCGTTGTTGCATTTTGTATTCCTGTAATCACCGAAAGTAGGTACAATGTTTTCTATATAGGTACATTGTGTTTTTATTGGTCATAGTCTTTAAATCTGTGGCGTTAAGAATGTGCCTTTACCGGCGAGTTGGGAAGTCAAATTTCCCTTGCGTTGTCGCATTTAGAAAAATAAGGAAAAAGTCAATTCCTCCAGCTTTTTAAGTTGTTGATCATTTTATGTCAATACTATTCATAGCAAAGTCTGGCTGTAATATAACAGTGTTCCTGAGCAGCAGCATGACAATGTTTAAATCTAGGAAAGGGTGTTGATGTGATTTTCTCTCCAACTATTTTAAAGTTTTGCGTTTATTTTCCTCCAAATATGCAAGTTTCAAAATAATCCTTACGTTTAATCACCAAAATAATACCGAAAATTCTCTTATAATTAACAAGAAAAAATCAATATTTCCTCTGGAAAAATAAATATTATGTCTGGAAAACCTGGAAATCTCAGGGAATTTTCCAATGTCCAGCTGCTGGACACCCTGATCACTTTTCATCCAATATTATCGTTTAAGGCCTTGTACCATGTGCGCCTTGTTTCCCAGAAATTTTAGTTGAAATAGGGAGTGTGCATCTTACACAAGTATATTATCTCTCTGACCTTCCCAGACACGCCTAGATCTGGGCTCCTAGAAGTTCGGCATGAGTCAGTTGGGGTACTGTATTGTTTGCTTATTTTGCCGTTCGAGGCCATCACCACTACAACACCCAACCATCTATTGGACAATGTATTCGCTTCATATGCGTGACTTTTTGTTTGATTATTTTTCAGATTTTGAAATGGATGTTGAGATATTTTATATTGCTATTGTGCACCTTTCACAAGAAAAAATTGTGTTATACTTATGTTTTCCTCAAGAACCTGCTCAGCATCGCACATAACTATGTGATTTTCTTAAGTTATTTACAGTTTGAAAGAGCAAAAATTGTTGTAGCCATTAGCATACGTCTAGTCCTATGCCTCCTGTAGTGTGCCATTAGACTAGTGGATTGAAATTAATGTTGCGGAAAGTGGAATAATACACTCAAAATTGGATAGCAGTGCATCAGTCCACGCTCACAAACTAAACATCATAGAGTGGTCGGGTTAGTTTAATTTGAAATAAAATTGATTACTTTAGTCTATGAACTGCGGAAGAAAGTTAGGAGAGTGTTGTAAGGTGCTGAAAAGTGAGTGTACTTACCTCTGAGTTTCACCATACCTATGAGACTTGCTGTTTTAGTTATGAGAGACTATAGGAATCAGAAGGTTTCAGTAGTGGCTCAATGTGCTATGGTCCCCAAGATATTCCTCCAGGAGAATGAAGAAAGCCGCTGTTTGTTTTATTTTGATGCTTGGAAAGTTAAGTGCATGTGACGGATGAGTTTATCCAGCGGACACACTCCACCAGGAAGTGTCTCATACTAGGGCTGGTTTCTCTCTTTCAGTAAAGTGTTAAGAATGGGTCGGGGTGCAGTGTTTACTACTCACCCATGTGATGGCAACATCATTGGTGATATTCCTGATTGAACCATATCACATCCCTCTTCTCCAGGGCAATGTTTCTTAAGTCAGTTCCTAGATCACCCATGGTTATGAAAGGATTTCCGTTGAATTCCCTCTTCTATGCTATTGATCTGTTATCTCTCACTTAATAGTGGCAGTATTCAACGTTCATTCTCTTATTAGTGTGAAATCAAGTGTGTCTCAACCCTCAAGAGCAGGTATTTTGAATATTCAAATATTGGAGGAGCTGCCACAAGGTCCTTGTTGATGATCAAGTGTTTCCCAACCTTTGTATGAACAGTAATAATCATGAAATACTTTCATGCCATGTGCAAAATAGTGACGTGCAGGGTGGAGTACCCAGAAAAATGTAATTGAAGCAGATTGCAATTACTTTAGCATGCAAAGACTCAATTGCAAGTAAAAATTACTTTTAAAAAGTAATCAGTTGCTAGTGTAGCTCACTTAATGTGTAATTGCAAACTGAAAAATGTAATTGAAGCAGATTGCAATTACTTTAGCTTGCAAAGACTCAATTGCAAGTAAAAATTACTTTTAAAAAGTAATCAGTTGCTAGTATATCTCACATAATGTGTGATTGCAAACTCCAGGATAGCTAAAACATTACTCTCAGAGTGTTACACCTAAAAAAAAAAGTGTTGCACACATGTTTCTGGTGTATACCTGGTTTGAGAATTCACTGAATAGCTAAAAAATATCACTGACAGGTTTTACACAAATTACAAGGCATCCCTTGAGTTGCAGTAACTTTGGGATTGGATCGCAAGCAAAAATTACAATTTGAAAAAAATAATTTTTACAAGTAAAAGTTAGTCTTTTGAAAATAATTGCCAGTAATTGGAGTACTTCTAGTCATTCACATCACATCTCAGATAATAAGTGTGTGCATCCACCTAACTCTTCACTTCTTACAACACATATCCAGGTCATCTTCTAATGCTCGATTTTAGGAAATTGCCCAACAGCAAAACTAGTTCCTGTAGCATATGCATACATGCTTTCCCCATCAGTTTTGCCAGTATGTACCAAAGGTTTGGTGACATTCATCTGAACAACTCTTTCAGTTGACTGAGAGCACATTGATTTGGCTTGCAATGGATTTGTGAAGATGGTTTGAATGTTTTCAGTTCCAGAAAAAATGTGGAAGTTTAATTACCATAACGGTATTGATCAATTGATTTATGATTATTTTGAAAAGCTTAGTGTTTGGTCCATTATGTGAGTATCCTAATCCTGTAAGAGCCGCTTACTTCCTGGATGAAGTGTAACATTTTCTGCATATCTGTTTAATGCCCAATTACATATGTTGGGACTCCAATCTGTGAAATTATGTGGCTAATCGTTTGAGTGTCCTCTATTACCAATCACCAGGGCCATGTGCGGTCGAGTGGAGCCATGGATACAAGGTCTGCCCCCTCCATTCCGTCTCAACAAGCCTTTAATGGCTCTGATCAGCTCACCTGAGATACGGCAAGCTGGGAAAGCACCCTCCTACAGTGTCAATTGGACAATAGGTATGTTACCCCTATCCAGTGGCAGAAAAACCATCTCTGAATAAATTAATCCAATCTGTTTATGCTTATGATTTGAAGGTTTATCAATAACTTACCGTTAGTTACTAATCTTGGTGCTCTGTCAGTGAGCAGAAAATGGAGAACGCTAGTTTTCATTGAACATTTGGTGTAATCTATAATCCTTCATATTTTTTATTTAATTTATCATATTCATGCATATGCATTGGTTTTGAGATAAATTTTTAATGAACAAATTACCTTTGTCTTCTATAATGGCCTGCAAAAAATTTGTCATCATCAGTGACCTCTTGGAACTTCTCTGACAAAAGCTCCATCCTGTGTGCATTTTCTGTAGTTAACTTGTTCTTAGTTACCCATATATCACATGAATGAAATTCGCCATGAAAAAATGATTATGACTGGACCAAGATTCTGACCCAGATCCCCCAATTACTGTGGCTCTGTTACCAGTTACACTTCCTACGCATCCTATTTTATGGCAAATTTCATTGAGGTTTTGTACAAACTAGATGCTGTCCTCTTCTGTCCACATTGTGGCACAGGAGTCATGGTCTTGCATATGCCAGTCGTATAGGATATACCAACTTAGTTCCTTTAGAGCAACTAACCGTTGACTCTGTTTTTAGCCAGTAGAAAGCAAGAGTTCGTATATTTCATAAAATGTTTCATAAAATATTTCATAAAAATTCCCTAAGAAATCATGATGTATTCAACATTGCACATTTAGTTTCGTCTCGTTTTGTGCTGCTACGAAACTGAAATGCATAGGGCTTTCGGAGATGTCTCCCCTAGCCACTACATTATATCTGTCACGAATTATATCGAAGTCCATAGGTACTCATCCTATAGTAGTGTGAGAGAGTCATTCAACATTCCTTTCTATAATTTCCATGCAAAAATTGCTGCATAGATAATGGAAATTAGAATAACATCATGGGATCTCAAGAGAGGTGTCATTAAGTAATGCTTTTAAACTTGACTGTATAACCTTACCCTTCAGAACATGGAAACAGGGCAGATGAAAAGCATTTTGGTCCACCCCTGGCTGAGAAGATGATATGAGAATGTAGGAGGCAGACGGTGGATTTAATGAATGCAGATTGGAATGGAAAAACTTAGCATTCATGTGCTCCTAAATGGTCAAAGCTTGAGGAACAAGTTAAGATCTGCTTGGTAAATCACTGGAAGCACGGGATTGCTATTTCAACATAAATGATTTTAATTGAAGCCAGAAAATTAGCAATGGGTATGTCTATTGGCTATGATTGGTTGAACATTGGTTATGATTTTTATGGAATGTTATGATGCAAGAGATCAGCATGGAGATTTTGTAAAATACTGCGTGATTAAAAACCGCTGTGATATATTTTTTTTTTAAATATGATTTCAACAATTCAATATTGATGCCTAAGCGTAAAATCTCAAAGCAATGAGCCACAATAGCACAAGAGGAACTGTCAGTCCTCTCGGAAAGTGTCGATATATGAACATCAGTTCTAAGAAAAATAACCTCAATCACTACAGGCAGAGAATCGGTATCCTCTATTAAACTCTTCGTATGTCAACTCTCACGTCTATTGTTACAACAAGTTAAATTACGGATTTTAAACAGAGATTGACATATACCTATCATAAGTGGTCCATCACCAGATCCCAGTGAGGCCATTTGCCATTTAAGATTTAAACTGGAGTACGAATTTTGTGGAAAGTACCGCGAGGAAAAAAGCGAGGTGGAGTCCTATGATATGATATGTAACTTGGACGAAAAATTTCTTCCTGGTCGTGAATATGAAGGAAAAAAACGACTGCCCAGAGGCTCGAACCACCTTCCCTACTCGTATGAGTCTGCGGCGCTAACCATTACACCAGCTGATCCAGTAACTTTTACGAGCGATAATTATAGTGATAAACAAAGTGGCTTTGAGGGCGATTGAGATGGGCGATGTGAGGCTCCAGACCAACCTAGCGAGGGTATATTTTCCCAGCTTTTTTATGCTAAGGGCGGATATTGCTGATTATAAACTGATTTATTACAATACAGCTAGGATACGTTTAACGAAGTCCAAGGCGAACTAGCCTTTGACCATCGTGCACGACATAGAAAATACAGCATTCAAATCGGCGAGTCAGGGTACGTAGTCTCCCCTTGTGAGTAATAATTCAGTGATTTGTTCGATCCCTATTGTGTGTTTTTCGCAGCCTTTAGTGAAACGCTGGAACATCATTATCGGAAATCACATACGCCAATATATCCTAACGAAATTCCATTACACGGAAATCCTAATCAATTCAAGGTAATCAATAATCCTAATCAATTCGAGACATTCATATTGAGTATTCCATGCCCTTAGCACCGTATAAAATTGTACTGTTGGAACGTAAAGACACGAATATGTCGTAAACAATCACAGAACTACCGACGTCCAACAAAGAAAAACTCTAATTCATTACGGTCGAGAGCTAAATTCACGAATCAATGATTATTTGACGACTATGAATACATATTAATCAGAGATTGATGAATCTCTGATTCAAGAATCATCGATTGACGAATCACTGATTTTTTGACGACTATGAATAAGAAACAGTAATTAATTAGAGATATCATCATAGAATGAAACGAATCTGTAATTATTGAGGACTATGAATACCGGCCTAAGTTTCTTAAAATATTTTAATTGGTTTCCTCAGGTAAAGAAAACCCAGAAGTGATAAACTCTGTGACTGGGAAGGATGAAGCCGGCCAAGCATCTCGTCTCTGCAAGCGCTTCTTCTTTCGCCGTTTTCTTCGTCTAATTAACCCTGGTCCAGATTCAGGACATCAACAGAATACTGGTCCTGACGACAACTGTGCATCGAAAAAGCCTATGGCTGTTCCTCTGATTCCATTTCCTGATTGCTTCATGTCTATGCCCCTTCAGTATTCAACTGCCAAAGATGCAATGGCGGACTACCAAGTAAGTCAAAAGGTTGCACATATTTTGTAATTATTGTATGTATCAGTGGGGTACTAATATTTGTATTCACATAATGAAAGAGAGTTAGCTTAAATGCTTGAAACTAAGCAAAGCAACATGTTGGCCCTTGAAACAGAATGAAAACAGAATGATTCAGTTTTATGCTTGTTCATCTGAACTATGTTTATTGATAAACTTTTAAAGTGTGAAATTTTTCCTTTCTGGTGATAGCCATTTTTTTCAGTATTCATAACAGCAATCAGGTTTTTCGTAGACACGGAAGGGACAGATGTCCAATTATGAATTTAAATGATACCTGTTAATGTTATACCTGTATATGTCCATGTTAGGTTGAGTTAGCTGAATGCCAGTACATTTACATTTTAAGGTTTAATTGATAAAAATATTTCTTTCTTGAAACTATAAAAGTGCGACATGATGGTTTATCATTCAATAGCAGTTACAGATACAATAAAAAGAGCATATCAGTAGATTAGGAAACTCACATTAATGCAGTAATTTCTTCAGCTGTGATATTTCTACCGGATTTCTTTGGCATGAACATATTCATTACGAATTAATTCTGGCTGTTGAAAAAAGTGTCAAATATTTTTACAGGTGATAGTACTCATCGAAACCAGAAAAACAAGTTCAATGGGCATGGTGCCAGAAATGCTTACTCTCTGAGATCTGAACACTTGTTCGTAGGAAGGGCTCAACATGACGTCCATCCATGTCACTTGTTTATTGGAGGTGCTCTAAGGAGTGTCCTTCCATGTCAATGCTTTCCTCTACCTTACCTACTACAAAAAAATAATCTACATCTACATAATACCATGCGAGTTGCTACATGGAAGTGTGGCAGAGGGTATTAGGTCACCAGCGGTGGGTAATAATAGTGTATAACGGTGGGTAGTAATACATGTCACCATTTCATCTCCAAAAAACTTACACCAAAGGTTTCTTGGAGATGAAATGGTGACATGTATTATAGGAGAGTATTTATTGGAGCTCAATTTTTATTGTGGTCACTTATTGTTCACGGAAAGAACGAGTTTTTGTACATATCTGTTCGGCAGTGTATCTTTCTTATTTTATCGCATCTGTCAGACCTAGAGATGTAGTAATGAGTCAGAGAAGAGGAGGAGTGTAGAGAGGATAATAGGGGGTGAGTGGCTGAGTCTAGGAGACAGACGTCTTTACTTGATATTTACTGAGGGTCTCAGGCTTGGCACCTTCAACCTCACCTAGACCACATTATAGCATCATTGCCCTCAAGGGATAATAATCTCAGCAACATCAAGCTACCCTCTAGAACCCTACCCTCTCAGTGTCAGTTCCCCATCCCTCAGCAGTGGAGGCCTTCGAACAGTTCCGGATTCACACAAAAGGCGCCCACCTCCACAAATTTTAGTCCAGCCTCCTAGCCCCCAAGACATTTGAAAAAGATTATAAATGAGGAGTAAGGGGGGGTTAGCCTGTGGGAAACTCCCAAGACAGCCGAAAACTAGCTACAAACTAGTGACTTGAGAGACTTGGAAAAGATGACCGAATCCTTTGTATTCTTTCTGCCTCCCATTTACTCATCACCCTAAGACCATATTTTTTGTTTTCGGAAATGGTGGACGTGCAGTCAGTGATGCGTACATTTGGAAACCCTGAGAATATCTAAGTGTGTGATAAGACTGGTCCGTATTATAAATCACTTAAGAAACCTCAAACTCACATAAAAATGACAATTTGTGATGATGAAATCATTACTGCACATAAAGTAATTTTGCCTAATCCTGATTACTCCTTACTTGAAGTGTACCCTACCACAGTGTTTGAACTTTTTTCAGCAAAGAAGTCATCTCCCATGTAGTGCTGAAATTAAATAACTTTGTCCAATTTGCAAATGTTTTCATCCAAACATTACACCTGAGAAAGTGAGTGTTTGTTGCAATTCTCTTCCTTCATTGGTACAGTGCCATTCTTAGTAAAAACTAATGTGTAATTTTCAGTAATTTTTTAAAAAGTGTTTACTGGTAAAGGTAGGTTTTGTTAAATGCCAGAGAATCTCTTCCCAGTTTTCTACTCTTTCAGGAGTCTACCTCGCTCTAGTATATCCTTTTTCGCCTCTGCGTACGATCTACCCTTCTTCATCCCATCCATGTAACCTATTCTCTTTCTACCCCGCTTGCACTACATCCTTCCCTCTATCACACTCTTCAGCAACCCATCACCCTTTATTACACCCTTCAACCATTTACCCTGCCTATCGTGGATTTCATTCAAAAGTTTCCTTTCCTCGTCCACCATCTCAAGCACTTCCTCGTTAGTCTTCCTTTTCGTCCACCTAACCTTCTTCTCACCCACATCTCAAATGCCTGCAGCCTATTCTCGTCCTCTTTTCTGAGGGCCCACGTTTCTGCCCCATACTATGCTACGCTCCATATCAAACTCTTCACCAGCCTCTTCTTCTCATCCTAACCCGCCCCCATCCATCCCCGCCAGCAGCTCCCTTCTATTATATGTGAGTCTGGTGCCAGAGAAATGTAGAGTGTAGAGAAATTTATGGATGTCTGAGAGAAAACATTATGTGCATTTGGGAGTTAGAGAACATAAATGATAGGGTAAATAGAAGTAGGCTGTGGAAGTATCCACCCTTCCTCCCTTAGCTATTCCCTATGGCACAAATGATCTTAGCTGTCAGTCGCCTCCCCAAATATCCATTCAGTTAACCCATCGATAGTTACAATTTGTCTCTTAAGAATTCATCTGTGCTAAATTAGTATTTACAAAGTAATAGTTCCTTAAGTATTATCATTAAGGGGCCGCAGAGGAATTTTTTATGTTAACTGGCAATTTGTAGTAAATAATAGACTTGAAAAGGTGTGAGCCTTTCTTGGGTACAGTAAATGGGTGAGTTCTCAGGTGAACATCCTCCTGTCCACAAGTAAGGTGACAATGAACAGTAGAGTTGGGAAAAAACAGAGATAGATTCTTTTTTGACAAATAGAGAGGAGTGAAGAATATATATACTATATAAGTTCATAATTTAACCAGTGGAGAAATTTCTTATTAGAATGTCACCCTTGTTTCTAGTGCAAATATGTTCCATTTTGAATTCCACAATAATCGAATAGGGATTAAATAAATGTGGACAAGGAAGCCTAGCAATGGTGATGACTATTGAGAGTTGATGGTAGTAATACTATGTGCAGTCGTTGGCCTCCCCAAAATCCAATCCAATCAAGATTTGGTAATCGAGATTTTATAAAAATAGGAGATTTGAATTAGAGATTCAGATTTGACTGATCACTAGTAAATAGGTTACACACAGTATTCATAGATCCCTCCATGTATTTCTACTTCCATGAGAAACGATCTTTTTCTGTAAAATGTGGGCTACTCCTCAATTTTGCTAATAAAAAGTCGTTTGGCACCATGCATATTATATATCTTTTATCGAAATATTTTGTCTGAGTTACCAAATGTTTTCTTATTGGCAGTGCCAAGTTTTCATGTGCAAATTTCATTTCAGGCTGCCAAGCAGTGCCTTTTGGAAGCATTCCGAAAAGGAGGTTTGGGGACTTGGCTTAAGAAACCTATGGAGCAAGACCAATTTGAGCTCATGGAGGAAGAATTCACATCAGATGCCATTGGAGAGTGATGCGAGTGCTGATAGCTGGGCGTGCTACTTTGCTGTTGGCACAATTACACTTCTTGCAAGATGGTTGTTCGCCTATCAGCCTCATCCCCAAAAATATCAGACGAAGTAGTTTTCGTCATGAAGTTATTCGATAGACTTTCTCTTTACTGATTGAAGTTGTTGGATACCATATATATCGCTGGGTAATCATTAGCTACCCCAATTGCATTTCTTTTTCATCAAGTACACATTATATAAGCTTGAGTATTCAATTTCAACAGCACATTTCTGATATTTATATATATATCATATCATTAAGCCACTGTAAAGTCATCACTCTTCAGCATGGTCATGTACATACATTGCTATTTTCACATGCTGTTAAGATCTTTGTCCTGTTCTGATGCACTGTGCCACATACTGCCACTTGAGTGTGGAAGTATGGTATTTTTTCCATGCATAGTTGGAAAAAGTTTGACAAAAAAAAGGGAGAGGTTGTCTAATGAGATTTGTTTGACAGCGTCTAAATTATTTTGATCACTCATCCAACTGCGACAACGTTTGTGACTTTGTGTAATGAATTGCATTTGCATGATTGGCCGCAAGAAATAATTTCATAGCATTCATGCCTTGAACATAGGGCCCCATCTGCAAGAGTTCATTATTGTTTGTGATGACTCTGTTTTCATCACCTAAGTGCTTTAGGATACATTAAACATGTAGGCTGTAAGGAAGATGATGCTTGGTCAAAAAATTGTTTAAAAAAAAAGGGTGGTCCATACAATTGCTTTGTGATTTGAGATGTTTAACACGATACCTCTGGGTGCTCTGGTCATTTTTTTAGGCAATTCTTGCTCGTGTTTGTGGTGGAAAGTGCCAGGTCTCTTCAATGTTGTGCCATTAATTCAAAGGATGGACATGTTGAAATGCAATAATAATCCCATTTAGATGTTGATTAAAACATTGCTGCATCCTGGTAGCTACGATGTTTTCAGGTCAGTTATGTAGGTAATGTTGATGTTTGGAATTGCAGGATAACAAAAGAGCGGTAATAAATAAACTAGTGTACACTTGTTACTCACTAATGCAAGGATTAGCTTTTAACTCTAGGAAAAAGAATAATATTCAATTGTATCCTCAAGTATTGTACGGAGTGATGTGGACTGTGTATTTCATAGGTGTGAGTGATTTAAACAATGTTTTGGGAATCTCAGTGTTACTTCTCCTAGCAGTCAATGTTGAGGATAATTACGTGTTTCCGACGGAGAATATCTCGTTGTGTGGCTCATTTGGAGTAATTTTAATTAGCAGCTCCTTCAGCAGAGATATCGGTTCTTGGATCGGGGAGTACATTCTTGGAAAATATAGGACTCGTACTTGCATATTGTAGCGAGCTGGCTCTAACATGCGGTGATGCTCTCACTGTTTCATGCTCAGAGGAGCCTGTGATGACTCAGTGGGTGATGGCATAAATTTTTTTAGAGATAATTGACGTTTATTAAAAGGTTCCAGACTTGGTTGTGCAATCGGCACTTCCATTAAATTACTTATATTTTTTTAATGCTTATATAGATGGCAGTAGTCTGCCATAGAAGTAAATTTACTTTTAAATTCAGAACCTTGCTAAATATTCTTCCCATTTTTCATGCTGTGAAAAGAAGCATGTTTTGACACTATGATTCTAAAATAGTGTTAAGGTATATTTTTAAACAATAACTACCTAGTGGAAGTGGTACAATATTTTCTAGTTTCTAATATCTAAATGTGCAATACCTTTAAATTTTCTGAGGCGAGTACAATAAATAAAAATTATATTTTGACTTTAGGCAGGCTGCATTTTTATGTTACCTTTAGTGGATATGTTTTTGGTCAGTTACCAAATTTTTTTTCGAGTCGGAAGTTGAGATATTTTTCTCATTTTTCATTCCTAGTATTGACTTTCTTTATCTCTCTCGCTTGTTTAAAGTGAAAGATATACGACAATTGACCCACTAGTGAGGGTGTTTACTCATGGCACAAATTTTCATATTGTTCATTCTTAAATTATGTAATCAGCATTTTTCTCTTGCACATGTTACCTCATAGCATTTATACTAAACAATTTTTATAGGCATAATCCTTTTTGGTCAGTAATTCATCAGTGATATTTGTGGTAGTAGAAAGCACAAGCAGTAGAGGGGAATCACATAATCGGTGATGATGGAGAGTGTACTGACTTAATAATACACATGCTCTCAGTGACTTTATAGTGCAGCCAGCAGTATTGTAGCATTATTCATCTGCTGCGTTTCATATCATCTTTGAGGGGTCTGCAAGGGAGAGTATTTGCATTGCGAGCACTCTTGGCAAGCCCAATACAGTTCTGAAATTTAAATGACCTTACATTTTCACAATGTGCGACCTAACATGAATTTATTTCAGTATTATTCACAGAATAATATGTGTCGTTTGAGTTGATGACTCTGTTATAGCCGAATGTTGTGACATGCATTGTTAAAGTACATTGTTATGTGAGTTGATTAGTGGCTCTGGTAGAAAGTAATTCATGTTAAAAGGTATATTTTGTGTGTCCAGAAGTCCATTTCTTGTGTGAACAGAGTCACTTGTTCCTGTGAATTGATGTGTAAGTTTTTTGGTGTGCTCCCATGGGAATTTGTGAGAAAAGTGCCATGAATCATATTATAGTTGTTTTCTTTTGTTTTTATCATCACCAAACTCAAAATCTTGTCTAAAAATATTACTTTATGTTGAACCATGAGACATGAATTTGTATGCTTGAAAGCATGTCATTTTTTCCCTATTTCTTTTTTCAAAGTAGGTCACTACCAAAGAAGAAAACGCTTTGCTTTCTGTCAGAAATCTTTTGAGACTAGGGGAGTGAATTTATACTCCATAGCAACCGATGGGTCTCTGTAAAGTTTAAGATTAATATTAACTTATTTCTTATTCGTATTCAGATTTTTTCCTCTCTTCCTCCTGAGGTTATTACTCATGCTGTAAAAAATACCCTGTCCTTCATATATCATGAAAATAAAATCAAACGGTCGAGTTATTTGGACTTGGGATTTAGTTGAGCATTTAATGTTGTAATAACCTGAAGACTAGTCTTCCTCCTCTTCCTTGACATTATTTAGGAAAATCAATTTGTATTTTGAGTGTGATCATTAAGATCCCTCGATTTCTGGTTTTCTTCTCAAGAGTAGTGCAAATATTAAATATTTGAAAAGGTGAGATTCTCTGAAAGAGAAATTTCATCATTAGAATTGCTCCTAAACTTTTGCTCATTGTATATACAGTGATAAATTTCCTTTTGGGTTTAATGCCCTACCACTCTTCTGCTTTTGAGGTTGAAAATCATACGTAAAAGCACTTTTTGCACTCAAAAAATTAATGGCTAAGTAGGAAGTAGTTGTCAATTTCTTGTTGTCAGAGTTAAAATGAATTATTGTGTAATGTGCTTTTGTTTAATGATTTATTTCTACAGTTGCTATTTGGAATGAATTTAGGATACTGTCTCACCTTACAATTTATTTGTTTTCTAAAATTTGTGATTTCTTTTCCTTGCCTCTTGTTAAGTTGCTTCCTGTGATTTTAAGCATATACTTTTTGTAGGGTTCTATGCATTAAAACTATTTGAATCAGCTCACAGCAGTTTCACAATAAGGAATTTATTTCAGGTTTGAATATGTAAATAGTGAATCCTTTCCAGTTAACAATGTTTTTTTTTTTAAACTTAGCTGTCTCAAATGCAAGTTGTAACTTGAAATAAATTCTAATTTCAGCAATAATTTGATTCATTATTTTTATCAACTAAGGGTTTTTCAAGTTTTGTGGTTGTCCTTAGTCCTTAAAAAGCTTCCCAAGCATAAAAATAAAAAATAGGCTAGGCAAAGGCAATAGAAAATTTGTCATGCTTCTGGGTTGGAACTTGTGTAAAGGAAATACGAATTTTAATTTTTTGTCATAAATTAGATCCAAGTTAATGGAAGGCTTTGTGCCAGAAATAGCTCTCTTCTTTCTCATTGATGCCATAATTCCTATTGTTTTTGTGGTTCACACATTCCTCTCATGCTAAGTCCAGTGTTAGTGACATCTCAGTGGGTGACATTTTCGTTTCGTACATGCAAAATGTAAACAATACAAATAAGAGAGTAAACTTGGGTCAAATGTCATAATTTTGAAAGATGTCTATTGTCGTCATTGATAACTGTTTATGAGGGTGAGGTGAAAAGTTCTTAAAAGCTACTTTGCTTTTTACATTAATAACTTGAGTACTTTTCATCAAGCATGACAGTATTACATTATATATTCAGAAATATACCTATCATTTATTCTTAAATGTTTTAAACTGCAAAATTTGTAAGCTTTGGAATCTGTGGTTCTTGAACAATAATGTCAATATATTATCAACGGAAAGATTTAAGAGTGGTAATGTCCGGGACATGGCTGTGAGTTTTACAGGAATATGTTCACGTTAGCGGTTCAGAAATTTCTCCATTCCCCTCCACACCCATCCCATGTCATGAATGGCAGCGTTTTCTTTTCTCAGAGCCCATGTCCCTGCGCCATTCAAAGCTACACTCCAAGCTATTCTCTCTACCAATTTTTATAGTATTATACATGATACCTATATTATTACAAAAATTAATCTTCTTACCGTATTTTCCACACACGTTGTAATTCTCAAGATCTTTGACAAAATAACACAAAGTCGTCAGCTAATCCCCATATAAGCTGCCCTCTCACTTTTGTTCCTAAGTGTAAATCTTCCCATGCCACTCCTGTTATTTACTCGACATAAACATACTCAATATAAATATACTCGATATAAATAACCAAGGCTTCAGTGGGCAACCTTGTCTAATTTCACTACCTACAACCATCCACCCATAATCAGCTGAGTCACAATTTTAACTCCCAGGAGGCAGAAATGAGGCACACATTAGATATGTTGGGAGGTCTGACACCATTGCCTGCCAGAATGACGGTCACGAGAATAACGCCAGCCATTGGTATACACTTGAGAAAGGTTGGAAAAGATGTTCGTCCCACTGCCGGACCGGATCGCTGTGCAATTGTGAAATCACCACGTACAACGGGATATTAAGGAAGAGCTGTGCAATACCCAATCAGCTATCCTTCATATCTATCATCTAGTCTACAGAGGGAATGAACCATGGACCTCTAGATGCATTGTGTTAAAATAAGTAGATCAATTTTTATTTGGTGCTAAGATTTACATGAATTTTTGCAAGTGTGTTCTTATTGTTGATATCTATAAATAAAAGAGACAAAAATAGAATGATCTCAAGTTGGTGTTTGACTATTTTATGCTAGTTTAACCCGTAGTCTGATAGCACATTATGTATATATTTTATAGTAATTCGATAAGCTATGCAAGGTTTTGCTTCTGAATGCAAAATAATGCTCTAATATAATTCTTGAAATTGTTCCCAGCAATGTCAAGATTTCACGACGAGACCAATTTTTCTAAATGAACATGTTTCAATATAATTTCAAATACCACGTTGAAATCTTCAGTCACAACATGCTCTATCGATAAACTAAAAGTATAAATCTTATATGATTTCCATTGCTGTATTCATGGTGAGATCCAACCATTTATAAACGCACTTAAATGAAATATGGCCCAAGACTATCTTTTCTGCATACTAGAAAAATTATTAAAATGTGCAATCAATGACCCACGATTACCGTTCCAGCCAATTTTAGAACAAGCTAATACAGATTGCAGGTTTCACTTAACCACTTATTTATTCCTTCCATAACCTAACCCTCACCTATTCACGTACCAATCATCTGTGGCGCAAAGAACGTCAGTTGTCAGTGGCCTCCCTCGATTTACGGACCGAATGAACAGATATCAACTTTCCTGACCCCCCCAGAACAAGAATTCTCGAGAGAAGTGTATCGGCTTGGATTGGTGGCCAGTGTGCCGTGGTTTCTTATTCCGATGGGGCCTGCCTCGAATTCTCGGGTCGGGGCAGGGGTTTGAAAATGTGTCTAAGAGAACTAGTTTCAAGCTCTGTGGAATTGCGATGTTTGCAGTTAGTTACAGTACGCGCGAGTTTCTGGGTGACTGGAGGTGGCTATTTAAACCCCTCCCTTTATCTCTAAATGAAAGAGACAAAATAATTTGGCTGAAGTCATGTGTACAAATATTAAGTCAACCTTATCTCTACAAGTAAATGCAAAATAAAACGCTAAGAAACTCTATCAACATAAATTAACCTTTCGTCCCATCTCTCTTCCATTTCCTTCATGCTGACTCATCTAGTTTCATGGTCTGTCCCATAGTCCCAGCCCAGGTCCCAGCCCAACCTACCCCGTGCATGAGTGGCCATTGGTCGGGTGAACGGGAGTTAAAAATTTCGTGTTCATGTTGGTTTCATCCTGCACATTTTTCAATGCAATATCGGTATCGGGGTCTCTCCCCCAGCTCTTGCCCCCTCGCTGTGAGGAAACTTCGTGAAGCTTTCCAAAATAATATGGAACCGAGGCAATAGCCGTATGACTTCAGTGTGCCAAGAGATGGTTCTACTGGTTCTACGATGAGCCCAGGAGAGTGACGCAGAACAACCTGAGCATATTCAAGGGCGCAATTCAATTCATATTCAATTCATCCAAGGCATATTCAATTCCTTCTACATTCGCGCTAGTTCGTCGCTCGATAGGAGTTCAGTAGTACGATGACCTGGTGATGAGGAGATTGACTTTTGCTAACGATGAGGTATTTGTGATGTGTAGTGAGAGTTTTGCTTTCTGGATTCTGATTTTTAAAGTTTACGAGCTCGGATTTAGATAGAGCATGGTGAAGGATTGCATTATACCCACATATCAGTGAAGTAAAATATCCGTGTGGAGCATCGATCCGCTTATAAAAATACCTTTCATTGAAAAAAAGGTTTACGCAGTTAACTTCTGCCTAGTTGAGTGTGCGGTGTGAAGAGTCTTTCAAGTGTGATCGTGTAATATTCTGAGGGCACTCAACAGTTATCAATGATGTGCAATATCCCAAGGGATCCGGGCAACATGCAGGGCCCCTGGGCTTCTTCCGCGCCACGTTAGGCCGCATATTATATGAATTTCCGGTATGTATTTATTCTAAACAGTGATTACTACTGGGAGAATATTGTATTATCTAGCCTTTATTGTTGTTCAGGATGATATTAGTTATCGAAATAAGTCGTAAACTTCAGTACATGTACAATTCATTCTAGAACTAGAGGGATAAAAAGTTAAATACGAAGATTCCTCCACTATTCGAGTGTTCACCACGGTGCTTGCTGACGCTGTCAACACTTTCGCCCACATTGATCTATAAAGCGCCATGAGGGAAAACGAGGTAATCTGTTGCCAGCAGAAACAACCAACGTTCGGAACACCCAAAATATTCACGGAACTTAGTCTAAAAGCCGCGGAAACCTGCGATTGAAAAGGTGAGTAATGTGTGGAGGATTACTTTCGCACTCAGAATTTGTTTTGCATGTTATGAAACTTTAAGGGAAGAATGAATTCTTATACCTATCTTTGTCCTATAATATCAATTATAATGTTCTTCATCATTGGATTACTATGACCCAGTGTCCAAACTCTGATCGCTGACTGAGCGCGATGAGAAGGTATTTATAGTATATACTAACTTGCTTCAGGGTATTTCTCACTGATTTTCAGATCAACCGATGTAGCGAGGGAGTAAAATAAAAGCCTACGAGAAAACCCCAAACTCGGGTGATCTTGAGTTTTTTTGCTAATCATAGTCTTACCTCTTACCTCTTAATGTCTAGCCTGTTCAAATTCAGTCCTGCTAATTTCTATTCAATACTTTCTATTAGATCGATTTATATTCTTCACCAATGAACATAATAAAAAACCAGAAGTTTTTGGTTGGAAACCGTCCGAGTTAAGGCTTCATACAATAAATATTTTTTTATATTTCTTTCGGACCTCGTCCGTGGGTCATGACACGCACGTTAAAATTTATTTGTAAGCATATTGTAGGAATAGTAGCTTGAAATCTCACAATAGGCTTAGATTTCGATTCCTTATTTTGCAACACGCAATGCTGTATAAAGGTTCCGGGATTCCAATAACGACGCGCTATCAAAAGGTGTTATTCTTCCTGTAATATGAAACACTCTCTCTCTTCTTAACACCTCAAGGCTAAGTAAGTTATTCTAGATGTAGTGATTCAACTTTCAAATAGCTATTCAAAAACAAGACTTCGTTAACTGTCCACATGGGTTATAGGTTACTACTGTATAGGATATTTCGCGTGAATCTTCGATAAAGTAACAGAACGAAATAGTAGTATTTTTCCACACATTCAATTAACGCAAAATACTTCTACATCTACGTACTACCCTGCGAGCCGCCAGATGGGAGTGTAGCAGGAAGTGTCAGGACACCAGTCGAGTAGAAATGTAAGGGTTTGGGAGGTGAAATGGTGACGTGAATTATGGGAGTGCATTTAGTGGAGCTCAGTTTTTATTGTGGTCGCTTGTTGTGCGCGGAAAGGAGTTTTTGTACCTATATATTCGGCAATGTATCTCTCTTATTTTATCGCTTCTGTCAGACCTAGAGCGGTAGTGAGGCGTCATGATAATATGCCATGTGTATCTCTGAAGCACATTACTTTTGAATTTCTCAAGCAAGCTAATCCTAGTGCGTAGCCTCCTAGAGTCTCTAGGGGTCCCAACTTAATCCTTCTAAAAGTTGTGAAACACTACGTATTCGCTTGTCGCAGTTTTTGACGAAACATGCAGATTTTCTTCGTATTTCATTAATTTGTTTTGGTTATGACCGGGATCCCAAAAGCTCGCGGCGTATTAGAGGTGTGGCCTAACCAGAGCGAAGTGAATCTCTCATTTACTTTTCCATCCAAGGACCTTCCTATTATACGCTTAACAAAAGCCAGTTTCTTTCATGCTGTGCCGAGTATGCTTTGTATGTGTGTTCCCCACGATATATCAGAAGTCATGGTAATTCCAAGATATTTTACTGTATCTGAAGATTTTATGTTGATTTTATGTCCACCTTCAGTGTAGGTACGGAATTTGTGTGATGACTTTCGCAGTGCGTTTGCTAAATTTAATTCTAACCGCAAATCCTTGCACCACGCATGAACGTTATTAAGGTCTTTTTAAAGTCCCATGTTAAAACTTCTAAGTGTGCGTCATCGCTTATTTCACAGTAGACTACTGTATCGTAATAAAATAATCTTAATAAACTGATACTTCGAGAACTTGGGTCATCAATATAAATTATGAATGAAAGAGGGCCGATCACGGTTCCTAAGACTCCGGATGTGCTTCCACCATATCAGAGGTTAAACCATCAATAACTACTTTATATTTTGGATCACTTAAAGAAATCCTTTATCCAATTCACTATTATTTTGTTAACTCAGCATGAGCGCAATTTATAAATGAGTTCTTTGTGAGGAACCTTGTCGAATGCCTTCTTAAAATCAAGGAATTTCGCGTCGATTTGCTTATTCGATTCTACTGATTTTAGGATAATATGAAGGAAGAGCGCAAGCTGTGTTTCACATGGCCTGCGAAGTGCTCTCCTACGGAAGCCATGCTGACTGATGTGTAAGAAGTTACGATTATCCAGAAATGACATAAAACTGCTGACGACAATATGTTCGAGGATCTTGCATATGGGTGAGGTTAACGATATTGGCCGGTAATTTCCTGGGCCACTTTGATTTTCTTATTTAAATATCGGTGTGATGTTGACTACTCTCTCGCGTAAGATCAGAATAACTTGGGGTTTTGGCTTAGTAATTCACCTAGGATATTTTTCTTTAAGTTTCGTAGCGTAGTGCGCATTATTTTCTTCGTTTTGGAGCGTTGAGCAACATATATTTCTCTCGCCGTTAGCTCCATTGTTTTGTAACTTAATAGAATTTTTATATAGATTGTGTGGTTGTCTTTTTCTCCTAAGCTCCCGCCTTATTTCGTGGTTATACCCACGAGGTTCTTCACTCTCCCGTTTGAATTTGTATGGAATGTATTCATCGATTCCTTTGCGTAGTATTTCCAAAAAATATCTCCATGATATTGCTGTGCTCTTGTCCTCCATTGCGAAAACCCCAAGTTATACTGGTCTAACGCGAGAGAGTTCCAGGGCGACTTTCGTGAATGAAGCTTCTCCGGATTTTACGTTATAGCATTTTTCAAATAAATAGACTTTACGTTTAGGTTTTACAGTGAAATCTACAATCGTTTTCAAAGTCGTAAAAATTACTTTATGATCACTTATGCCTTCGGGGATATCGACGTGTTTTATCATTGTAGGGTGACTAACAGGCGTTTCGGTTCTCACCGCAGGATTACAACTTCCGTCCCCGGTCTTGCAAGCTTGCGCTTATACCCAGGGACTTGGAAGAGGTGGAAGGAAGGGACGGGTAGGGAAGGTTAGCGTAACCGCAGCCCCTTCGAGGCCGACACCAATGAGGCGGATAGAGGTCAAAAGGACCTCAATTGGGCCTCCGCCTCCCCGAAGTGCTCGTGTTACTTTGGTTTCCCAAAACAACAGAGACGAGTAACCGTCGGTTTCGCTTTCGCGAAAAACCTACCACACATCTCTGCGAACCGAGAGAGCCCGTTGCCCAAATATTTGGGATGGGGTGTCTCTCTGGCTCACTTTATGGGTTGACGCCGTGTGGTATGCCGGAGTACGTCCTCAAGGCGGGGATCACCGGACCCATGGAGGGTCAAATCGGACCAATTCAGGTCAAAGTGTGAGTACATCCCACCTCTCAGTAGTCCTCGCCAACCCATAGGGTGTAGGGTGACTAACAGCTAAAAGATCTAGTATTTTATTACCTCTCGTGGGTTCGAGAACAATTTGAGTAAGAGAGTAGTGTGAAAGGGTATTAAGTAAGGCTTAGCTTATATCGCGCTTCCTGGTGTTTGACGTAATCTTATTTTTGGACGAACAAAGGATCATTTCCCATTCACGATTTTAGTCTTCCCCTCCTATCCAACCCCCCCTCCCCCCCTTCTTACCCGTACCACAACCATCCCCAACTACCACCCCCCCACTACTGTGTTTGGGCAATGTAACTCCCAATATATATGCTCATGTCTGTTTATGTTCGATAAGTCTTACCTGATGATGACTGATAGACAGTAGAAACACGTGGTGTAAGAGTTTGAAATAAATTTGGTAGACAGTACGATATTGTTTGAGTATCATTGTTCAACGCTAGTGGTTTTCCAATTTACGGCCAGGAGGTTGAATCTCCACCGATAATTATCACGCTTTTGTTATCTCACGAAGTAAATTATTACCATTGAGTTTCTAATCGTACAAAACGTCTATTTTGGAATCCGGTTGTCTGTAAAATGAACGTATATGTGCACGTCTTTCGTTTTGTTGCTTAATAATAATAATAATAATAATATTTATTGTTCTGTTGGTCAAGAAAATTTGACATAGAACATGGTCATGAAAACATAAAAAAAAGAAAATATACATTTACACAGTTTACACAATACAGACAACATATAATACAAACTCTTACTTTTCAAGATACTCTAATCATAGCATTAGAGTTGGTCAGAAAAGTATTCTTTAACACTGTAGTAGGATTTGTTGAGCAACAGTTTCTTTAATTGACATTTGAATGAGTGGGGAGATTTAATTAACTTAACAGATTGGGGCAATTTATTGTATACAAGGGAAACAGAGTGATGCGGTCCATGTTGGGCAGCAGTCAGATTATAACTGTGTAGATGAATGTGATTCTTGGATCGAGTGGAGTACTGATGAATGGTGGAACTTAGTGGAAACAGAGAGGGATTGTTTTTTACAAAGGTGCAGCATTGTATAATATACAAACAGGGTACAGTAAGTATATTTAGTGCTTTGAAGAGAGGTCTTCCAGGTGCTCTGATGGATACTCTAGCAATGGCTTTAATAGATCTTTTTTGAAATGAGAAAGCTTTAGTTGCAGCACTACTGTTACCCCAGAAGATAATTCCATAAGACAGGTGGGAATGAATTGCAGCATAATAGACTAATTTCAAAGTGTCAGTGGAGGTGATCGGGGCTAGTTTCCTTAACATGAAGATGCCGGTCGAGATTTTCTGTATAACTTTATTAATATGGAGAGACCAGTCAAGATCCTCTCGAAGTTGAAAACCAAGAAAATCAGTGGAAGTAGAGCGGTGAATACTCTTATTATTGATTCTTAATGGAACACCAAACGCTCTCTATTCCATCGTCGTCTAATATGTGTGAGGTTCTATTCAAATATGATTTGACTACTAAAAATACTCCGCCTCCAGTCCTATCTGGTCGATCACGTCTATAGATTTTATATCCTTTTGGGAAAACTTCGCTATCGTTATATTCTGCAAGCCAGCTCTCTGTTCCAATTACTATGTCTGCATTTCCAAATATATGCTCATCTTCGGGAATTTGTTCTTTACGCTACGGAAATTAAATAATATTAAATTATATCGCATCTAGCTTGATGCATGTTGGTTCGCAATTTTCTGTAATTCTGCGTGTTATCTTTTTTATGTTCACTGAAACCACTGAGAAGCGAGTTTTTCTTTGAATTTCCGCAGTTATCCTAAAAGCGCGTGTTGAAATTATTATCGTCTTTAACTTGAATCATTCATATCGACAAAATGTTTGTAGGGACGGAGACGGGCAATTAAAGGAAACGGAGAAAGTAGTGTTACAACCCCGTCTGATATTATTAGGGTCACCATCGAAATAAAATGTTTGGAGGAACGGAGACGGTCAATTACAGGAAACGGAGAATGTAGTGTTACAACCCCATCAGAAACTATTTGGGTTATCATCGAAAAAACTTATTGGGTAGTAATTTACACTTTGGACAAGGAACGGAATGCAACAGGGAAATCATTTTGAGTTATGAGAACCCAGTTTTATAGTACTGTCAGATTATGGCTGTGCTTACGTATATGGATGACGAATATAAATGAACAGCTAGTAGTAGTCCATTCTACTATTTCTACCCTTGTCCTACTGCTGGGAAAATAGACTTATAAGTACCATTTATTGGCCACTAACGCATAAATAAGCAAAATGGGCTAAATTAGAGACCACCGAAGCATCTACGCCGCCTACATTCTATTCAAAATCACTTAAAACAGAAGGAAAAATTGATGACTGCAATATGACACAATGAAGTTGATCCGGGGTAGGACGATGTATAACAGCTAGCGATCTCATGGAGTGGGAAAATATTGTACAATAACTTTAGATAATTTTATTGCCTTAAATATTTTTCTGCGGCTTCTCTACCTGCGCCAGCAGCAGCGCAGTCCCTTATTATACTTTTATGTCAGAACCTACTCGGAAACCATCGACTCAACCTTCGTCCTCTTTGAAGTCTCCATAGTGGACGTAACTTTTCGAAGTTGCCTGAGACCTTAGATCGTCAAAAACCTTCTTGGCTTTCCCATATGATAATGTCCAGGAACAGTGTCACCCTTCAACTCCCTCTCTCTCTAATCCATTGAATCAGTAGGCTCTCCATTTCGGAAATTAGTTCTCTTCATTTCTGCTAAGTGTTGGATTCATCATACTCTTTCAGCTTTATCAGACGCTCTTTCTGTTTGATAATTTTCGATATGGTGGACTGAAAATAACTGTACCATCGAGATAAATTTCTAAAACGACCGCCATCATTATGTTTATTCGCTATCTCCAGCTTGGTTTTAATTTTTATTTTCTGCTCGAATTGTACTTTAGGAGCATGATCACCACAGAATCGTCCTACAATAAACAACAATTTCCGGAAAGTTTTCCAATCGAATGCATTATGGAGATATTGTGCATATATAATGCATTATGGTTCGGACTGGGAGAATTTTTCACCAATCAGGAGATGGCTCATGTCGCTAATATACCCGATATAGATGGTAAAATGTGCTATTTTATGGGTGGTGAAAATAAATAAAAAATAAATTAATACTTTTGAGGAACAAATGATTGGTGATGAAAAAGTAGAACGTCCATGAGATGCTATTTATTTCAGTGCACATTCAATATTATACGGGATTAAATAGTATAAACAATCTACATTATTTGCCATATTTTTTAAGTAAAATGACAAATGATCGTGGAGTGAAGGCAGTTGACTTTTGTATGATAAATAAATAGTAGCAACAAACACTTGGTTAAAACACCATCGTAGGAGGAGGTACACATTGAAAATGCCGAGAGACATTGGGAGATACCAAATTGACTATATCTTGGTTTGGCAACGATTGAGAAACAGCGTGAAGAACTCGCGGTGCTATCCGGGGGCTGATGCAGTCTCGGATAATAATTTAGTAATGATGAATTGTGAAGTTAGATTAAAAAATCTTAATAAAAGTAGGAGGATGAAGAGGTGGAACTTGAAAGCGTTGAAAGGGCATGTTCCAAACATACGGTTGAAATATATCAGATGATTTAATGGTAACTTTTACAAAAAACCACAATTTAAAAACACACACACACACGACCCGGGTTTCGACGCTTGAGCGTCATCTTCAGGTGCTTGTTTAGGATTTACAAAGTCTTATATATAGCTTGGAAGGAGTTGGGGGGGGGGGGGGGTTTGTGAGGATTAGGGTGGTGTGCATGCAGGTTGGTCAGGAACAGTGATTGGCGGGGAGTTTAGCGGGGTAGGGGGGAGGGAAATTCGGGAGGCGGCTGTGAGAATGGGAGATGAGGAAGGTTGCAAATACTCATTTAAAATCTTCGAATCAGGGTCGTATAAAGTCTTTAAAATTTCGAGCTGCTCAAGTGAGTCAAGCACACGTCTGTGGTTTGCAAAACATAAAATGTCAACATTAAAATCACTGTGGTGGTCATAGTTTAAAAGGTGTTTGGAAAAATTGCTCTTGAGTTCACAATTATTAAAATAGGCTGATTGGTGCTCTTTGACTCTAACATTAAAGTTGCGGGCTGTTTGCCCCACATAAACACCTTGGCAGTCACCACACTTTAAGGCATATATTCCACTTCTCTTCTTAGGATCGAACGGGTCTTTGCTTTTGTCAAAAAGAGTTTTTAAGTTTCTTGGGGTTCTAAATGACACACGATATTTTTCTCGTGGGAAAACTTTGGCGATCTTTTCACTGATCGGACCTAAATATCTCAGAGAGCACCATTTTTGAACAGTTTTGGAAGAAAGATCACCGGAGAATATTAAATTTATGGCCGCTTTTTTGGACTTTTTAACCACTAGTTTATCTATAAGGTGAGATGGGTATCGATGATTTTCGATGATGCTAAACTTACGTTCTGTTTCATTGAACTTTTTACTCATGTATAAATTGGGGTGTTCATGTCCATGGTTATCTGCTTCACTAAGAATCACGCCAATTCCCTAATCCGACGCATCCGTTTGCAGCACGAACTCTCTGGAAAAATCTGGTGCACTAAGCACCGGTTCCGCCACCAGCATCTCCTTCAACTTAATAAATGCTTGATTGCATTCCTCAGTCCACTGTATCTTGCCTTTCTTGGATTTTCCTTTGATTTTCTTGGATTTGCATCTGTTAAGGGTGCTTCTATTCGAGAAAAATCAGGAACGTACCTTCGATAATATCCAGCCAATCCAAGGAAACTTCTTATCTCCGTTTTGGACTTCGGTGTTGGGTATTCTCCACTGCCAGTTCACGTGTTAATCTGAGTTTATTTATCAGATTAAACACATACTCCCCTTTCTCTCCTGAAGTTCCTTTATTTTTCCCTTCTTCTTCCATATGTTTTCTTCGTTTCGCTTCTAATTCATCTCTTCTCTTTGCCGCTCGAGTCTGCACCGTATTTATCCAATGCTTTTCTTGTTGCTCCGATTGGCATTTTTCAATTAGTCCTGCGGTTGTATTTCCCAAAATATATACACCACGATACAAATCATTCTGTACTACCACAGCCTTCCGAAATACTCGACCGAACTCTCCAATTACTTCTACTTCTGCTATAGGAAGATAACAATCGCGTACTTCTAAATCTTGCTGTATCCACACAGTTTCTCCCGTATACATGTGTGGGGCAACATATTTCTGGGCCATTACATCGATTGTTGCACCTGTATCTCGTAATATCTTCATTAGATATCCATTTACCATTCCCTCTGTCAAGTATTTGCCGAACATCTTTTCATTATTTTCATATTTTAAAGAACCTACGAATTCTTTTTCTTCATCATCCTTCGTTTTTTTCTTTGGGCAATTCGCAAGGAAATGTTGAGTGGAACCACACCCGTAGCACTTGGGTTGAAACCTCTTTTCGAAATCAAGTCCCGAAGGCGAAGGTTTAAACATCTTTTCCATACCCAAGTCGGGTCTGTCTTCGTCAGAATTTATAGAAACAGTCTTCGGCTTTGTGAACTGGATCCTTTTATTTTGTTGATCCTCAATTTAATGATCCGTGGTTTTCCGTCCCATGCTTTCTCGAATAGCATCAAAACTATCCAGTTTCTCAGCCAACACATTCGGATACTTGAAATTTGGCCATTCATCTATCAGGTGATCTCGCACCTCTATGGGTAATTTTCTTTTCATTTGATCAGTCACCATCAGTCTTTTTAACTCCTCAAAAGAATTCACATTCATGCCTTCAATCCATCCTTGGAAATAATTAGTCAATTTATATACTACATCACTCCACGCCGTACCATTTGATTTAGACTGCTTGTAAAATAACTGTCTGAACATTTCTGAACTAAATTTGTATTTCTTAAGCAATAAATTTTTCACGAATTCATAGCTATCAGCTTTTTCTCTAGGTTCACGGGAAATTATATCGTTGATCTCGTTTGGTAGTAACCCCGTCAAGTAAAATACTAATTGGTGTTCCAGGATACCCGCCCTATCAGCCTGCCTTTCAAAACGTTCAAGGTATAAACTAATGTTTTCCCCGTGAGGGTCAAATTTATCCATATGCCGAGTTAAATCTATTTTCGGCAATATCCTCTGAGCGGTCTCCGTTTCCAATCCATCACACTCGCGGTTTAAGTTGGTTTGGGAAAATTTTAGTTTCTCCATTTCTTACTGAAATCTTCTCTGTCTGTCAGCGTCTTCTCGTTCTAATCTTTTCTCTTCCGCCTCCCGTTCCAATCTTCTCTCTTCTGCCTCCCGTTCCCTTTCCAATCTTTTCTCTTCTGTCAAAAACTTCAGCATCTCTTTAACAAATTCCTCATTATAATCTTTACTTTTTACTATCGCTTGTTTGTACTCTACGACTCTAGCTTCCCTCCCCTTGTCAGCTCCCACTTCATATGCGATTTTGCACAAAATATCTTTAGGGGCTCTGGCCAAATACGACATCATTAAAGTTTTTTTTTCACAAATCTGTCACCTAGACAACTCACTAATATGTGAAAGTCAGAAAAAGCACCCAGTATGCTCAACCATCCGGCAAAAAGGGTACTCACCTATTCCGCAGCTAAACGCCACACCAACGCGATCAACTGCAGCCCGTTCACTTCTTCCGCCACTCGACTTCCAGCCGTCGACGGAAAAAAATCAAGACGTCTCAGCTTGCAGCTCCAACTTCGTCACACAACGTTGCGCCTTTCTGCAACTCTCCTTGAAGCAAATACTGCCTCCAGTCAGCTTCCTCGAACCGGCAACTGTTGATAAAATGAGTCCGTTCCCAAAAGGATGTCGCTCTCCGATTCCGATTCACGACGCTCAATCCGGCCCCTGCGTCTTTTCACATTCCACGGGCTATTTTTTTCAAACCCGTGATGAATATCCCATCCTCGTCGCTAGAAAAGTGGGTTCGCGTCTACGTCTGTAACGTCAGGCGTTTGTTTTGTTCCAAACCCTCTTTATTTTCTTAAAGATACAGTTTCTTTTTTCCTCACTACTTCGAGCCATTTTCCCTTTTCTTCTCCCTCTCAACAATCCCCCCTCTCCTCTCATCAACAACTCCCTAACAACATAAACATCAATAATTTAATATCAAAAGTTACAACCCTTTCCCTCCCCTACCGTTCCCGTCTCCCATGATGATGTTGCCTTTCCTCTTCACTAGCCCTATGACTTCTTCAATTTGTCGTAGACTTCTTATTCTCCATAGAAAGTAAAAATAAGCCACAGCATTTTTTTTATCTTATCGAATACATTCCATGAGCAGCATGTAAGCGAAGAATTGAATTTCATATCGCTAATCAGTTTCTACTACATACTTTCAATTTCATTCTTTCTTCACTTACATATCTGGCTACATCCCAGTGGGGAAAGTTTGTGCAGGATAAAGTTTGAAGTAATTCAAAGTCTGTGCAGTGTTGCCTTAATGTAGGCTGGACGTACAATAAGACCTGCAAAGGTTGTTCCTCGCTGCACCAACTTAACGCATGTACAGCGTGAACTGTGTTAGCATATTCACTACTGCAGTAACAAAGGGGACTACAACAAAGACGCTTGTATTAGCACATTCTTTGATTGTTGTATGCTGGACGTACGGGCTGAAATGCCAAAGGAGCACGGGCACGCCTCCAAATGGATGTGGAGGTCGAAGATTATTCCATGTTTTCCTCCGAAATGTCTACATCTTGCGAGTGACGCACGCCTGAGTACTATTGCCTTTGTTACTTTTTTTCAAAAGTTCTGAAAGTGAATTAATTTTAAATGTTGGCCGAAAAACTATAGTCAACGATTGATACATTCATCAAATTTTTTACATGCGCCTATGCCTACATGCAGTATGCACTGCCTCGGATGGAGGTGGACCAAAATGCATGTAAAATGAACATCCTTTGCACGATCTAAATCTCCAGCAGGACTTTGGTATATGTGACCATGCTAATGCCTAAAAATAAGGAGTAAACATAAATTTAAGGTAGAAAACGAGACAACATGTATGACAGTTATCCGCCATTAAATGTTTTAATACAAAAACAATGTATTTTACTGTGTATGTCTCAAAATCAGAGGTACAAGAGTGGAGCATAAGTAGTAAACACAATGTGATAGTTGAGTAATTGAAATCGCAAGCTTGGTCTCATCGCCTGTGCGTGTATATTCATCAGCCTGCATCTCGTCTTCACTTTGCTTATAGATGAGAAACCAAGGTAATGCCAACTTGTGTGGCAACTCTCTATGGTGAATCCCCACTGGGTAGTGTATGATGCGCATTCCGTGAACATCTGAAACATTACGTCGGATAAAGGTCGACCACCATGCACAGACTATGAAGCATCTTTGCACCTTCATCCTGCAGGATGTAGTCAAAGGTAGTGCACGATGCATATCCAATGAACATCCTATGCAGTACTGTAGGAGCATGTACTTTGCACTCGGATAGTGCGCCATTTGATACTACTTTGAACGTTGATGATGAATATTCTCTGCACTAAAGATGCTTCACTAAAGAATATTCTTTGCATATCTTTTGCATAAAATTTTCCCCACTGGGATTGCAAAGCCACCCACCATTTTGAAAATGATATCTATCAACTCACAGAATTATTTCGCCATCATTTAGCTTTTTTTAAAAACTTTCTTGACGTATATGCTTTATCTAAACTATATTAAAGCATTTAGAGTCTCGTGTACTACACACTTTCTTCCGATGACGTAGAATGCTTGATTTAATATCAGGGTCTCAAGTGAGAATGTACTTTTAAAATGATAGTTACAAAAAAGGTAGGCCATTACTCGAGTCCAAGCCATGGTTAACTAGTAAGACAAGGTGATCCACTTCATATTTGTGAATAAGGGACTGCAGGCTTTGGTAGATGCTTTAGAAATGCAGGACGGGATATTCGGAATGAAGATACATCATAAGAAAACAAAAGTAATGAGATTCTCTACGACAAAGAAAGCGAGTCTTGTGATTAAAGTTGGAGGACACAAACTCGAGCAAGTAGAACAGTTTAATGACTTGGGTAGTAAGCTAGAGGAAAACGGGCATAATTGCAAAGAAACACCAAAGATAATAGCGCTAGCTAAGGAGGCGTTTAGTAATAGAAGGGAGTTGATGACGGGTACATTGGGTAAGGGTGTGAAGAAGAGGCTGGTGAAGAGTTTGATATGGAGTGTAGCGTTGTATGGGGCAGAAGCGTGGACCCTCAGAAAGGAGGACGAGAATAGGGTGCAGGCATTTGAGATGTGGGTGTGGAGAAGGATGGAGGAGGTTAGGTGGACGGGAAGGAAGACTAACGAGGAAAAGCTTGAGATGGTGGGCGATGAAAGGAAACTTTTAAATGAAATCCGAGATAGGAAGTGTAAATGGCTGAAGGATGTAATAAAGTGTGAGTATTATAGAGGGAAGGATGCTGGGCAAGCGGGGTAGGGGAAGAAAGAGAACGGGTTTTATGGACGGGATGAAGGAGGGTAGATCTTATGCAGAGACGAAAAAGGATATACTAGAGGTAGATAGGCCCCTGAATGTGTAGAAAACCGGGAGGAGATTCTCTGACATTCAACAAAACCTACCTTTACCGGTAGAATACGTTTTTTTTAAATCGGGCATATTAACAACAAAAGCGTCCTGATTGGTGAGAGATTCTCCCAGGTAGGACTCGAACAATTTACCTCAAACTGCGGCATCTTTTTTGATGGTACAGTATGTCCCGTCGACCACAATCTGTGAGCTTAATTGGACGAATGCATTCAGAGGACTCTCCGCATGAGGGCCGGCAGCACCCAACACGAATCCAGGAGATGGTGTCCGTCTGTATCCTTGAACTCCTCCCGCAGTGTCGCACTATTTCACGAGACTTGTGAAAATAAATGTATAGGTAAAGGAAAAATGAAAGATTCGAGGAGAACTGCATTAATTCATGACATCCTGGGATGGCTATTTTTAGCATTTCTTGTGCCGAGTCAATCGGCCGTAAATAATATTTACCGCATGATTACATTATTCCCCATTGTTTGCTTTCTTTGACCCTCAAAAATACTCCCATTTCAATCATCATTTCTTTTTTCGGCAGTCAACAGTAAACGCATTGTATTCCATTGTTACAGGTGAACAGGTCTCCCGCATGAGAAGGGCCTTTTATCAATTCCTTTTGATTGCAATTTCGTTTTAACTTCGAAAAGCTCGGAATAAAATGTTTGCCTAATCTAAACTAGATTACGACGTTCACGTCTAATGGACAAAAATATGCCTCACCTCCCTCACATGTACTGACATTTCGAAGTTTCCCAAAAGCAAGTTTAGTGGAGCAAAGAGTGGGGACTAGAACTTAATCTGAGCAAATGCACGGCGGTGCATTACTTGCGTAGGTCATCCAACTATCCCCATGTATATGTTGTGGATGGCGTTAGCATAAATGCGACAGATGAAGTGAAATACCTGGGAGTTACGATAACTTCGAACCTATCGTGGGGGACACATAAGAAATATTTGTGGCAGAGCCCTGAAGAAGCTAGGATTTGTCAAGCGTGTTGTGGGAAGATTTTCGGATGATAAAGTGAAAGAGAGGGGCTATTTCGTACTCGTCCGGCCACACCTTGAATATGCAGCGAGAATATGGGATCCGGCGGAGAAAGACCTAGTCCATGAACTTAATAAAATACAAAGGAAAGCTGCGCGATTCGTCAAGAACTGCTACGGCCGAACAGAAAGAGTTACACAGATTTTGAACGATTTAGGGTGGGAGCCGCTAGAGACTCGGAGGCTACGCGCTAGGCTTAGATTGCTTGAGGAATTGAGAATGGATATCTTTCAGAGCGACATGGAGAACATCATATTAGAACCACATTATATTTCCAGGTCCGACCGAATCGATAAATCAAGAGAGATATTTTTCCGAACGGATAGGTATGGGAATTCGTTTTTTCCCCCGAACAATTAATGACTTTAATAAATGCTAGGCGGAACTTTGTTTTTTTTTGTTGACGGCTGGTGTCCTAACACCCCCCGCCACACGCCTTTTGAGGCGGCTTGCGGGGTAGTATGTAGATGTAGATGGAATAAGGTGCCACCAAAGGTGCTCCAAAGGTGCCTTGATACAATACCTCCAATGCAACTCTTAGGCACCGTCAATTGGCACCTTAAAGACACAAACTGAGGCACCTACCTCCTGATAGGTGCCTTTTATGAACCTTCCTGAAGGCAAGGTGTGGACTGCCTTCAAAAGGCACAAAAGAAGCACCTGGTATTATACCGTTAGGCGTCTTGCAAAGCACCTCGACTAGGCACCAGACAGGCACAACTGAGGAACCCTTTTAAAATATTTGATTAACCCTTTTAAAATATTTGATTAACCCTTTTAAAATATTTGATTAACCCCCTTAAAAGTGTTCTGTTTAGGGGCTGCGGATAAATCAGCCAAACCAGATGGATGGCCCTTACATAGACCTGTGGAAAAAATGAAGGAGTTCAATGTGTGGGAGAATTTTCTAGGAAACAAGGAAATAACACATTTGCTCTAAGTTTGTCATTTTACTGGAAGTTTAAATTTTAACCTGCTACTAGCATGGTGATACATGGTGATACATCATCTTCAAGTTAGTTGAAGATACATTTCGATGATGATACATTGTCACAAGTCAATTGAAGATGGTGATGCATCATGAGGTATCATCATAAAAATTACTCACGAATTAAATTTTTATCAGTGGAAATCTGCAAGCGTTGTGTTTATATCGTTATGGAACTGTTCCGCCACATGACACCTGAATCTGCATAAATGGTGATGTCAGTTAGAGTAAATTGAACAATTTACGTTGAGCAACAAAAATTGAATGATTTACATCAAACATTGTTATCTATCATCTACTACTACTATATCATTCCTTCTATGGACATTACTTCCTAAGCTACTTTCCGATGGCCTGGCAGTAATGTCCCTCTCCAAAGTAAAAGATAGAACGTCATTAAAAAATTTTCTGCATACACCTAGGAGACATCATTTAGCATAAATTAGGAAAAAGCATTTCATTTACAGGTCTACCAAATTTACAAATCAAATAGTTTTATTAACAAAGTTCATTTGAATACTTACTTTGAATGATATTCAGTGTGGCTGTTGTTTTAAGGCCTTTCTTTCTGTCACTGCCCTGAAGATTAAAATTACGTGATAGAGCAGCTGAGAAGATTTTCCTCATAAGGCGGCGACATATTTCTGGGCCATTATCATCTCCAACATAGCTAAAATAATCTACCTGTATAGGAAATATATTTCATGAATATTCATCAGTTACTGAAGGATAAGCTTTACATTGAAATTAGCAATGATTCAAAGAACATGCAATAGCAGGCAGACAGCAGTCATAATTAAAGCTTCCATTTCGATGGCAAACTTACAGCCAGGGTTCCGAGAAAGTTCTTCCTTTAAAATCTGGCTTGCGTCCCTTCCCCTTAATGGTTCCGAAAGGTACTGATGGTTCCCAGAGAAGCTCTTCCTCCGAAATCTGGCTTGCGTCCCTTCCGCTTACTGGTTAGTGGACAGCATCTGGAAACCATAGAACTGACCCCTGCCTCCACCTTTCCCTCACTCACGCGGTCGAGTGACCCGACCCATTGAAGCTCTAAGTCCTTATAATAGCTAAGCATTATCCTGTTTGCCTCGTGCGCTAGCGTGTGTCCTAGACAACGGGGCGCAGCCGAGACCGGAGAGAGGTGGTGGTTTAATACACTTCCAAGCAAATGAATTCCTTAAACATTGAAAACGCATGTGGTCGAGGAAAAAGGGCGGTATGAGGTGGCTAAAAAAAAACTACGGCCGTAGCTTGGTTGGGGAGGTAAGGGAGAAGATAGTTGGGAAGCTTGAGGACCACCATTTTGACACCTCCATGTAAAAGTCAGACTTCATCTACGTAATACCCTGCGAGCCACCACGAGGGTGTATGGCAGGGGGTGAAGATCACCAAACATGCACTATTGCCATGTAAGTAGGATATATAATATAGACATGCTAGAAAATAGGGTCATAGTTTATTAGTTACTACAGTAGATTATTAGTTATTGCAAGTAATTGCAGTAGTTATTACAATAGAATATTAGTTACTACGGTATAGTACAGGTTAAAATCTACATAATAAGGAAGGGATTATTGGTAGTTATTACATGCATCATGCACTACATACTATTCTAACTATGTTTCACCTACCTATCCCTTTTGCTACGTTGCCTAATGTTCTCTCTTATGGTACGCGGGAAAAATGACATTTTAAATCTATCGGTACGACAATCTATCTCTCTAATTTTGTTAATATGGTCAAACCTAGCATAATACGCAGGGGTTCTTAATATATATCTAACGTCATCTGTGAACAAATCGGTTTCGAATTTACTTAAAAGGTTTAACCTAAATTTTAACCTGCGTTCTGATAGTAATTCCCATCCTAGTTCTTCTATTAAACTCGTAACACTAATACAATTATCATAACGACATTTAACAAACCTAGCAGATCTCCTTTGCACGCGTTCTAATTCTTTTATCATACCTTCCTCGTAGGGATCCCATATACTAGCGGCATATTATGTACTTCGACGACATTACGTTGGGACATATTAGGATACGCATTCCTGTTTGTTCTGATCTTTTGCATCTAAAACTAACGTATCGCCTCAGAATGATGAAATGGTAGCACAATGTGGAGCAGATAGAAGAGATTGTACTTACGATAGAATACTTACGTTCCAGAAGATCCGTCAAGTTAGGTCCTCGTCTCTAGCGACTCCACTCTCACTTTCACGTACAGTTATCATTGGCGTAGCAATTAAAGATAATCAGTGGTATTCGAAGTTTCCGCGCAGTAGTATTTTGTTTTAAGATCGCAAACTTGCAACTTTCGATACAAGATGAGTTAGAATATAACCTCCTGGTCAGTTTGACGCAGACAACGCAGGCCCAATTGCATTGGACAAATACCAGCAGTAAAGTGTAAAAGGCCGGAGTTGGTACAGCTTCCATTGCCTATTTCATGAAAAATAATTGCTATCAAGAAGGACATGCGCGGTCATAGTTGTATGTGTTGATTCCTTAACTGCAGTTAAAGAAACGGCATACTACTATAGTCCGTTTAATAAGACCCTAAAACGGATAGGACACTGATTGGATGTCCGTTGGATGCACGAATTCGGACTATAGGCGGATGGATATTAAAGTTAGCTGACGGACGTCCTCTAACTGTCCTGAAAACCAGCGGACATTATTCCGACAAGTAGAACACGGACGTCCGCCGGCCACCCTGTGCTGTGTGGGTCATATCGCCAACGAACTTTTTGGGTTATAGCCTTCGAACAGTTACGTTAGCTTTTACAAATACAGTCAGAACTTTACATTCTGAAATCAGCGTCATTTTAAACTCATTTTGGCTGTCAGTAATTTTCAGTCTACGAAATCAATAATGCATACAGTAAACCGTCGAGTACCGCTGTCTCACATATGTATATATATATAACGCGATTTTGTTAAGTCGCGGTCGTGATTATTCACAAGGCTCGATCGTTCTTCTCAGTAAGACGCGGTATCAGATGTCGCGATCGAAACGAACTCGGGAATCGTGCCCCATCACTATTCACTACATTGTTTCAAGGATTAAGAGTAATGTTTTAAAGTAGTAAACCTGTCAAATCAAACCACATGGCGAGTGTGGAACGTCATAATCCTTGACATTTACCACGCTCTCATCATTTCATTATGAGAAATTAACGTTTTGCACACAATTAGCCGTGACATCTCCTGCATTATATTCGTTCGACGTAAGGGTTTCGCGGGAGGAAAGATTAGTGGTGGAATAAAGTGTTATTGAAGCGAAACGGCTGCGGCTGCAACTATTTCGGTCAGGCAAATGCTGCGAATAACAATTGTAAATATGTTAGTTCGTCGCGGCCCGGCTCTGTGCAGCGGAGCCTGAGAATACTGATTCCGCTGGGTTGTTGAAGTTGCGTGGACCTTAACTCCTTGAATTTGCCGTTATCAAGCGGCACAAACTGTCACATATTACCAAAGGTTCTATACTGAACATATTACGAGGATATTGTGCGCTATTGCGTCAGAAAATGGCGGATGTTTTCTCAGGCAAAATTTACATAAAGCAGTCATTATCTATGTTTTAAGAAAAATGGTCATCATAATTTTCATCGGAGGCTTTACGGAATGATCCCTCAAATTATGAACGCCTTCAACTCTTTAGTATGAGGGTTTTCGGCCCCACATACATGGATTCCAGATAAGGATACATGTTCGGTTTTTCTCCCTTCTCACCCCCATGCATCCCAACCCCCATGCCATCTGCACCGCTTGTCTTTACTCAAAAAGGGATGGCCGCGAGAAAAGGGACTTTTTATGACACCGCGCACCCTTAAACGGTTTTAAATGGGTATTTCCACAGTGGACTTTCCTCTCTCTTGGAGAAATGCATCTTAATATTCAGTTCTAGTTGGTACTGGTGAAGAAGCGTTGTGATGCATTGAATGCAAATTATCCGTGCTTCTCTGGTGTTGGCTTGTGGTGACATGTGCGTGACTGCAGTTGTTTTCCTCTTATTATCTCCGCGAATGACAGTAGTGTTTTTTTATTCAACAATCTACCACTGATTTAAGGTAAGCTATGTTTTTAGTTATTCGTTACATCAAGTATTTTGCTCGCGTTTATCCATCGCAGCCTTCTAACGTGTCTTGAAATATATTTGATTAACTTTTGTCGATGCTGATTTTTCCGCGCCGACATTCTGGTATTTTATCGCAGACTGTTTTTGGAAATGTCGTAACTTTTATAATATATTTCTACATTATCGAACCATATGTGGGTTTTTCCACAGTCTTGTGTCAAAATGCCTTCAAATCTGGTCACGCGTCTTGAGCTCCATAAAAAGATAATGGAGATGAAGGCGGAATCTTTGACAGGCGAAAAAGAATATTTGATTCATTTTCTGTCAAGAAGATTAAGTATGGGGCAACATGAGGATACTCTGAAAATCCTCCGTGAATTTATTTGGATATTCTTTATGTTGGCCTACCAGAAAATGTGAGAAGGAAGTTCCCGGAATAATGGGCGATTTTTATTTTGGCACAACTCATTGCTTGCGGGGTAATCAATTTTCCCGACACCGTGAGTCAGTACTTGCCAAGTACTTCTGCCGCGACTGGTAAGTTCTTTCAGATAAATTTCCTTCTTAGTCATTTAGTGACATAGTTGTCGATCTTTGGGCTGCATACCTGAAAATTATTTATTTCTCAGGTTCACTGGGAAGGCCGGAAAAAGAATTGAGTGCTTCTTCTGATTGGTCTTAAAGACGAAAAGTTGAAATTATAAAAACGTCTGCCTCTGCTGCGGAGCTCACATTTGCAACCTCTCTTTAGTGTAAGGGAGGAAGGAGACCTTGCGACCGCTGAACTTATTACGGAGGTAACAACAACCACTCCTAGTAGGTCGAGGAGTGTTTTGACTAAGTGAAGGAAGAGGTATGATGCTCATTGTCAGACAGAGATGTCCCCTGAGAGCGCTCTGTCTCTAATGATAACCATGGAATTGACAGAAAGTACGTACAACACTCCAAGAAGCTCTGCTCTAAATTATGGACACAAACTCTATCCAAGCAATGATAATATTCCACCTATAATCGTTGGTTTCTACATTCGCCGTGGATTGTGCTGTACATGTTTTACCAGTGGATGACTTATTTCTCGCGACTTTAGAGTGGAATCTTATTGTGATGAGAGAGAAGTCACTAAGGCTCGGTGATCACAAGTCCTTATACGACTTTTGTCCGTCCTTATGTCCGTATCCGATTACTATTGAGTTAATTGAATTGGAATCAGTTGGAAACTAGTAAAAAAAGTTGATTATGGGATGTTCCTACCCAATACTGATTGACAGTTACTCTGCAAAATTGAAACTTAAGAAATTCATTGGCGGAGAAGGAAAATATTTTAAGTCAGTTGCAGAGAAGGAAAATATTTTAAATCGGTTGCAAAAGAGATATTTGATCTGGAAATCAGTTGCACATCAGTCCAAGTAAAAATGAGTCGAAAAAAAGTTTTAAAATGGGATGAAAAAGTGAATGAAAATCAGTTACAAAAGAGTACATCTTGAAAATGAGGATGATAACGAGTAAAAATGAGTTTGAAATCAGATGAAAATGAGAAAAACCCTGTAAAATGAGTTTCACAACTGTTTAAAATCAGTTTCAAAAGATAAATTTTTACCTGAGCCTGGCAGCGACGCGCGATCGAAAATTCGATCTTTCACTCGGTGTTGCCAACTTTTTTCCAACATTTTTGCAAATATACGTTAAAACATAAAAATAAAATTTAAAAAAATAAAAAAATATCTTTACTTAATACCTTGATGAAATATCCCGATGATCATTGCCTTAAACCAAAGATAATGACTGCTATATGTAAAATTTTGCCTGAAAAAAGCGTCCGCCATTTTGTTACGTAATAGCACACAAACATCGAAAAAAAATCTCCTTATACTTTGCCGATGTAAAGGTAAAGAACCGTGTTGACCAATGGTAATGTTTTTTATTTCATTAAATTCCCTGCACTACATCTCCACCAGTGCAAATTTTAAGATTTTCGTAGAAAAATCAAAATGAGCATTTCTTTGGAAATTAGGTCATGTTTAAGCTTCTGTATCCAAGTAACGGCTAAGACTTAAGGAAAATGGCTCACCAATTCATAATCAGCAATCATTTGTGTGAATGTGAGGCAGGTTACAAGTCTTTACCTCAAAAAAAGGCCATTTTGGACTTTTGTCCAGCGTTTTTCGATTTCCGACAACTGTGCGATGTTGCTACGATGGAGTGCTTTGGGCCATGGCTATATTGGAATATCCAGCTGTCGTTCGAGGCGACACGGGTTCTAACGGAAATATTCACTATCAACATTTTTGATGTGTATAAAATATATTATGAACGTAAAATGAAAAATATTTTTAATTCGACAATTTCTTTGTCAAGTAAACATCTAAAAAAACATCGAAAGAAAAATATTTTTCACTCGACATTTTTCTTTTTGTAATAAATACTTAATGAACATTGAACTGAGGTAATACGTTTTTGAGACATTTACGACTTTCATTATGCATTCTCTTGCGCGTGCCCCTGATTTATTGGAAGTTATGCAGAAAACGAAACAACTTATCTCCGAGTATGCGCCAGTGACGCCAGTGAACACGAGTGAACAGACCAGAAGAGACGTCGAGCCTGTGTTATCAAGAGTATACCTAGCTATTCATGTTACTGGTAATTATGGCATATCTTTCAATCTATGCAGTCACAATTGAACTGTTTCTTACGGGTATTATCGCACCTCTTGTTCTGTGTTTCAACTGTGGTTAACTTATTTCTTCGTACTATGAAATGTATATCAACAGGTTGCATCATCTTGTTTTAACTCTGCTAGCCTCCGTTGATTTAACCATTTTCGTGAGTAATGATTTGTTATGAGTTTGGATCATTCGTGAAATATTGTGATTTAAAGTCGGCCGAAGATATTCGATCAAATGTCATCTATCGTAGAACAAGTCCAATTTTTGGTAATCAAGTAAGAGATCTTGGGAGTTCTAGTGTGTTTTGAAATGGTATATAGAATTGTCAGCTGTGGATTATAACTACTTGAGACCTGAAAAAACGTTTTGCTTTTTGTGAGTTATCTCCAAATGTCCACCCACTTCGCTAAGCTTCCGTGGTACTGACCTGAACGAGCTATCTCGCAGCGATAAAATTTTAAGGATGAAAAGCACGTATCAGGACAGGACGGAACTTGGCCCACTTAATCGCTCCTGCAGTTCCACCAATAGCATCGTCTATCGCACTACGCACTGCCGGGAAAACTTAAATGACGGCATAAATCTCTCCAGAAACGACTCCAAAAACAATTGTAGTTACTAAATAAGACCTTATATCGTAAAAATATACCTTCTAGACTTCTATGCTCGCCGTAGTGTAGCCACTATACAATAAAAAAACATAGGCTATAAATCCAATCGTAAGACCAAAGTTTAATCGTGAATTTTTCCTAATCCCTGATGATGATTTACATTCAACTGACATATTTTGTGAAATGTACCTTAAATATTCATAAATTGTCAACACCACCTCCAAGCGTGAAACCGTTTACGAACTGAACTAATTCAATAATATGGTAAATCATTGACCCCAAGACTAATGTTTAAACCAAGGAGTATAGAGAGCGAACGACATGTTTAAGGTTTGGTGGGGTATCGTAAGCTAGGAATCAGTTACAAGTAAATCCGCTACGCGGCGCCACCGTAGACCATCGCGTCATGATCGGCGTAATCCCACAGCCGCAATGGTAAATTCTCGATGAAATACATCGCGCTACTCTCGAGAATAATAACGTCAAAATAATAAGAGTTATACGTGAACTCACTAAGTACTTATACCTTTCAGATTATTGAGCTAGGCTACCAGAGAGACCTATTTTAACTCTCTTTCGTGACAGAGTGCCCCCTCAGAGAAACGCAACGTAGGGGATACCATATAAAAAATAGCTAGTCGGCAAAACAGTTTTCCCGATTGTAACCAAAATAATAGAAAATGCTAACCAATTACCAGGCAAAAAATAACCACCCATTAGCACTACGGAATGTGAAACCGGCATACATTGCTGACTACAAGAACCCCAAGGGCAATGGTTTTGTGCATGAAAGCGGAAGATAGTACCATTTCCATGATAGTACCATCACTGCTGAACAAAATTATAATGAAAAGCATTGGCAGTCACACAAGGATTACAAGCATAGAGCCAAAAAGCTAAACCAAGATCACTACCCCTTGGTAGTCAACGGATAATAAGCTAGATACGAAATGAAAGGAGTCAGTTCTTTTATTAAGACATGTCTAATATATTTCACAATCAAAATCAGCACTGTTGACACATCGACGTAGAAATGAATACAAGGCTATAGATTAAAACCCATATGGTTTATACAATTATAAAGATAACTCAAAAACACAAATAAATAATTATTTTAGGCGATTAAGGCTGTTCCATTGTGCACTCTACAAATGAAGATGACACTGGTTCTGTTACAAATTGAAGAGCAGAATTGCGCTGATATTAAATGTTGACGGTGAAGAAGATCTTTCAATCACCGCTTTTAATCTCATCTTCTCCATCAATATCCTTTCCATCAAAACGAAATATTTCTATAAATGCAAGAGGGTGGATGGATTGACCTCAAAGGAGTACGTCAGTCTGAAATAGAGAGCAAATATTCATTTTAGAAAATAGGCGTGGTATCTCTATCATTAGCACAATGATTGCGCTTGCACTCACTGGGTTTGTAGGATTTCTCCTGTCAGCAACCCAGCATTTCAAAAAAACCTTTAAAGGAAATTCATCCTCAGAATCATTGAATCACGCAAGAAATAGGGATCCACTTAAACCTCATTCATACTCAGGGTTAAGAAGGATGTCTACCATGCACCGCCAGTCGCAAAAATGAAAAATTAAACAAAAACACACACATAGAATCAGGGGCGGTCTGGCATCATCGGGGGCCCTAGGCTGGAAACAAATTTGGGGCCCCTTATTTTATTGGCCTTAGCTAGAAAAATGTTTGGGTGGGTACATTTGGGGTGGGGGTGTTGTAGCAATAAAGGAAGCGCTGTTATCCATGCTATTTGGACACCAGAAGAACTCTCAAACAATATATGTTTGTTTTATTGCGAAATAAACCAGATACATAATATACAGATATGTATTTATATTTAATATGGGTCTATATGAGGAAGCGTGACAAACTGGTTTCCAAATACTGGCGCGTCTACTGTTCCCTTGATAAATGAATTTAAATATTTATAATTTCACAATATGGAGACTATTCAACTAATAAGTATCAAGCATCAATCGAGCAAGTGTAAATGGTGCTGCGTTGAGAGGGTGGAGACAGTTCAAACAGCAAAATGATGTCATAAGTTGTGGCACACGCACCATGCCCTCTCTTGCTGCTGCTGCTTGAGTTTTTCCAAATTAGTGCGCACCAATCAACTGTGTCCTCGATCGTTACAACATCCACGAAAATTATCATTTTATTATGTGCCCACACCACAATCCTGGAACATCAGAATATTTTTTTGTAGTGCAGGCCCATTAGCCTATTTGCAATTGCGGGCCTGGCATAAAGTAGGAAATTTTATCAAAACTTGAACATTATGTTTATTATAATATACCTAATTCTTCATCCATATCAGGTAGAAAGGGTACTAATAAATAGTTCTACAACTAGGTATAATAATTTAACCGATTATATGTACTGTACTTAGAGTACATTTTGTCATAGATTTCAGTAAAAAACAGACATTAGTGTAAGTAATTCAAGAAGAAAAGAAATTTCAAAAGCACTTGATTTTGATTCCCTGAATTTCTGTTTTTTAACAAACTCATCGTTCTGTAAAATCGCCAAATCATCAAACTAATATTATGTGAAATAATAATAATTTTTATTCTGCAGAACCTAAATGTATACCAAAAATAAATTAACGAAAGCGTTTAATTGGAAAAAATATTTTTTGAACTATCATCCTGGAAAAATATCCTGTGCACCAATTAACAATTAAATCAGTAACTTTTCTTTAGCTCCTCAATAGTGTTAGCTAATTTATCAATGATAATTGAAAAATCAATCTCGTTCCACATTCATTGGAAGTAAATTGGATAGAGTATCTTGAGTCAGTGTTAATCTAAGTCTGTCCTTGAAGATTTTTAATTTAGAAAATACTCTTTCACATGTTACCTGAGTGCAAGGAAGGGTTACAACAAACTCATATGTTGTGTACAAATTAATAAAAAGTCCAGATTGAGATGGATCATAGACAATGGGGAAAGCATAAGCCAAACATTTGTATTCTTAACACTTTCCTGTGCTCTCTTCCTACAATTTCTGGGTACTACCATTCTCCCAGCATGATTTAAAATCTTTCATTATGAAGTTCGCACTGCAATCATTATTTCCCTCTACCCTGCAGTTCCTCTGCTTTGAGGGATTTAGCCAAGTCAGTGACATCTAGGAGTGTCACTGTACCTTTTTGGAATAGCTGTCTCTTCAATCCATGAGACATACAATTACAATCACATGATCCCTTATCTGTTCTTCAAATGTGCTCTCAAAATTACACTTTTTTGCCTTCACCCAGAGTCTCGCTTGGTATTGGTCCACATTTTCACCCTTCAAGTGTTTCATCAATTGGAACATGTGCTGTTCAGATGTAATGTTAACTCATGGCATGAAATAATTATTTAAAGCAATAATCTCGAAATCGTACTCTCGGTGATAATGTTCCACAATCGGAACATGTATAGTTCGTATGTAATATTAACTCATGGCATGAAATAATTATTTAAAGCAATAATAACTAAATCGTACTCTTGGTGATAATGTTCTACAGCTTGAGTAGCTGTGTTGGATGGGGAAAGAGGTTTGTTAGATTCCAATACATTGTTAGGTAGGGAAAAACTAATCTCTTGCAATGCTATACCCCCAGAATGTTATAGTAAAGCCTTTTTCCTTTAACTGTTTGCAACCCTTTTTGCTTCAAGAAGCAGTTAAAATGCTCATTTCCATATGGGCCAGTTCTCTCCTTTTTACACATCAAATGGTGGCATACTCGTAAGCTCCATGATTGAAGAAATTAAAGTCAATACTTACTTGCATAGGAAACCTCTCATTGCCAAATTGTATTGTCCTCTTCCACACTGGTTGGGACACACTAAATTATATTCATCACTCTCATGATACTATAACACTTCATTTCCATTTTATTGCAACTGCTCTCAATGCCTCAAACAATGTAACTAACAATGAGGCTAACATTGAATATCATACATTACAGTATGGTATTGCAATCAACTTTGGTGGAGAAAATGACCCCTTAGTAACTGCAGCTGGCATGTTTGCACTCAAAGGTTCATCCACAAATATACATTATGAAATCAAATGTATGGCCCAGTTGTATCTGCTATGCTGTTGCCTGTGATTTCCTGAAAATAGGTGTAATGAACAAACTTAGTCGATGTCAGTTCTGATGTTACCAACATATTATGGTGATTATGATGTCGGCAGCGTCAATGATTAAGTTTGCTTCGTCAATTCATGAATGACTGTTGTTCCTACTACCTAGTTACCGTGACCCTGAGATGGTAATTCCTTCTCAGTTGAAGTTTTAAAATATAGCTGAATATTTTCGATATCTGCAAGTGACTTTGTGGATGCTAGTATTGATGCACCAGAGTGGCAATGCAACAATTGACAAAGTTAACTGTTTTTTTAGTGTGTAGATGCTTGGCAAAAATCCTTGGGGAGGAGTTGAACATCCTGTACACATATATCTAGATATGGAAAAGAGAATCAAGAAAAATGAAAATCTGTGTAAATCATAACTTTATCCAGAAAAGCTGACAGTTTAGTTTCCAATTTGTTGCTGTAAAATCAGTTATTTCACGACAAAGCAAATGATTAATGGAAGAAGTTACTTAGTTAACATGTTTAACAGTGTTACATGATTGCAAAACTCAACTGTTAGAGTGGTAATATACTGTAGGATTTCATAAGTGGAGGAGGGGAATAGTTCACAGTCATAATACCAAGGCCTAGTTTTATGATGTTTGGTAAGATGAATCGCAATGGTGATATAGCTTTCTTGTTATCTCAATGTTTTATATCACATCAATGTATCAGTATTATTTGTTACATCATTCTATTGGTGGATATGAATGTTATTGACATGGGAATGTATTAACTTCATTTTCATACTGATAAAATATATAGCCAGAGGTTGTAAAACTGGGCCTATGGAGAATATACGAGCATATGACTCATGCTTATGAGGTTAGAACAGTTTACAGAAAGGCCTACAACTATGAAAGGTGATGTCACATTTTTAGTATCATATATATTTTGACTAGCATCTTGTGCCAAGCATTACACTAAAATAGAAAAGAAAGTTAGTACATAAGCACAGGTCCGTTACACATTGAGTGCATATCGATTCATCGATATGCCTTCCCAATTTCTGATTTCTATCTATCCAAATTTCAATCTTTCATTGTGTTCTGAGTATTAGATATCGACAAAAAGGTAAAAAATATTTTTAAAATTTTTATTTATGGAATAATTTTAATGCGTCACTCATGAGAGTCACACGCCACTGCGATATGCCAACCTGTATGCTACCCGCACTACATTTTCATATCCACGTATTATTTAATTCAACAAGGCTTCTCCGATGGGAGTATTTGTCTCAAATCATGGCCCCTTCTTCAGATATAATATTTTCTGCAGCTATGGGATGCATTTCACTTTCAGAGTATTTATCTTTCAGGATTCTTTACTTTTTACTTTCACAACCAGACTGAATAAATGATGTGCTATATTTATTGTATTCATAGATAATGAAGTCCACCCAAATATTTCCTTGGCTCATTCTCTTCTGAATCATTACCCTTTTATGCAGTCCCTAACTAAAAACGTACCCCTTTCGCGTTGATTGGCGGCACCACTACCGACTACTCGGCTGCCAGTCAATTTCTCAAAGGTACATCCATTCTCTTGCCCTCTGTTTGGCCAATTTGCAGAAATCAGAATTTTAGGAAGAGGTATTGAGGTATTGAGATAGAAGTATTGAGGAGTAGAGAGACTGAATGGAAAGAAAAATACATACTGCCTTGGGTTGTGGCAGAAGAATGAGAAACGGGTAGTTGCAAGAGCTATTCAATGGACACGTACTACTCAAGACAAAAAGATGGACGACCCCCCTTATCCCTAGTGTCCCTTCCTATCTGAGCACAATTCCTTGGTTGTAGTCTAAAGAAAGCAGCAGTATGACCTGCCAAAGTGCGAAATTCAAATTTTAGGGAAACACATAACCTTCAAACACCAGCCTCTTGATAGTCTGGTTCATTCTTATTTGTTTCCCTACACTTCAAAGTACCATTTATGGCCCTTGCAAATATCACTGGATGGATGATGAATGCAGCATTACTGGTTCCGCAGAAAAAATTTACCTTGCTCAAATTAAGAAAATGGTAGGGTTTTTATTTTTCATTTGAAAAAAATTATGAATTTTAAATGCGTATATGTTTATTTCTATCTCACAAATTCATTATTATATGAATAACATTATATGCTACAATATATTTCTAATTGTTTATATACATAAAAATATGTATTCACAATAACATAAGCTTTTACCTCAGAAAATTTTCAGCAACAAATTTAGCAAAAAAATCTTTATCATGGAAAAACAAAAATGAATTTATAAAAATAAAATTGCCATGGTACATTGTTACAATATTTATGAGTATTTCAATCAAAAGTTCATTTTTTCTCATGAAACTCAACAAATCATGGTCTGAAACATAACGCTGGTTTCTCTGGGCAAGCTGGACAATATAGGATGGAGTTATCCTTATGTTTTTTGATGAGCACATTTTACATCTTCGCCTCTTTACTCGCCCAGTTTTTTCTTCTTTCTCTATTATGTTGTCAGGACAATGGGATTTGCTTTGTATACATGGTGAAGGATATACTTTAGCTCGACATGACACAAGAGACTCTATCACTTTATGCTGATAATCATTCATACTCATTTTGCGACTGCTGTACTTATTGAATAGTATGTGACTATTTACAATGTTAATTTGTAAAATGTGAAGAGCTAACTTCAAATACCTACCAAAGGAAAGATTTTCGTTCATACGCATAGTTGGAATGGAGCTGATCACAGGGATCCACCCCACCCATGTACTTATTATACTCTACCACACATGATGGTTTGTTTTTCTTTTCGCCCCTCTTAGGCGATGTGTTTATTAAGTTCGCATCATGCTCCCTGCTAATCATTAGCACATCCCTCCTCTCTCTCCACTTCATTAGGCAAACTCCATCGCTCGTATATCTACCAATGCATTCCCCTCTTTTTAGTTTTTTTTCCCAACTTCACTAGGATTTCCCTTTCTATTAGGCCTGATTGTGCCCATCGGATCTGTTTTTCTCTGTAAAAGGTTTTCAGAAAGGGGGACACTTTTGTAAAAATTATCCATTGACACAGAGTGTCCACTTCCCAAATAATCTTCCAACAGTTTTTCTACCACCTTATCAGTATGTCCCCGACCACCTATATCTGGGTCATTTGCACCAGAATAAATAAAAATTTTAGAGTCAACCGATTTGGCTCTGTTAGCGTGTATAATTTTATGCTGTATCATTGTTTTTTGCCCTTCATGTACTGTCAAAATATCAATCAGCCTCTCCACCAAATCATTGACTCATCCAAGCTCAAATATAAACCGATCCCTCCCCATTTGTTGTGGAAAAAACAGAATGCTATATAAATCAGATTTTTTCAAGTAATCTGGAATTATAGAAACTTGAATATTCCCCATGTGAAATAGTAAACCGAGGAAAACATTTAGATCATCTATATTTATATCTTTCCATTCTGAAATCCTGGCCCTTGGAGATGATGTTTGCAAAAAAATATTTTCGGCATTACGATTTGTTTCTCATAGCACGAGCAAATAAAATTGTTCATTGAAAAATAAATTGAAAAAATCCCTAGGATTGGGGCCAGGGTAATCAATTAGTAAACCAAAGTGGTAAAGCAACCGTCTTTGTTTTATTGCTCCCGACCTGGGTCCTCTTTTTCTCCCTCAGTCCCTTTGAGTATTATAACTTTTCTTTTTCATTTGCAAGCTCTGGTCTTCCCTTTCTTGATGCCGCTGCATTCTTTGCAATGGGATATCGGTCCCTGACGGGAATCATAAGAATTTTAAAATCTTTCTCGGGCTTCGCACCGGGTAATGTTTTCATAATCCGCCGACGTTTTGGAAAAATGTCTTGTTTTCTATTTTCAAGGCACGTATTATTTCCGCCGTGACCACTATAACACTAAAATTAAACAAGCTGTTGATGCTCCAACAATGAAGGTTGCAATCCCTATGATTGGCTGACGTGTTCCGCTGGCCGTTGAATCATTTTCTTGTCTTTTTTATACATTTGATCACTGGTATTACTCAGTTGGAACCTGTAATACCATTAATTACAAACCATTAACCACAAATTATGAAAAAATTACCTGGTGCAAAGCCCGAGAAAGATATTTAAATATAATATACCGGGCAAATCTTAAATCATTTATCATAAGAATAATTTACCACAAAAGAGAGAAGCATTCTACAAAAGTTCAGAGCTAATATTGCAAACCTCACCAAAAATTCATCATATATTGTTGATATTCGAGGTATAAAGTAACACTGAAAATACCAGTAATAATTTGAAACTAAACAAAGGAAAACTTTAATTAGAACAAAAATTCACTTCCATACACAGCTTCTAGCATAATTTGCAAGAAGCGTAGTTAGATATAGTTTTCTGTGTTAGCTTGGAAAAATTTACATAATGTCAATCTTATTGTTACTATATTATTAGTGTCTGATATTATCAATGTTTTTATGATTTGCAATATTAAGGGAATATTTGTCCATACTACAAAATAATTATCAAAGTGAATAAATACATGAGAAAATAACCACATTATCATACATCGTTGTTATATTTCCTTCAAAACAAGCAAAAAACAACGAAATATTAAATATAAAATTAGCAGGATAAAGAATTAAATGATGTACAATATTAAATAAGACCTGATAATAACAATCTCTGATGGAATTGTGATACTGAAAGAAAGAAAGTAAATTTCAAAGATCAACTAAAAAAAAACAGAAATTTAAAGGTGTAAAATCAACAAAATAGTTAACAACAAAATATTTTAAAAAGAAAGAATAAAAATGTCTTTTTATAAAACTAGTTAGAATTCGATACAAAACACATTTGCATAAAATAAAATAAAACAAATATACTAGAAGAAACAGTACAGAGGAAATATTGGCATGCATAATCCTTAAAAATTGTTGGTAATATCAAAAATAGAAAAAATAAAAATTTAAAAGCTGAAGATTCTGGTAATCAACATGGAAACTCTGCTAGAGGCTGATGCAAGAGAAACAGCACAGGTAGTTTATGGCCTTTCAGAGTGCTCATACTAGGAAAGGAGACCGCCATCTCTCATGTGAGACACACCATTCGCTTGTGCCCGCTGCATCACTAATGAGTGACTTCCACTCTCAGCGTGTTAACGGACTTGTTGTTTAATGTTCTCACAACAAAATGTTTTGTTCTCTCCAGAGAATAAAGACACAAAATTAATAATGATGGTGAACTAATGTGTGGGAATTCACCAATGATAAATGTTTCTCAAGCAAATAATACATAGGAAAGAAATCATACTTGGATTGAAATAATCAATTTTTTGAATCAGCAATAGAGGTGGGCCATTTTGAAAATTACTGGAGTATTTTACTTAATTTACCACTGCTCCTCAAAATTTCTGTCACTTTCGGTATTATTCACTTCTGTCTCAGATATTTTTCATGCCAAAATACATAACAAACATATTATATTAAGTCCAGTCTATTTAAAAAAAAATGTATTCTACCAGTAAAGGTAGGTTTTGTCGGATGTCAGAGAATAATCTCCTGGTTTTGTACATACTTAGGGGCCTATTTCCCTCTATTGTATCTTTCTTCGCCTCTGCATACAATCTACCCTTCTTCATCCTGTCCATGAAACATATTCTCTTTCTTCCCCTTCTCAGCTTGCCCAACATCCTTCCCTCTATCACACTCTTCAGCAACCTATCACCCCTTATTACATCCTTCAGCCACATATCCTGCCTCTCTCAAATTTCATTCAGAAGCTTCCTTTCCTTACCAACCAACTCAAGCTCTTCCTCGTTAGTCTTCCTCTCCACCCACCTCACCTTCTCCGTCCTCCACACCCTCATCTCAAATGCCTGCAGCCTATTCTCATCATTCTCTCTGAGGGTCCACGTTTCTGCCCCATATAACACTATGCTCCATATCAAGTACTTTACCAGCCTCTTCTTCACATCCCTACCCAATGTCCCCATCATCAGCTCCCAGCTATTGCCAAATGCCTCCTTAGCTGGCGCTATTCTCTTCCGTATGTCTTTGCTACTATTTCCTTTTTCTGTAGCATGCTACCTTAGTAATTAAATTGTTCTACTTGCTCCAGTTTGTGTCCTCCAACTTTAATCATAAGCTTCACTTTCTCTGTCTTAGAGAATCTCATTACTTTTGTTTTCTTATGATTTATCTTCATTCCAAATATCCCGCACTGCATTTCTAAAGCATTTACCAAAGCATACAGTCCCTTTGAAGACCCACTAACCAACGCCTGATTGTCCGCGACTCTAACTGATTTTATCAGATGTCCTCTCACTTTGCTGTTTTGCGTTTTATGAGTTTGGCATTGCATTGCAGATTCCATTAGCCATATATTTATTTAATTCTCCAGAATGATCATGTAAAGAAAATTAAAGATTTATCCACAGAGACAAGTGTAGGCTCCTCATTTCCTTAACTAATGTTTTTTTTTGTTTTATTTTGCAGTTGTCTTTCAACTGTGAAGATGGCAGAGAGCATGTTGAGGATGCATCCTGAAAATGGCCATTATGATGAGCATGGTGCAACGCAAGAAAGCAAGGAAGGCAATTCCGGTGTCATGGAGGAACCCTATGCTATAGAGTTAAATCCTTTTGAGGAGATAGTGTTACGTGAATTGTCTACCTTGAAGAAAGAAATATCCTCGAGAGATATACTGTTGCAGAAGTTGGAGGAGAGCGTGACTAGTCTTGCCGAGGACTTTGGTCCTCTGAAGGCATTGGTGATGTCAAAGATGCATGGGAAGCAGGAGAGAGAAAGACTGCAGGAATCTGCTTCATTGGAAGGTGGTTCTCAACATGTAGAACCGAATACTGAAGACGCTGCCCGAACCCGTTGCATAGAGGCAATGATGAGGATGACAGACATACTGGAGAACAATGACAGTAAAACATCTTTTGTGAGGGAAATTTATGAGAAAATATATGACACGGCTCCTCTAACGTCGTTCATTTTGAGGTATTTACAGTTGCATCCTGAAGTTAAGATATTATTTGATTGTGACTCATGTAGTATCCACAGATTGGTGAAGCGTATCCATAATCGAGATGGAGTCAAGCAAGATAGCAGGGAGGTCCAAGCGTTTGCTGACTTCCAAAAGCTTACAGTTTACATGAGTAACATGCCCATTAAGTTCAACAGGAACATGGATGGGGATTCGAACATGAGTGGAATTTCAAATAAGGGTGGGGTTTCAAGTAGGCGTGGGATTTCGACTCTGGATGGAGTTTCGGCTGTAGGTGGAGTTTCGATAATGGGTGGGGCTTCGAATATGGGCAGGGCTGCGTTTGGTGGGGCTTTGTTTGGTGGGGCTTCAAATATGGGTGGGAATCCGACTCAGGGTGGAGTTTCGAATATGGGTGGGGTTTCATCAGCTAGGACAGGACATCCCAGTTCTGCTTTTATTATGGCATTGGCTCAGACTGCAATGCTATTGATCTTTAAGAATGGGGGAAGTCCTTATTCGTGTGATGATGATTTGAATGAAAAGTTATATGAGGAAATTATCCTTGATGCAGAAAAGCGGAGATGTGTAGGAGGATCTGTCGATGACCTTTTATATTTGGCCTTGGATACAAAAACTTCCCTTGGAAAAGAAATAGAGTTAATAGCTGTGGTTCCTGGACTATTGGTGAAGCATGGGTCCAAATCTGGAATGAAGATGCTTGCGGAGAAACTGCCATGGCTTTTGCTATACTACAAACACAATGTTTTGCCAAAAATGATGAATTGATTGTTGGTTGATGATTCCCTATGATTAACCTATTTTTAAGGGACTAAGGTGAAAAACCTTGAAGTTACAAATATTCCCTGAAGTGATCCATATCTTTGATACTAATATGTCGATGCCCTATATGCTGTTTTGAGCTTAATGATAACATGATATGAAATAAAATTCTCTGATTTCAACATATTTGCTATGCTAACTGGTTCCACTATTAAAAGTTGATCTCCACAGCTGTAGAAAGTCACTTGGAAGAAGAACTTTGATGTGTTAGCAAGGATTTTTTATGCATAAAGGGTTATTTTGTGGATAAAAATTACCATTTAGACTATAGTTCAACTTTCCAAGAAAGCAAATAGCCGTGACTTGATCCTCCTTGGGTGTTTCAAAAAGAGAAATACCAGCCTCTGACTGAACCTTCCCTCTCTCCTGTGATGCAGCTGTGCTCTAAGCCTGTCATTTCATCTTATTCAAGGCACTATCCATCCAAATTTAGCAGTTAAGCCACCAAATGATGTGATAATTTTGGCTCCAACCTCTTTTCACTTGACCTTGGGAAGAGTGGCTTGTGTTTTTTATTATATTGCAATATTATAATTATAGGGGGAATTTGTAATTTTGCAACCTATAAATCACCTGGTATGAGCTGGGATTTAGTGCTTTGACTGCTAGATACTTAGGATATGTTACTTGCCTGAGCAATGAACATATAATTTTGGATGCCCGTTAGAATGGTATCTGTGATTACATGACGTGGTTACGTGGGATCTTAGGGTAAGTGCATTGGTCAGTCCTGACTGCTTTGAAACAAAGAAGCTTTTTCAAGTTACATTGCAATTAGTTTTTCCATGAGGGTTAGCTAGAAGAACCTTGCTGGTAAAACAATCAAGGAAGACTGGAGGCAGATGAACTAACACCATATACTTGTGATATCTGGATTGGGCACTCAAATTTTGATGGACATGCCTTTATTTCTACCACTACTATCCTGATGCTCACCTATTCTACATTTACTACCCTCATTGCCAATTTTGCATTCAACACCATAGCTATCCACGTTGACTCTCATCCCAATCACTCTATGGAATATCCTGTAACTATCTTCCTAATAGTCCCTGCTGTTCTTCCATCTCTCCTTGCACAACCCCAATGCATGAATGCTCCCTTTCTCCATTTCCAGTTTAATATTTTCTAGCTTCCTTACCATCATCATCGTCATAATGTTCTAAGTCCCTATTTTAATTGGTACTTTCCTCCTACTCTTAATTTCTGGTGAGGTTTTTATTACCTGTGGTGATGTTGCTGTGCAAGGATATTGTGTGGTAACAACCTTGGGGGCCTTGCATCTCCCGCTGGCAGGCACGGCCCCCGCCGTGGTGGGCGGCATCCTGTTTTTTCTATGATTCATTATTCTCTGAGTGACATTCAAATCCTGAATATTTGATGGTTGGGAGGGATTCCCTCTGCACTTTTCAACAGGGATTTTCTTGTGATACCTTCATGGGACTACCTTTCATTTGGTTCATGCCCTTCGATCTAGCTCCCCCACCCCCATCACCCCTGGAGTGGACATTTCATTCCAAGTCTGCTATGCGTAACCAGACAGGATCATGTCCTGTTCCCCACCTCCAACAAAAAATCCACAGCTCCGGATGACTATCCTGCCCCCTCGTCCCTCACTTCCCCTCCCCAATTTATAAATCTTGGCTACACTCATACTATCAGGAGCAACATTAATTGCCGTACCATAGCTATCTGAAGTTGCTATTGTGTTTAATGAGAAAGTGTACACCATGGAATCGTAAATGTCTTTCTCTCTCCCCCCGGTTATGAAGCTGTAGGTCTTCCAATCTACAGAGAGAACATTGAAATTTATTATTAAACCTATTATTAAATTCCTTTAGTTATTCCTGGATGTGATGCTATTTTTCTGTGTTTCTAGTTCTAAAATTGAATTGACGTCAAGTGTTGGGTGGCCTGTAAAACGAGTAAACAACTATTGTTTTGGATTAAGAGCATTTGATTGAACACCATACAGATTCAGGGCTGGTCTCTGAAACGATTTCCGCTTGCCTGACGACTGTTTTCCTTGCAGCTACAAATACTTCGCCGCCGGCTCGGCTAATTGTATTTTTGCTATAGATAGTGTACGATATGGGAAGACTTCACTATCTGAAATATCGTCTGTCAGCCAACCCACGCGGCACGCTAACGTTCGCGGACGGTGCCAGAACGTTAGTTCAGAACCCAGGGAATATTACGGAAACCAACCCCACGAACGTTCCCAAAGGTTTCAATGTCGCCCGGCCCGAACGATGCATAGATGTTCGCATGGTGAACACAATTGCATAAAAAAGACGCCCTAGTTGTGGCCAGCACAAACTTTGATACGCAATAAAAGGAGAAAACTCAATTGGTTTTAATAATTCGGCGACACGCCACCACCTTACCCGAGCAAGAGCTATAAGATATTGCGACGAGTAACTTCCATGCGTTCACTGGAGAACTAGAAATAATCTGTATTCTTGGAGAACTTGGTCCATTACCATAGAAGACCATCGCGATTTCCAGTTGTGACTGCGATATCAATCGCGAGCTAGCGTTTTTAGCGTTCTACGACGCCTTCCGATGCCCAACCGCCATTGCTCTATATTCATGCTCAGTCCTTATGGCGACTAATTTTCTCTTGTTGCTTTTTGTATGCCTTCTCTCCAATTAAGTCTTTTATTTCTACCCTGTGGATTCTACATTAAAATTGGCTTAGGTAATCTCTCGTCGTCATACGTTGTATGTGACCATACCACTCTAGCTGTCGTTTTTAATGTCATTGACTATTGTGTGAGTGACTCCCATTATATTTCTGATTCCCTTATTCGTGGTTATTTCCCATCTGTGTATATCCGCCGATTGTCTCCAGTAATCCATCTCTGTAAAATATAGCATTTCTATTGTTTTCCCCTTCATCTGCCATATGTGATAGTGCTTCTTACGATTGTATTATGTATACTTTTTTATTAGCTTTGGATATACTTACTTGGATCTAGGGCTGGGCGGTTTTCCAATACATTGGTTCCAATATCAATATTTTTAAATATTGGGATTCCAAAATCACAATTTTGGAACGACCGATACCAATATCCTGTATTGGATATTGGCAGTCAGAAAAAACAATATTTGTAATTGGAATATTGAATATTGGATTACCAATGTTAAAAATTCAAGTATTGAATATTGGAACCCGGCGAGGAGGGTGGTCGGAGAGCGCCCTAATCTTTGAAAACAGACGGCGTGCGTGGCACTCTGTCCAGCACTTCCTTTTCCACCATTATTCAAAGCTATAACTGGGGAAAAGAAGTCTTGATTGATTTTCTTGTTTCTTAGGAGACTTTAACATAGTTAATAAAGTCCCTTTTTCGAAGTAACCCCTCTCGGTTCTAATACACTTCTGCTACCGTGTTTTGTTCTTTACTGGTTAATATTTCTTTGTCAAGTATTTTCCAATATAATACCAATATTTCATTTTTTTCATTAGTTCCAATATTACAATATTTCCAGGACTTATTCCAATATGCTAATATTTGCCAATATTTTATAGTCCAATACAGGTTATTGATATTTGTCCATTTTCAATATTTAAAGATATTGGATGTTGATATTGGTATTCAAACGCCGCCCAGCCCTACGATCTGGCGTCCCCGTTGTGGACTAGAATCTGGCCATGCCATATTCGCTCTTAGATATAAGGTATACTTCTTGCATGAAAATCTTAAGGTATTTATTAAAGTCAAGCCTGGGTTTTTAACTGATTAAATTATTGTAATATTGCTATCTACATCTACGAAATACCGTGCAAGCCACCACTAGGGCGTGTGGCACGGGGTGAGCCCACACCAAGCGTGAAGCACTCATCCCAGTTTGAAACAGAACCGTGCACGTTCCTCCGGAATGCCAGGCGCAGGCCAAGAGCAGTCAGGAAATCAGTGCACGGTCATACCAGAAGCAAGGAGAGTGCTACGTGGACGAACATGCTACCATACAGTACACAACTTAAGATTCAACTACGGGTTATAGTTAATGCGATAGATGAGTAGTATTACAAGCTACTATATCATGCCGGAAATCGATTGCGGGGTTAGTAGCTAATAATGATGTTAAGATATTTAGCATAAGTGCAAAAATCTATTTTACCTAGTCAGGGTCAAAGTATCCTAGTACTGGTCTATCGCAACTATAATGGTCCCTTATTGTACATGGAAAAATGACACTTAAAGTCGATCGGTTCTGCAGTCTAGATCCCTAATGGTATGCCTGTGATCGTTTCTACCGTAACAGTTTGCTCTCGCAAAATATGTTGAACGTACGGCAAAAAATAGTCTGCATCAAACTTTCGTGAAAGATTTAATCTATATTTCTCCCTTCAATCGGATGGAGGCCCCCACCCTAATTCCCCACTATTACTACTTACACTTTGTCTGCAGAGCAATTGTATGATTCGGAAATCAAAAACATTTAAGTTATGGTCCACTAATATTTTTTTGTTTACGGCCCGGGTTTCGTCACGTAATGACATCTTCAGGTGTCACGTTCCGTCACACGTGATCATTTCTACATTTACTACATGCAAGTATTTCCATATACCTCTCACCTCTCTGAATTCGGTACAATGTTAAACCAAATGCTTCAGGTGTCACCTGAAGATGTCATCACGTGACGAAACCCGGGTCGTAAACAATAAAAATATTAGTGGACCATTACTTAAGAGTTTTTGATTTCCGATATGGAGAGGTTCCACAAAGTAAAGCCTGAATTTATTAGTTATAAATTGTATGATTGATAAATAGGTATGTAGAGTTAGATTTTTGAACGAAAGGGCAATGACTATTGTGAAGACTTGATTGGATCACAGTGTATTTACGAAAGTTCATAAACTATTGTGAACTTCAATGTATTTTTCTCAAGTGTTCAGCAAACCATTTGGGGGATTACCTAACTCATAACGTCCCTATTTCGACGTTACTGAACATCCGACGAGAGGCATATCGTCGGCCGCGATTATGGATCGGATGTTACCGCAACGCCAGCCGTGGTGTGAACCGCTCGGAGCGATCACGTAACAGGTAAGGTCGCTTCAGAACGTCGCAAATGGGATGTTACACACCACAGCCTAGGGAGCCGGTCTTCCACAATAGAAATGGACATACTCGTTTATTTTTGGGAACTCGTTCACTGTGAACCGGTCCTTTTTATTCGTTCACTGTTCCTTTCCTATTAATTATCATAAATTTTTATTTTCAATATGTATATACTAAGCATTTGAAAAAATAACATAAGAAACTAGAAATAATTTGTATGCTGTAATATTCGCGTTATATAATATTGAATTAGTAATAATAAAAATCCAATTACGGAACGGATTTAAAATTTTAAAGGAACGAGGGATCGAAAGGAGCGATGGACCGCAAGGAACGAGTGACCGAAAGGAGCGAAAGGACCGGTCGTTCCGGAGAAGTCGGTCCTCGGTCCTTCGGATCAATCCATGAACCCGTTCCTTCGGTTCCGTCCGTTCGCGAACGACCCACCTCTGTTCCACAACGCCTAGTAGTTAGGTGGTATGAGTATATGCTGTTATGCGTCAGTGGCCCAATATTTCGCTTTCTAAAGTCAGATATAATTACTACTCTGGGAGACTGCCATTCAAGGCATTTCAGCGGAAAAGTTTTTTTTTGTAAATTTTACGATTCCTTTGATATCACTTTCGACCCCTACTGCCATGGAAGTGCGTGCTTACACATCGAAGTGTCGCAAATATGCCCTGTTTACATTACTAGCTTTCTAACCAGGTTAACCCTAAGCCTAGTAAAAGTTCGCCGTTTGAACTCAGGTTGGCGCTAACCGTAGTCAACTTTTTTACCACGCTGAAGTAACTAGAGTTGGCGCTGGTTACTATCATTTTTAACGCGTGTAAACGCAGGTTAGTCAGAATTGTAGTTGAATGGCTTAGTCGACATGTAGCTTCTACTTGAAGCTTCTAATATATTACGAGAGTTTATCTTTTCATATTCCGTATTCAAGCATCATTGCCAAGGTGCTTGATGTATTTAAATGCATGAGTGAATGATAAACCATATTTTAAGTTACAATTTACCTTACAGGCGCAAGCGAGGACGGTTCATGGGTAGAAGAAAAAGTCGTTTATTCCGCTGCACGTATTGAGGCAAGTGCTCGAGATGAGAGATATTTATAAATCTTGAATGTTTCGATAACATCTTGAATTGTTGTTATCTATCATAAAAAAGTACGAACGACATAATAACGTAATATTCTCTAGGTATCTTAATGGTTAAATATTGCATAGTGACATGTCGTTGTATCAAGGAAATTTATCCTCTCAATTTCCATCTTTCAATGCCAAAAGTTACGTTTAGACATGAAGTGATAAGTGTATACATAGTTAAATATTAATGAATGCGGGAAAATCTAAGGCTTTCCCGGCGTATGGTGTCGTTAAATGCTACTCGGGCATTCCACCGGGTCAAACTCTCCATGGGGCCAATTTTGTAACTTAGCGTTCGAGCGTATTAGAGTCATTCCCGCTGAATTATGTGTAATATTTCGAAAGCAATTGCTGATGCCTATATTGTAACTCACGATCGCACGTATTTTGCCTCGCGCTCGAATCCTCGGCTTCGACAACAAAATACCTGCCGAAGCGGCCATTCTCGATCGAAGAAGGGTATATAATGGCTTCTTACTTGATTGATGTTTGAAGATCTGTCGTCGTTTGGAATGTTTTACGGACTACATATGAAATATAACACCCCATTCTTGACTTCAATTACAATCGTTGGCCTAGATTGCTTTTCTGTAATATATTGGAAAAGTATTCCAATAACGCGTATTGTTTTGATTAACTACAGTATCCAAAATTCCTTTCGCTTCCGAAGCCTTCAGCAGAGTTAGACATTCGTCCACGGTCGGCAGTTCGTGCTGTTCTCTTCGAATGCATTTATTTAATTTCGTGAAGTCTACACATATTCGAACTCCTCCGTCTCCCTTCGGCACGACCATCATGGGCGCGCACCAATCCGTCGGTTCTTCTACCGCCGTTATTATTCCTTCCCTCACCATTTTCTTTATTTCTTTCTCTACCTTTTCTTTCAATGGCAAGGGCACTCTTCTCGGCGTGGACGCCGCATAGGGCACGGCTTCGTCCTTGATGCGAATGACTTATGGTTTTGGCATTCTTCCCAGGCCACGAAAAAGTTCCTGGTAGTTGTCTTCCGGATGACCAGATGTTATTTCCCGTAGCCAAGTCAAAATTGCCAGGGATGATATAGCTGGTCGTCCCAAGAGCGCGTCTTCAACTCCATTCACCACGAAAATCTCATCCTCGTACACTCGATCCTTCCAACGTAAAAGTGACCGGAATTTTCCTTTGGCCTGCAACCTGCTTTGATTAGGACTGCGGATGAACGATGTGGTGTTTTCGAGTTGTATTCCCGTCAGCGTTTTGAATTATTCGGTACCGATGACAGTGACGTCCGCGCCTGTGTCGACTTTGAAGGGGATTTTCTGGTTACCGATGGCGAGTGAGACCCTCCATGGTTGTCCTCCCGTCGAAATGCTTCCCAGAAAAAAATAGTCATTTTCACACTGTAACTGCTTGTCAATTTCGGCAACCGCTTTCGTTCTGCAAACTGCTGCCCAATGTCCTTTCTTTTTTCAGAGTGCGCACGCAGATTGACGCGCCGGACATTGCGCGAAAACGTGCTGCGGCTTTTTCCCGCACCGAGGACATTTGCGACCATTCATCTTCATTTGGTTGGGTGGTGCTGATGTTGGTGTTGTAGGGTGCCGTGGGGCTTTCTTCCGCACTTTCACCGCACCGCAAATTCATCGATACTCAACGACTATCCACCTAAAATTCCTTACCCCAAAGCATTCGTCTACTAATCCACCTACAGAGCTATACAGAGCTATATTCAGGGATGACCAGCGTATCAAGTGAAATTGAAAAGAGCTTGGTAGATCACTTTCACAAGTCTATTTCCTGCAGCATAGATATATCATATCTTCCGCTACATTTTTAGGGCATCTTTTCCATCACCATGGCCACAATTACTACAAGCTCACGCTCCAACATTAAGTTTTATTCAAATAATGGAACAATCTTTGCTAATGATAATACGGCAAATAAATCCAAAAAACACTTGGTGGTGGAGGCAAAATTTAATCAATGCTAAATAATGAAGCATCATGCATCGCATACAGGCATATTATCAAGCTTCCACTTAAGCGAAAATCCCCTGTCTTCCAAAGCAAAAAAATTTAATAATGCCACTAACTTTCTGCCCTGAATTTTCCATTCCATCACCAAGCTTATTTCTGTAGTCAGTAATCGCAGTCTTCCACGACATTTGCTGATTTATAACAACACTTCAAACACATTGACTAACGTAACGCATCTTAAGTCCAAATTGCCAATACCTACCTACTTATTGCAGAAATATCACCATAGACATCCGTATAATATCTCACAGAACATGTATTATAATTTCTATCACTGAAAGTCACTTGAACACCATTCAACATTCGTCTCAACTACTTAAGGATATGATAGCATGAAACAATATTTCAAACCAAAATGAAACAACAATGCTGGAAGGAAGGTGGTAGGTAGCATGTGGAGCATATCAAGGAGTGAGTGGTTGTCTAAAGAAGCGAAAATTGCCGTGTAAAAAGTGTACTTCTTCCCACTTTGCTCTATGGTAGTGAAACATAGGTATGTCAGGATAGGCATAAGAGTAGACTAAACGCCGTGGGTATGAGATATCTGAGGAGTATTTTTGGCAAAAGTAGGATGGATAGGGCCAGGAATGAGTGGGTCATGAATGAATGTGGGTTAAATGCTTCAGTAATGGACGTGTATGAAAGAAGTGTGCTTCGTTGGTTTGGCCACGTTGAGAGAATAAATGAGAGTCGAATAACGAAACAGATATATGAGAGTAGAAGGAATGGTGTGAGAGGTAGAGGTAGGCCGAGAAAGTTGTGGTTGAGGAAATTCCTAGGAGGAATATTAGGAGTCTTAAAAACAGGAGAGCGTATATAAAACAGTGTATGGGGGTAAATGAGGCAAAAGAGGTTTGCAAGGATAGGTCAGTATGGAGGAAATTATTGAAGCAGAGTTAGGTGTACAATTATGAATTAACGAGTGAAACATTTTGACTGTGCCTACCCCCGGAAGGGAACGGCGTGACGGGTATGTATGTGTATGTATGAAACAACGCAGATAAGTGGACAAAATAATCATCATCCTTTCACTTGGATGAAAACTATCTCACAAGTTACCATCAAAACAAAAGAATAAGCCTTGTCATGGCCAAATATTCAAATACCTACGGCTAATTAATTAGTTATCACTTGCCTTAAACGTAGATGGGTTCATTATTGTGGCAAAAGCCCATTTCGCACACAATATTGCTAAGTAATGCAAATGTGACTCTTGGTATGGCAAGTTACTGTATTAAGATTAAGAAACACTTCAATATTTGTTCTTTATCAAGGACTTTAAAAAACACTTATTTCTCAAAGGCAATTCTAAGTCATCCAACATCATTTCAATTGACATAGGATCCATGATCAAGTAAGACATTTGATGGAAAAACGTAATAGTTGTTGCTATCAGTCATCTCCGACGTTTGTTACGCATTTGGAAGTCTTAAAGCACAATACCTGTCACAACATACAAGCCCAAGAGATGAAGCATTGCTCTTATTAACCTTAATATGTTAACACATCACCACGAGCACACACGCTTTGGCGGGTTCGCGTGGAGGCCCAGTTAACTGGCACGCCGGAAAGGCAGCGGCGCCAAAGGCGCGGATCAGGCGATGAGCGACTCCGAGGCAACTATAAAAGGTCATGTCATTATGCATGAGGAGGAAGTTTTACTCTGAACACCCAATTGTATAGTCGCTCGGGCTCGTCACTAATAAAGAGGCCAAACCTAAATTAGTTGGTGCTACTTATTTCGCGGCAACAACACATGGTGTCATGTGTGTGCGAAAATGGCGAGTAAGCAGCTCGAAGGGATAGGAGGTCCTGCCTGGTCCATACCCCAGCCATTATCCTTCGTGGCGGAAGATTGGCCAAGATGGAGTCGACGGTTTGAGAGGTACAGATGGGCGTCTGGACTTTCCAAAAAGCCGGAAGACGAGCAAGTCGACGCATTGATTTATGCAATGGGTGACGACGCAGACGACATACTATTATCCTTCAACCTATGAGCGGAAGAAGAAAAGAAGTATAGTATCGGTTTTGGGAAGTATGACGAGCATTTTGTCCCAAAGGTAAACGTAATTTACGAACGTGCCCGTTTCAACAAGCGACTTCAAGGAGAGACCGAAACGGTGGAAGAATTCGTTCGGAACCTGCATATTCTCGCTAAAAAGTGTAAATATGGCACCCTGCGTGAGTAGAGGAAAAATGAGGAAGCTGGCGCGTCACGTGACATTGCATCATCCCACGCGCGCTCTGTCAACGGCGCAATACCCCCACCCACTACCCCGCCGCTATATTGCGCGCACGTGTCGAGGTCGGTGCGAGACGCCGCCGGCCTAGCATACGATCGGAGTGCAACACTTCCGCATTCCTTTCACTTTGCGATATCCATATCAACGTGCAGCTGGCTGATGCAATCCAAATGACGACCTTCCACACCACACGTGCGGTTTATTACGAAACAGTCAGGCTGCAACCCCGTTGCCATCCGGAAACTCGTGCGATTATGGAGCATTGCAGCGTGATGTCCCCCCACCCCAAAGCACGAGCGGTAATTACACATTACAACGTGACCAGGCTTGCGTAAACACTCAGACGCAATACCTCTCTCCACCTTTTCGAGGATATAATCCAAGACTGAATCGGACCGGACTCATTCTCTTGCTTCAAGGAGCCAGCATACCTATCTTCACGTAAAGAAGTTGACACCAAGTGGGTGGGCCCCCTCAGAGAGTTTTTTGGTGAGTACAACCCGGAATTCCATCTCCGGGCTTTTGGCTATTATATATTTTTAAAGTCCATGGTAATTAAAACTTATTAAAACCTATTATATATTGATCTGAGGGAGGGGGGGAAACAGGGGGGGTCAGGGTGGGGGGGGAAATCATTTTCGTCCGGACACCCCCTATATACCCCTTGGGGGGGTCGATCAGGGTGGGGGGTACTCACTACTACGTAGTGAGTATTTTTCCCAAGTTTCAGACCGATTGGACCAACGGTTTTGGCCCTATGGCCAAAAAACCCGAAATTTTCGGGACTTTTTCTTAATAACTCCTTTATTTGAAGAGATAACAATATAGTTTAAATTAGAAAGTTGATCAGTGAGTGACTGGTTACCCATTACGTATAAAATTGGACCGATTGGACCAACGATTTTGGCCCTATGACCAAAAAACCCGAAATTTTCGGGAATTTTTCTTAATAACTCCTTTATTTGAAGAGATAAAAATATAGTTTAAATTACAAAGTTGATCAGTGAGTGACTGGTTACCCATTACGTATAAAATTGGACCGATTGAACCAACGATTTTGGCCCTATGACCAAAAAACCCGAAATTTTCGGGAATTTTTCTTAATAACTCCTTTATTTGAAGAGATAAAAATATAGTTTAAATTACAAAGTTGATCAGTGAGTGACTGGTTACCCATTACGTATAAAATTTATCACCTCACCCCAAGGGTGTGACCCCTACACTCTGGGGGTAAGGCATGTGGACTTAGCCAATTTTCCTCAACTAGTGATCTAAATTAATCCTTTAATATCTTCCTAAGTTGAAGAGGTAAAAAATGTTTAATTTTAATTATCCCTCGAAGGCAGTCATTAAATTTTCTCAGACCCTTAATAGTTCAGGGTCAGGGTACTCTTATACCCTTATTTGAAGATTTAACGTTTGGTGTAAATTACAAAAAAGCTACATTGGTAGTTGAATACAATCCGACAATTGAAAAAAAGTATTTTTGTATCACATTCCGGAAACTTCCTCAAGTTACATTTGCATGATTCTATTAATTTGATTCCGATATGTGTAACTACCCGAAAGAGCTAGAAGTTATCCGCAAACCTTACAAAACTCTTTAAGATATGCACTTTAATTAATTTTTCTACATGTAATGTTTATAACCTAATAAAAATGTATGCATATATTTCATTTCATTGCAAACTTTCAGTGAGTACACTTGTATTCTCCATCTATTCAATTGAAATCACTATTTTAATAACCCTCACCGAATAATTTCATCAATTTAATTCTTCTCTCCTCTTCATGCAGGCTTCTGGATCTACAAAAATGTCATATTCCATATCCACTACACTAAACAATTTTAATGCAGGGTGTTACGTGACCCCATAGGAGCTAGTACAGGCGTTTACTGATATCAATGAACGTGTTATATTTAATGACGAAGTGGTATACGATATCCAAACATGCAACCACTTAAAGGATGCGTTAGACAAGGCAAAGGGCAGAAAAGTTTGTACCTTTTGTGAAATTTACTATAAGATTGATGAGGCTTTACCACATGAGAATACGAACGAGTATAGACAGAATGAAACTATTCAACGAGGTAGAGGATTCAATGAAATTGAATCAGCAATTCGTTCCAGACTGAAAACATTCTGGATAACTCCGGAAGAGGATAAAGATACAGATGTTATATCCTTTCTCGGTGATATCAAGGCACAGGCAATCGAAAAATTACTAGACTCTGTGATTCAAAACAATTCCATCAAATTTAATCTTGTCCTAATTTGCAAATTTCACAAGGGTGAGAGAGAGGAAATGGATGCTTCTTTTAAAACGAACAATCGGCGTCTGTTTTTAGCAGGTAAAATTAGAGAAGTCGTTGACGAAACCTTTACAAAATTGCTGAAGGAAAAATCCGAGTTCCAAAGCAAAGGGTCGGGATGGAGTTTAGATAGGGTGATTGGATTAGAATTAAGAATTAACAAGTACGAACCATTTCGAGGTTCTACATATATAGATTTGTCAGGGAAGACTAAAAATACCAAAGCAGTTATTAACGTGCAAAACGAAGACCAGTATTGTTTAAAGTATGCGATATGGGCCAAGAATATTCCAATTCACCCTGAACGTGTATCTAAATACAATACTCGAGCATTTCATGCTGGTTACAATTGGGACTCCAGTTATCTATACTAATTCCTTATTTCAACTTTTAAACAGGTTTTTTCAAAGATTCTAATGTTGAGGTTCCTAATTATTCCACTAAATGTGAAATAATAAATATCATAATTAATAAATAAATAACAAAGTAATTAAAAAAAATGTTTTCTAATTTCTCAAAATTCTTTATTGCATCCGCATTATAAGGAATCAAAAGAATCTCGTTCCCTAACGAAAATGTCCCACAATCGTGAATGTGATATAAATTTTTACTATTCTAGAATTAGTTATTATTCTATTATTATCACGCTAATATTGACAAATCTACCTTAGTTATAGTTGGCTACCTTCGTAATTTTGTAAATGAGAATATATTCAATTAGGTACTGTTTTTGGCTCTTTGTGCTATTTTCAAGTGGTGAGTGAGTAACGATCGTATCATTAATAGCATGTTCTAAGTGTAATTTAGACTTGTTGAAGGATGTTTTGTTTATTTTTTGTGATGAATGCAGTTACTAACTAAATTTTAAGTGCTTTAGAAATCTCAGAAGTATCATAACTTAGATAGGGAAGTCACAAGTCAAAGGTATGGCCATGAATAAATATTATAGATTTAAACTTTTGGAATCGTTGCCTAGGTAACGTGTTGTCACAATTTCCAAATTTAGTTCCATGAATATATATATATTATGGATTTGGATATTTGGTATTGTTGCCTAGGTTATGTATTGTCTAAATTTCCACTTTTAGTTTGCCCAGTCCTTAGATTAGATTGTTATTTGGGGGAGGGGGTGGGGCTTCGTCAGGAGCTCGGGCACCTAGACTTTTAGTGGTCCATTGTGCCAACCCCATTTTAACCTACCTGCCACATGCAGACAGGGGACAAGAGCGCCACGGTGAAGGTATGAATGGTCACCCATCCAACCCTCGTCCGGGCCCAACATTGCTTAACTTCAGTGATCTTAAGGGAACTGGTGTTTCAATTGAGGCTAGGCCCTTGCCCTTGCCCAGTCCTTAGCGCCACCTCGATTAGAGTCTTTTCAGTTGTTATTGTAAAGTTACTTTTTAAATGTTAGAGAGGAGATATCTATTATAGAAAATGTGTAAGAGGTTTATGAAACGTTCATCGTGTGCCAACGACGATGTTTGCCAGACTCTGATTCTAATTTGAATGCATTAAGCCCGTTCAGTTTAAATAAATAATTTAGAATGTCTTGTTCAAACAGTACTTGCCTCGTACCAGGCTAAAAACAGGGT